>CAKNXH010001729.1:87583-104155 GCA_932178445.1 Andricus quercusramuli
CCTGACGCACCACTAGACCATGGGCTGTTGGCCGTCGTGGCACGTATAAAATTTCCTCCCCGTCAACTTCACTACCCGTACACTTACTACCCACCTCCCGCTCTGCCGCCGGTAACTGGGACCACTCCATGCAGTACCCTTCTCAACCGCCAGATGTCTCTGCAGAATGCAGTCTCTATTGCCGCCAAATTCTCCCTATATTTCTCTTTTTTCCTCTTTATCAATTCCTCACAGCCCTTGCAGACCCCCCTTTCTCTCACTTAACACCCCACAAATTCTCGAGCACCACACTTGACCCTCGAAGGCCCAATACTCCTGACCACAAATTCCCCCGATTCCTTGCTAACCTAACCTCACTCCACTCACACCTACCACACAAATTCCGTAAATCCCCTCACCACTTGACACTAACCACTTTCACACCACGTAAAAACCTCGATTTCGATTTTTTCAGAGTAAGCCCCCTTTCTTCGGCGCACGTCACATATGTACATATAATTTTCAAAATTAAATTCAGATAATCATTTCATGAAATATAAACATTGAAAAAAATTACATAATTGAAATAGAGGTATTTTATAGATAAATAAACTTTTATTATGCTTCCGTTTCTGGCACCGAATGGTAGAGTACGCGTTTTTGATCTGTGCTATCGTTTTTGGTTTTGGCGACGGGCGTGGATGTGTGTTTGAGGTGAAAGGCGGTAAGGGAGGTGAGTGTAGTGAAGAGGTTGTGTGTTAGTGTTGGGGGAGAGGCTTTTTTGTAAGGTTAAGAGGGTTAGGAGGAAAGTTAAAAGTGCTAAATTGGAGGTTAGTTGGCGAGGACGAGAAAAGTAAGAGGATCTTGAAGAGGCTGGCGAAACAAGGAGGGGTGAAGGTGTTGCCGGAGATGGTACCGATGATGGCGACGTTCAGTTTGAAAAAAAGTCTCCACCGGAGAGGAATAAGGCGAAAGAGAAAAGTAATCTAGAGAGGCTGGAAAATATCAATAAAGGGTTCAGAGAGAAAACAAACCATAGTCTGAATGGCATGCGAAAGCGAGGAGTTGACATATGGGAGGAGATGAGCAAAGTTAGAGAGAAGTGAGAAGAATGGGAGCTGGTGTGGCGGCAAGAAGAAGATAAGGTTTGGAAACAGTTGAAGGATATCGATAAAAAGCAAAGGATGAATGAGAAAGAGAGAAAATCTGATATGGAGAAGTTAGAAGAAAGAGTGAAAAAGCTAGAATGTGAGTTTGAGGCTATCAAGAAAGGGGACGAAAGGGTAGAAAAAGGAGAGAGAGAGTAAAAGAAGCGAATAAGAACGTTGTCCTAGAAAAATTGAGATTAAAATCAAAATTGAGAAAGATAGAAAAGAAAATGGGAGTAGGAGAGAAGACAAAACGAAGTGGAAATATAGTAATTAGAGGAATGAAAGTGAATAGTAAATCAGGAAGAGAAGAAGTGGAAAAGCTGATGTAGGAAATTGGGGCGAGAGCGCACGTGGAAGAGGTAAATAGAGTGGGAAGGAAGAATAAAGGTAAATCGTGTATGTATACAGTGAAAGTGAGAAGTGAGGAAGAAAAAGTTGATATCTTGAAAAAAAAGAAAGCTCTGAAGGGTAGGGAAGAAAAGATAGAGAAGTATATGACGTGGAATGAAATAAGAAGAAAGTGAAAGATTAAACAGAAAGCATGGAATTAAAGAGTGAAAAGAATACGGCATCAATAGGGAAAGACAGGATGTGCATGAATGGAAATGTGTGGATATGGAATTATGAGAAAGAAAAATTGAGTTAAGAGAATAGGGAGGGCCCATAGCGACGAGGAGAGCAAGCGGAGACTAGGCATGAAAGGGAGGAGATAACGAAAACAGTAGAAAGTGGAAGAAAAAAAGGAGGAGAAGGCGGAGCGACGGGGTTTCAACAAAAGTAGGGAGGGGCGGGGAGAGGAAAAAAGGGAGAGTTGAGTGGAACCTTTGTAGATGAGAAAGTTTGGAGGAGAGTGAAAAAGAAGTTACTCTAGGGATAAAAATAGCAGATGCAAGAGGCGAAAAAAGAGAAGGTAAAGGGAAGTAAGAAAAGGGATATGTTGTCAGGAGTGAGGAATGGATTTGTGGACACAGAGAGAATAGAAATGGGATTCGAGGAAACGGATGGAGTAATGCCGAGAATGGTGAAGATGGGAAGAAGAGAGGTGAGGATAGTTTGCGTTTTTAGGAGAAGGAGGGCAGAAGAAGTTTGGAGTTTGATTAGGAAATGGGTGGCGAAGAAGGATGGCGAATTGGTGTTGATAAGACGTGATCTGAATGCTTGGACAGGGACACAAGGGGGGATATTATATGAAGAGAGTAAGACTTTCAGAAGAAAATTGAAGCACAAACAGGTGGACCAGGAGTGTAGAACTCTGTTGGAAATTCTGAGAGAAACAGGATGGTTCATTTGTAACGGCAACTCGGAAGGGGATAAAGAAGGCGAAATTACGTTTGCAGGATAGGGGGGAACATTAATAGACTACATTCTGGCCGAGAAAGGGATAAGGAGGCTGTTGGGAAGAATAGAAGTAGGGAACGTTATAGGGTCTAAACACTTCCGAGTCATTGCAACGTTGGAATGCGGGAATTGGAGAAGAGAGGGAATGAAAAGGAGGGGGTAACAGGGGAAAAATCAAATTTGGGCAAATGGAGAATGTATAAGTTAAGAGAATATACGGAAAGAATGGAAGAAGTGAATCTGTTGATTGAAGATGGGGGAGGCATGAATGAGATGTTGTGTAAGATAAGATCAAGGGTGGAGAAGATAGTGGAAGAGAATAAGCCGAGTGACGAAGAAAGAAGGGGGAAGAGAGGATGTTGCTATGTGGAATTATCAGAGAGTCAAGAGCGTACGAACTCATCCTTAAAGAATTGGAGAGGAGGAGAGATAGATAGAAAGGAATATAATAAAACAAACAGGGAACACGTGAAATTACTGGATGTAAAGAGACAGGAGGAGAAGGCGAGGTGATTAACAGAGAAAAGAGTGGCTGGAGAGGAATCAATGAAGAGATAAGTATGGATGAATGGACGGTATATTTCAAGATTTAAAATATTTCAAGGAGGGGTGGATTGCAAAGTGAGGGACGAAGGTAGAAAGATCAAGGAGGGAGAAAAGGAAGGGGGAAATGAGGTAACCAGAGAGGAGGTGAATCAAGCAATCGAGGAATTAAAAAACAACAAGGTGATTGGAGAGGATGGGATGGAGAATGGAGCGTTGAAATTTCACGGAAGAAGGGTTAGAAAAGAGATTCGGGAAGTATGTAATAGAGTATGTAGAGGGGAAGGATGACCGAAGGAATGGAGAACAGGTTTGATAGTTTCTTTATTAAAGAAAGGAGGGGTAGAAAAGTGGAAGATAATAGAGAAATCACTCTCATGCCAGTAACGTATAAAATACACGCGGAGGTGCTCAGGAAGAGATCAGAAGAACAGGTAGAAGAGAAACAAAATATTCGACGAAATCAAACATGGTTCAAGGAGGGAATGGGGATAGTGCATTACATTTTTCTTCTGAATTATCTTGTCAACAGGAACCTGTGACCGAAAGAAGGAAAACTGATCGCTTTTTTCGTAGATTTTAAGGCAGCTTTCGTCTCAATGAATAGGAAAGTTTTGTGGGAGACAATGAAAGAAAGGGGGGTGGACGAAGAGCTGATTGATAGGAAAAAAAGGTCTTCATGAAGACGAAGACAAGGGTGAGAACCGGGAAACAGAAAGGAGAGAAGTTCTGGAAAGGAAAGGTTTTCAGGCAAGGGTGCCCGCTAAGCCCGTTGTTGTTTAGAATATTGTTAGCAGACCTAAAAGAGAAAATTGAAAAAAAAAAAAGAAAAGGGCATACAGTTCTAGGAAATAAGAGTATATAATCGTTAGCGTACGCGGACGATATGCTTCTGGCAGAGTATGAAAGTGGAATGAAGTTGCTAATGAAAGGATTCGAAGACTATGTGAGAGAGAAATACCTGACAATGAATGTTACGAAGACAAAGATAGTTTGTTTCAGGAAGCGAAAGAATAAAGTGAAGCATGGATCGAACATTATTGGGCAAATGGTGGAAATGATAGATGAATTTCGGTGTTTAGGATTCTGGTTCGAAGCGAGAGGTGGAAATGATCGGCAGGTGAAAAGAAGGATGTAAAGTGCGATTAAGGTGATGGGTCGAGTGTGTGGGATTGGAAAAAAAAGATGCAAAGAGGACTGGAAGATGAGAGTATGGCTGTTTGATTCACTGATTCAGTCAATGATGTGTTATGGAGTGGTGATTTGGGGATGAAAGGAGTACAAAAAGGTCGAAAACATACAAGAGAGATTTCTGAGGTGGGTTATCAGAGTGAGTTGGAGCTTCCCTGGCTGTATGCTGAGAGGAAAAACAGGGTGAGAGAAATTGGTGATAAGGCAGAGGAAAAGGGGCTGGAATTTTGAAGAGAAACTTAAGAGTAGTAAGGGTAGCAAAACTGCACAAGTATGCCTGCAGAAAATGTTAAATAGAGAGAGGAGAGGAAACACGGGACATTTAGGATGGGAGGAGGAGAGATGGCAAGTTAGAAGGGAATGGAGAATTTGTGACGAAGGGAGGAAATCACAGCAAGTAGAGGGAGAAACGAACAGGGAGCAGGAAGAGAAGAGGTGGGAAATATTATGAAGTCAAAATACAATTAATGATATAGATTGGTTAAGATGGAAGGAGTCCCAGAATATTATGGAAGTTGAAAAAGGAGTGCAGGTGATCCAGGATGGTACGTTTCAGAATGGAAGAAGGCATGAATGAGTGTAAGTATTGGATGAGTGAATAAATGAAAATGTGTAGGGTATCTGGTTATGAAATGAAATCGTGGGAGCACATGTTGGAGAGATGTACAGGAAAAGAAGAAGGGGGAAAGAGCGTGGTAGGTAGAGTTAGGTGGATACATGGATTGAAAAAAATGTTTACTCTACTACGTATGTACGTTCTTTTAAAGTACATTTTTGAAAATAAACTCCAATTTATTCTTTTCCTTCATCTGTTTGTGAAGAGACAGATGTGCAATCATTGCTCCTGGAGAGAATTTTTTAAATGCAGAAACAACTACTGCACCCATGCAAATTTACTTAAAATATCAATCACAACTAATAAGTAAGTGTAATTATCATTGTATGACTGGGCAGATCGCAGATCGACGAGATCAGCCTCCCAGACATCGTCAATGTTGAATACCGTGTAATGACGTCTTGGATATTTTTGCTTTATTGGTCTGTGTTTGGTATAGGCGTCTTATTCCTCGAGCCAATGAAGAACTTTTTTTCAAGAATGTGTTAGTTTTCAAGTTTGAACAAGTTTTTCAGCTCCAGAATACGATGCTGCATGGGATGGATCATAACAAAAGCGAGCCAATGTATTCATAATTCAAAGTTATAACTTAAGCTTTACAAACTTCAAGCTCATTTTGATCAGCTTTGCACACCACGTAGGCATACAATTTTGGTCCTCCTGAAGCAAAGGCCCTTATATAACTTCCCTCGCCATAACCTGATAACTCATCTGTCATATCATCAAGAAAGCATCCTAATTCTGGTTCATATTAACCAGGAATGCCCGTCGAAACGTATAAACATGAGTCGGTGTCGTAGTATAAAAGGCGTCTATCAAGTTTCTCTAGATACAAATACAGATTCAGTCGTGCTTGTGCCGTTGTATACGCTGCTATTATTCATCGGTCGAAGCCAGTGGTGTTAAGGTATCGTCATTTCTCCTCCAAGAGACATACAATAATCCATGGTTTACGGGAAATACCCCAGTTACTTCGATACTTGGATTTGTTAATAGTTTAATGAGTCTACATCGTGAATCAACAATTGCTGTTTGTGGCAAATTTTCACGTTGTCCAAATTTACCCCAAAAAGTATGAAGGCATAATTTAGCTACGGAATGCAAACAAGGGTTTGAACACATTTTTTATCTATCTAGGGTAACCCCTTCGTTTTTATATATTCGGAAAAGTTCCCACCTATTTTAGTTTTACTATCATATTGTGTGATTTCATATTGCCATATTTCGTGAATAATAATCAATTAGTACCGTAACCCAACCCCCTTTCTTATCTCGTCAGCTACCCACGTTCTGATGATTTGAGGATCGATAGGATTGTCGTGCCTTGCTACACATTCAACAGAGCGAAAACTAAAGATGATTATGCATCTCGAGAGGTACCACAGGATGATATAAATTCCACGGGGGTAAAATCGTGCATTTTATAAGACCTTCAACGCTATCAATACACGTCTTAGAGGGGCCTGTTAGTTTACTACACTCATCTCCGATATGAACTTTTGGATATCCAAGCGGGAACTTACCATATTTTGAAATGGATGGATAAAGTGAACAGGTATCAATATAATTCATTTTTTCTCGGTTCTCAACTTCATGAAAAGTTATTGTATTTCAAGTGTATAACAAGTGTGGGTGGTTCACGAGAAAATCTTTTATTTCTCTGTTCGATTTTTTGACTGATGAAATTCGCACTCCCATATCTCTTCGAGGAAATAACCGGCCGAACGAATGCGATTAGAAATGTTTATGATTTTTGCGAAACGATGATCCATAGTTTCTGCACCTTCGATGATACTTTTATCACGGTTTGAGGTAAAACAACGTGGACACCCATGCAAAAAACAACCATGAGACTGTAAAACGTGTTTTAAATTTTCTGATTAAAAATAACAATCAACAGTCAAATTTTCAGTAAGACGAAATTCTCGATCACGTGCTGCATGAATGACAGGACGATTGAAAGTGTGTTCTTTCCAAAGAAACCATTCTAGCGCCTTATCAGACTGTTGACTTGTGTACCGATAACCACCTATCGGAATGATACCAATTTTTTCTAGTCGTGAACAATTTTGTCTATAAACTTTGGAACAAGTTGACGCAATTGTGCAAGCCTCCTAAAACGGGAAGATATTTCCTGCCTCAAGAAATATATTTTGAAGTGCCAAGCATACTTTCCTCAAAATATTTAGGTTAGATTTACAATAAGAAACCAGTTCCGTTTGAAACTCAAATTGATAACCTGAAGCTTTTGTTTCTTCTTACCATTTAAAAAATGTTTCTCTTCCCAACGTTCTTATTATGTCTAGTGAATAAAATTCTACACTGAGAAAAAAATCCGCTTCTCCCAACACGATGCGTCGTGTTGAGAGTTTTCGTTTTGCCGTAACACGATGCAAGTTTTGGGAGAACACTCCTTTGAGTGTTACGGGAAAACGATGGCATCGTGTTGTGGCAACACGATCATCGTTTTGAGACGTTGCGTTGAATGCAAAGAAAATGCAAACATGAGAGCCACTGCGTTCTTTGACGTAGCGAGGTATTCTCCCACATTGTTCTCCTCTGTCTCGGAAATTGCAAGTTACTTGCATTTGCACCTTTTTCCATCTGCCCTCTTTTTTTAATAAAAGAGGACGACGGGAGTATTTGGTGTTTCATATAGAATCTCGATCTGTTTTGTTTTTCCAGAATTCAAACTCCATCGCGACCCCATTCTAAGGTGACGTCCATCTCCTTAGAGTCATATCTCCATATATATTAGCGTGGTCCAAAAATTCATTGCAACATTTTTTTCTCGAATAATTATGCATATCGCCCTGAAATTCCTTTGAATTCGCACAAAAATGAATTTATTCATGTTTTTGAAAAAAAATTATGTTTAGAGATGGCGCCAGAACCATGAAATTAACCACAATTTTCCCATGAGAAAAAATACGTTTTTGTAAATTTCATTTAGGGTCATTAACATTAGGTGAATCGAGTTTAAACTCAAGACTTCTCTTAACAATTAGGCATATAGTACGAAAAAAATATTACTTTTTGAATATCACGCCCGTATGTCTGTTTTATACAATACTACTTCATAGTGATAATTATATGTCTGCATGAAATGTCTAAACAATTTATTATTGTTTTTAGTAATTTTCTCTTAGAATAGAGTTAGAGTCGCAGTTTTTTTTTTAAATTTCCACTTTCTATACAATTTTTAATTGCATTGCGGTAATAGCTTATCAATGTTAACAAACATGATTATTAACACAATTTATTACTATTGCTAATAATATTCTCTTTGAATAATATTAGAAATTGTAGTTTTTCTGACATCTTCAACCTTTTGTCCACTTTTCACTTGAAGTGAGTTAATACCTGATTCAGAAAATATAATTGTATAAACAAATTATCATTGTTTATAGCTATACTTTTCTACATCCATATTAAATATTTGCGGTTTTTTCTAAAATTTTTAACTTTATGTCCACTTTCAATATGAAGCGAAGTGATAATTAATTTAATTTAACAAAGATAATTGTTTAACAAATTATTATCATCGCTAATAATATTCTCTTTGCCTAATATTAGAAAGTCGCGGTGTTTTTCTGAAATTTTTAACTATTTGTCTATTTTTTACTTGGAGTGAGTTACTAATTTTTTAAGTCAAGCAAAGTAATTGTTTAAACAAATTGTCATGATGATAAACTATCTTCCTCGATAATATTGGCAGATATTTGCGATTTTTTGTGAAATTTTTGGTCTACTCTTCACTTAGTGATTATTATTTGTAACCATTTAAAAAATCTCTTTTAATTTTGTGGATATATGAATATATTTTTCTGAAATAAAGCAGATATTTGACTTAAATTCTATACATAGATCATAATACATAAATGTAAATTTTCCCTAAAGTCGTTACTGAAGGCCTTTTTGTTCAAGTTAATATTAATACATATTATTTGTTTCCAGCTTGCATACGTTATTAACTCACTAAGTAAAACGTTGACAAAATGTTTGAATTCAGAAAAAACCGCAACTTTCTAGCAATTATCCAAGATGAGATAATGATGCACAATAATGAATTGTTCAAACGAATATTTTTTTCAACTTACATCAATTATTAGTTCACGAAGTCAGTGAAAGTTAACAAAAAAATTGGAAAATTTCAGAAAAAACCGCAACTATCTAGCATTACAATTGGAGAAGATAGTTCTTAACAATAATAATTTTTTTGAACAATTATGTTCATATAACAATAATATAATTTAAAATAATAATAAATGCTTGAAAGCATTCATTTTGTAAACTTTCATTCATTAGTTACCTCACTCTAATTGAAAATTGGACAAAAAGTGGGAAATTGTTGAAAAAACTGCAAGTTTGAAGAATTATTCCAAATTGTTTTAGGAGAATATTATTGAAAATAATGATAAATTGTTTGAAAAATTATCTTTGTTATGAATCATCAGGAAATACCTAACTTTCATTGCAAATTAGGCAAAAAGTGGAAAATATGCATAATTATATTTTCAACTAAACAGGTAATTTTTCAACTAAGAAGTTCAATTTTCTACTAAAATAGACGGATTCTCAAAAAATACATTAATTTTCGAGAAATTACATACATTTTCCTCCGAGCAGTTGATTTTTCAACTAAAGAGTTGAAACAACCAGCTTTGACCAAAAAAAAATTTTCAACAAAATACATAAATTTGGATTTTTTCAACCAAAATAGACAAATTTTAAATAAACTAAAGGAACCTTAAACCAAATTGTTGGATTTTCAGGCTAAAAAAAGGAATTTTCAACCAAAAATATATGTCAAATTTCCACATGAAAAAATTAACTTTAAATAAAGAAAATATGAAATCTCAACAAAAAAGTTCATTTTCAAAAAAATAGTTCAATTTTCAGTAGCAAAATCCATTTTAACCCCAAAAAGGGAAACTTCTATAATTAGTTTAGGTTTTAACCCGTAGAGGCTCGCCGAAAGGGAAATGGCTTAATGGTATAAAAAAAATGAAGTTTGTGCTAAAATTATAAATCTTCAACTAAAGAAGTCGAATTTCCAACCAAATAGTTAAATTTTTAGTCTAAAAAAGATAACTTTTTAGCCAAGAAGGGAATACAAAAATCTTCCTTGAAAAACAATCATTTTTAATTTAGGAAAGCAAATCCTTTACAAAACTTTTGAATTTTCCACCAGAAAGTTGAATTTTTCATAAACTTGTTCAATTTTCAAGACAAAATAATAATTTTTTTTTAAGAAACTTGAATTTTCAACAGAAAAAGTTTAATTCTCTACCAAATACATTAATTTTCTACAAAATTGTTTAATTTTCAAGCCAGGGAACGAAATTTGTACGGAAAAGTTGAATTTCCAACCCAAATATATATAAATGTAATACAAAATTGAAGTAAATTTTCAAAATAACAGCTGAATTAATAAATTTAAATTTTTAATTTTAGAATTTAAAGATTTTTCGGGTTTCAATCGTGTGCGAAACTATGAATGTTGCCGACGTTTCGTGAACATTGCAGTTCACTTCTTCAGGGCTGACCTGAAACTTCAGTTTCAGGTTAAGTTGTTCTTATATATGTATTCTCTACGATGCCTGTGATTGGCCAGAGTGCCCCATGGTGGGGACTGCTTGAACTTGATTGGCCAAAAACGCTTTCTCGCCAAAAAACTTAAGCCTTTTACAGGAACCTCTATCACACACACATCCAAAACTCTTTTGACTTCATCAGAAAAATACAACAGATTCACATTCAACCCCAAGACATCCTAGTAAGTTTCGACGTAGTATCTCTCTTTACAAAAGTACCAATCTCTGTTACAATCGATATTATTAAATCCTTTGCAAACTTCCCCTCCAATCTCACACCTTCAATAGAACACTGTCTCACTAATACCTATTTCTCTTTCAATAACCAATTCTACGAATAAACCTCAGGAGCAGCAATGGGATCTGCAATCTCACCTATAATAGCCAACATTTTCATGGAAAATTTAGAAACTAAAATCTTTAACAAATCCAAGCTTAAACCGGAATTCTGGTGCCGTTACATTGACGACACTTTTGTCATCTGGAGACACGGACTAGACGAACTAAACAAATTTTTCGATTTCATCAATAAAATACACCCTAATATCAAGTTCACCATGGAAATTGAACAAAACGGAAAATTACCTTTCTTGGACGTACTAGTTTATAAAAGATCTGATAACACATTAGGACATGAAGTTTACAGAAAACCCACGCATACAAACAAATACCTGCATGCCTCCTCCCACCACCATCCATCTCAAAAGCAATCGGTCATCAATTCCCTTGTATACAGAGCTATCTCCATAACAGATAAAGATAACTTACAAAAGGAATAACAAAATGTTAAACAAATCCTGATACAAAACGATTACACAAACCAACAAATTAATAAAGCAATAAGAAAATACACTCAAGAAAACAAGTCAACACAACCTACTAAAGAAAGAGAGAGAAAAACAACCACCATCCTACCCTACATTGAAGGTATCACAGAACAAATAGGAAGAATTCTCAACAAACACAACATCCAAACTATATTTAAACCGCCTGCAAAAATAGGACAACTTCTAAACAACCCTAAAGATGAAAAGGAACCTTTCAATGATCCGGGAGTATATCAAATCCCTTGTTCTTGTGGTAAAGTCTATATTGGAGAAACCGGGAGGACGGTAAGTCAACGTGTAAAGGAACATGAGAGTACAGTTAGGCTAAAACATTTCACACAATCAGCAGTAGCTGAGCAACATATCGAAACAGGACATAGTATTTTATTTGACAAAACAACCGTCATCGCCAAAACGTACAATAAATTTCCAAGAAAACATAGAGAAGCCATCGAAATCTTGAAACACCCTAATAACATCAATAGGGACAATGGATACAATACCAATCCGATTTGGCTTTCCGTCCTCCCGGGTTTTTTAAAAAAGACTTGATTGGCCAATCAAGTTCAAGCAGTCCCCACCATGGGGCACTCTGACCAATCACAGGCATCGTAGAGAATACATATATGAGAACAACATAACCTGAAACTTCAGTTTCAGGTCAGCCCTGAAGAAGTGAACTGCAATGTTCACGAAACGTCGGCAACATTCATAGTTTCGCACACGATTGAAACCCGAAAAATCTTTAATTTCTAAATTTAAAAATTTAAATTCATTATAATGAATCATCGTGAAAGTATCAAATCTATTATTAACAGCTTAATTTTTAACTAAAACTAAGAATTGTCAACCAAAAAAACTTAATTTTTAATACACCAATTCATGTACGGCCCGAAATATGCACGTGATTTTAGGGCTTTTTAATGAATACACTGTAATGGAAAAATATGAATAAAGTAGAATTTATCAGCTCATTATATTCCATTTGAAAATTTCCTTTCAATAATTATTGGGGTAGTCCTATTCACATAAATTCTTCAAAGAAAATTTACAATCGCCCCCTCCGCAAAATTTACTGGATCCTCCCATGATAATAATAATAGGTCTTATTCGAGAAGCAGAAAATATTTATTTATGTTCTTTACCTCATTTTAAGGAGGAGATTTCAGACTTTAATCCAGCAAAGTTACAATTTTTTCCATTCACTTCAAGAACGTGGAAACTGAGAATAGGAAATTGGTCAGAAACGGAAACTAGGTCGGTCTTTTTCACAAAACTTGAAAAATAAAGTGTTTTGTAGGTACCGATTTATGGATTCCAATGGAAAAAAATGTCTATTGATTTCCAGTTTAAAATAAAACTGGGGAGATCAGAAACAAATTAGATCCATTAAGCACGAAGGAAAAGATAACATCGCTAAGAAGTATAACTTAACTCCTTTATTGGCCTCGCATCTCATGTTTTATTTCACAGTCTGAAATTGGACACTTTATTTTTGAAAGAAAATACACAAATCATTTCAGGAAGTTGGAGAGACAATAAAATTATTAAAATGTATGTATCATCAGTGATTTTGCTAAGTGAGATGTTGCTCTTGCAACTGCTTTCAATTAATCCCTCACAATGAGCGATGAAGAAAAGAAAAGAATTTTTCAAAAGTCCAGTCCTGACCTGAAGTGTGGCTGAATTGAGGCAAAAAAATGTGATTAGATAAAGATATCCAGTTCCAAGGTATAAAATGCGAAAGTTAACAATCCTAAAGTAAGAGGAATCTAAATAAAAACTAACTTGCGAGATGTTGTGTTCATCAAATGGAAGAAAATGAGTTTAATAAAAAAAATAACTAATTTCGTGTAAATCATTGAAGAAGTCGAATAAAAAAATATGAAAATTCTACCTACAAGGATGAATTTCAGAACCAAACACACGAATTTTCAACCAAGAAGATTAATTTGCTACCAAACAACATGAATTTTCAATAAAATAGAACTTTTAACTAAAAATGACAAATTTTCATCCAAAAATTGAAAACTTGAATAAAAAAAAATCACAAAAAATATTCACGTTTTCAACTAAAGAAACAATTTTTCAACAAGTAATGATTTTTTAATCAAGAAAAAATAGTTGATCCGAATTGTTGAATTTTCAAGCTGAAGGACGAATTTTCGCTAAAACTGTCGAATTTTCAAGCCAAAAATATGAATTTGAACAAAAAAGTTAATTTAGAACTAAACATTTGCATCTTTAACTACAAACAAGAGGAAATTTCAAACCACCAATATTAGTTTCCTATCAAAGAAACTAATCTGTAACTAACAAGGATAAAGTGGGACGATGGTCGTGGGGGTTAAGGCATAGGCTTTGGACCCACTCCGTCGGCTTGCGGGTTCGAGAAAAAGGTTCTCTAAGTACTTAAGGCTGTTGCTCTTGGTGGTTCGGAACCCACCTTAAACTGTAGGTCCCCCTCCCACCACCAAGTAAGTGTGTGGGGGGTGTGTAAAGGAATAGGGAAGAGATACAAGAACAATGTAAACCCTTAGGGGACACATTAGAAGCTAAAGAAAACAAAAACTAACAAGGATTAATTTTCAACAAAAATTAAAAAATTAAATTTCCGGTAAAAAACTTTGTAAAAAAACTATTTCTGTATCTCGGCCTGGGATTGCTTATTCAGATATTGCAAAATGAAATACAAATTTTATTTTTCATGATTACTCTAATATTTGTGCCTTATTAGGCACCAATTTTAATTCACAGCTACCCTGAAGAATATATCATTGCAATAAATTTATAGATATTATTAAAATTCATAATATGCATTATTAAACATTTTATTGCAACTTCTGACGTTTTTCCATAGATTTGATTTGTTTATTTTCAATATTATTATTCACGATTTAAACTAAAAATACGCATCTTAGCGTCAGGTGGTTCCAAGCAAATTTTTAGATATAATTTAGGCGAAAAATGTTGCTAGATAAAATGTTACTGTAGCTTGCGTCCTTTTTCCAAAAAGTTAATTTTTTTATTCGCAATATATTTTTATAATAAGAACTCATAACAAATTTGTAGATATTTTTCGGTTTTAATTCTTTTCGTACCTTGTGTACTTTTACATAATTATATTCGTTCCTACACATCCTATAAAAAAATTATTAATAACAAATTTGTTGATTCACTTTTCTCGTATCCTGCATAGTTTGACCAGTAAAATAAAATTTTTGATTTTTCATTATTTTTTGTGCGGGCGAAATTTTAATTTTCGATTTTTAAACCAAACTTAGAAAGTTGTTGCGATAATCGTGTAGGGTGTTGAAAATGCAACATTTTTCTCTCTTCGACATTTTTTCATATCGTGCGTCGTTTGGCTTAAAATGTTCATTTTTGTTTGTTTTTTTTAATTTTGTAAATGCCGTAACTCCAGTAATTTTTGTTATGAAATAGAGTCATGAAGGTAAATTGATAGTATTTTTTAGTACTACTAATAACCGTACATAGAATTTACAAATATTGAAAAAGGTGGTCTCAGAAATTTTTTAAATGCGCTCACTTTTTTAATTGTTATCCTTAATGGCTGGCTGGCAAACTAACTTGACGATCATTTTAGGATACGTGGAGAGTAAGCCAAAGCCGAATCCAATCTGTCAATTTTTTCAAAATTCGTGTTCACTGACATTTAAAAAAAACCGGGGGAGTGGTCAAATTTTACACCAATCTAATACCTTTTCTGATGATAAAGTAAGAAGAAACGAAGTTTCAACAAAATCTTCAAATTTTTAACCAAAGAGTTGGATTTTCAACCAAACATTCGAATGTTTAACCTGCCAAAATGAATACTCAAAAAAATGTAAATGATTTTTCAACAGAAAAATATGAAATTTCTACCTACGAGGATGAATACTAATACCAAACACGCGCATTTTCAACGAAGAAGATTAATTTTCTACCAAAAAAGATGAATTTTTAACAAAATACGTGAATTTTCAAACAATTAGTTGAACTTTCAACTAAAACGGACAAATATTTAAACAAGGGTGAAAAAGTTAAATTTTCAGTAAAAAAATCAATTGGAACAAAAAATACGAACCTTCTACGAATAAAGATTTTTCAGGCAAGAAAAAAGAGTTCATCCGAATCATTTAAGTTTCAAACGAAAATACGAGTTTTCTCCAAAAACAGTTAAGTTTTCAACAAAAAAATTCATTTTTGACCAAAAAGTTTCATTTTATTAAAAAAAGAACAAATTTTTAATTCATTAAGATTATTTTTCTACTACAGAAGATGAATTTGCAACAAACAGATAAATTTTCAACAAAAAATGGAAAATTTGCATTTTCAGTTGAAGACTTAATTTAAAGCAGAAAAAAACGAATTTTCAACGGAATAGGTAAATTTCCAGTCTAAAATGCTTTTTAGTAAAGTGGTTCAACTTTTCCTCCATTATTTGAATTTCCAATTTGAAAAAATCAATTGTCAACCAAAATGGAGTGGATACATTTTCAGTTAAAAAATTAGTTTTTATCCAACAGAAAGAGGGGTCTCAACAGATTAGTTGAACTTTCGGCGAAACAGTTGCATTTCATTTAAAAAAAAATGTTTTTTTTTAAACAAATTTTGTAAATTTGTAAGCAAATTATAAAATTTGTAAGCAAATTATAAAATTTGTAAGCAAATTATGAAATTTGTAACTGAAAATATAATTGCCAGGAGAAAGCATGTGAAACAAAGAAATGGAAATAGCCGTTTCGGGGTACCCTTAATCGCTGCACACTATCTCGGGACTCTCCAAACCGTTCTTCTTCTCTTTCTTTTTGTTGTGGCTTCTGATAGCGCCGAACAGTAAACGTCGCAACTCCACTGACCTTGCAAGCGCCTCTCTCTCGCCCCCTTGGACCTCCTTGTACGACTAATAGCGTGAACCACTATAGCGGGACTCTAGTGTAAATGATAATATTTTCGAGAAATGTCGTTCCTGATGGCAAGGCTTTGGAGATGAAAAAACGGCAAATAATATTATTGAAGAGCTTTTTGCAACTTTCCATTCAAAATTATACGGTATCTATGAGTGACTTGCAATTTCCGAGACAGAGAAGAACAACGTGGGGGTATGCCTCGCAACTTCAAAGAACGCAGTGGCTCTCATGTTTGCATTTTCTTTGCATTCAACGCAACGTCTCAAAGCGACGATCGTGTTGCCACAACACGATGCCATCGTTTTCCCGTGACACTCACAGGAGTGTTCTCCCAAAACTTGCATCGTGTTACGGCAAAACGAAAACTCTCAACACGACGCATCGTGTTGGGAGAAGCGGATTTTTTTCTCAGTGTAG
>CAKNXH010001729.1:106954-146380 GCA_932178445.1 Andricus quercusramuli
TTCCAGTCTAAAATGCTTTTTAGTAAAGTGGTTCAACTTTTCCTCCATTATTTGAATTTCCAATTTGAAAAAATCAATTGTCAACCAAAATGGAGTGGATACATTTTCAGTTAAAAAATTAGTTTTTATCCAACAGAAAGAGGGGTCTCAACAGATTAGTTGAACTTTCGGCGAAACAGTTGCATTTCATTTAAAAAAAAATGTTTTTTTTTAAACAAATTTTGTAAATTTGTAAGCAAATTATAAAATTTGTAAGCAAATTATAAAATTTGCAAGCAAATTATGAAATTTGTAACTGAAAATATAATTGCCAGGAGAAAGCATGTGAAACAAAGAAATGGAAATAGCCGTTTCGGGGTACCCTTAATCGCTGCACACTATCTCGGGACTCTCCAAACCGTTCTTCTTCTCTTTCTTTTTGTTGTGGCTTCTGATAGCGCCGAACAGTAAACGTCGCAACTCCACTGACCTTGCAAGCGCCTCTCTCTCGCCCCCTTGGACCTCCTTGTACGACTAATAGCGTGACCCACTATAGCGGGACTCTAGTGTAAATGATAATATTTTCGAGAAATGTCGTTCCTGATGGCAAGGCTTTGGAGATGAAAAAACGGCAAATAATATTATTGAAGAGCTTTTTGCAACTTTCCATTCAAAATTATACGGTATCTATGAGTGACTTGCAATTTCCGAGACAGAGAAGAACAACGTGGGGGTATGCCTCGCAACTTCAAAGAACGCAGTGGCTCTCATGTTTGCATTTTCTTTGCATTCAACGCAACGTCTCAAAGCGACGATCGTGTTGCCACAACACGATGCCATCGTTTTCCCGTGACACTCACAGGAGTGTTCTCCCAAAACTTGCATCGTGTTACGGCAAAACGAAAACTCTCAACACGACGCATCGTGTTGGGAGAAGCGGATTTTTTTCTCAGTGTAGTGGCGGAAGATCAACAATGTGATTGCGCACCGAAACTTTTTGCATTATATGCTATACATAAAACGCGACTAAAAAATGTAATTCATGAGTTGCCAATTCTATGAGTTGTTATACAGGGTGGTCTTGAAAAATTAATTCACGTACGCCGCACCACTGCCACAGACTTTCTACATTATTTTCTGAAAAGCACATTGAACAAACTTAATGTAAAACACAAAGATTTGGTTCATGTATGTGAATCGAGTTATCCCCTTCTAGGTAGTTATTCTGCAGATTATAAGGATTGCATTATTCAGAGATCAGTTGACACCTCCTCATCTTTCCCCCTCTGATGCGAACCTCTACTCCATCGTCACTCTGTATTCAAGGTGATGATTGCGCAATGATTTCGCAATTGCGAAACATTCCACTACCTTGAGATCCGATGACTTCATAATGACGTCATCGTCTGAATGACAGAGTGGGGATAGACCAGAGGTTGGCGCCAGAGGGGGGTAAGAGGGGAGGTTGCATTCTGTTTCTCCATATTGCTAACCTTACTACTACTTATGTTACTCAATTGAAGAATATAAAACTTCAATCTTTATGTATTTTAATATTGTGAAAAAAATTAATCAGCTAATAATTAATTAATGAGTTCACAACATAAAAAGCATTAAACAATGATTTTCATTTAAGCATTCAAATAATTTTTACTCTATCAATGATAATATATAATAGATATTGTTTTTGACATACTTCAGACCAAATAAAAAAGGAGGTTAGTTGTTGAATCCTTTATTCTGCAGCCAACGTTTCGGAAAGGACAAATATTTTTCAAATTTTATCAACATCTCTAATAAATACAGATTTCCATTCCTCTTCTTCTTTGCTAGATAAATATATGAAATAATTTTAGCTTTAATTTATATCATTCAAGTAAATTTTTTTTTTTTTGAGGTTAAAAATTGTAATTGAAATATTTACCTTAAAAATCTTCATTTTCACGTTACATTTTGTTTAAACTAATTGTCGTCTTAAATATACAAAAATTCATTCTGTGAACTGTAACAATTTCGTTAGTTTTGTTAAAATTAAATCGGAAACATAACAATCGTTATGCTCCATTTTTGCGAAGAGAAATTGAGAAAGAGAGGAAGAGAAATCTTAACAAAGACAGAATTACCAATGACGTATCATTAACTTAAATTATAAGGTGCTATAGTTTCTAAATAAATCTAATCACTGTATTAAATTGAAAGAGTTAGAAAATTAAACATTAATAACGACTTTATAAATTGTTTTGAAATTGTTATTGATGATTAATTAAATGAATATAACAATAATGTAAAAAAAAATCTTTTTTTAATTGGAAAAATTCATCAATTTGAGATTTTGAAAATTCAAATAATTTTTTATTTTTTTATATATTTTATTTATTCATTTTCAATTTGAATTAGAGAATCCATAATTATATTATATATTGGACTATAATTATTAAGATCTGAAATTATATTCAAACAATTATTGCTGTTTTTCTTTATAAAAAACATTTCTGCTATTAATCTTTTATATTCATTAGGTTCATGATGTGAAACAATAACATTATCCCAATCAATTAGATGTCCAATTTTAACCTGATGTTTTGCTATGACTTTATGGTTTTTAGGATTTTGTCTGAAATTATCATGATGTTCCTTTATTCTTGTAGCAAGTAATCTACTAGTTTGACCTACATAACATTTTTCACCATTCAAACATTGAATTTTATATACTACATCAGTGAGTTGCAATTGATCTAATATGTCTTTTCCTAATTTTATGAATTTATCAAGTTTAGAGTCAATTCTGAAATTTGCTGTATTATTAAAATCACTTAAAATTTTTTTTAATTTCAAAAGATAACTTTCCATGATAAGAAATTGATACTCTTGGTCTGAAATTTCAATTTCTATCTATATTTCTATTATTTTGATTGGATAAAGAATCTGTCATTGATTTAATTTTATTATTAATATGAATTTGAACGAATTCTGATGGATAATTATTTGAATATAAAGTTTTTTTCAATAAATTCAATATTTGAACTATGAAATGATTCATGTGATAATTTTAAAGCTGTGTCAATAAGATTTTTTACTATTGAAATTTTATGTTGAATTTGATGGTTTGAAAGAAAATTTAAATATCTACCAGAATAAGTATTTTTACGAAACCAATCTGTAATAATATTACCTGAATCAGTTTTTATAACTTTAACATTTAAAAAAGAAATAGAATTATTACTTTCAATTTCATGTGTAAATTCAAGACTTGAATGATAAGAATTAAATTGATTTATAACGTAAAGTAGTTTATCTTTCGGTAATATAATAAAAGTATCATCAACGTATCTAAAATATGTGTGCAAAGAAAAATTTCAATTTTTTATAACATTTTATTCTAAGCTTTACATAAATAAATCAGCTAATATTGGAGAAATTGGAGAACCCATAGGTGTTCCAAATATTTGTCTGTAAAAATTATTATTAAGTTTAAATACTGTTTGTTCCATTAAAGATTTTACTCCTTCTTCAAATTTTTCAATAGGTAAATCTGTGTAGTTTTTTATAAAAATCCATCTACTTAGAATACTATTGATAACTAAATCAATTGGAACATTTGTAAATAATGAAGATACATCTAATGATACTGTTGGGCTGCTTTTTACTGTCATTTGAAATTGTAGAGAGTTAGACTTAGTTTCTTTTCTTTTTGCTAATTGACTCATTTCCGGAAAAGGGACTGCACCTGAAAATAAAACTGTAAGCTCTGCGCGTAGCTCGAAGGTCTGCGCCGAGCAGGTAGAATGGAACCTTTTCGCACGACTTTATATGTAATGGATTAGGGAATTTGTTTTGACTTCTATAATTATCATTTTCTTAAAGGTTCAGTCAGTTCAATTAAAGTGATCGTGGCGAGAGGTTTCATTTTGTGTGTGTGAACGAGTCTCGTTTTGGAATATATCAGTTTGCCATTGTGTGGTTTGGATTATATCAGTTTCCCACTGTGTGGATTGGATTATATCAGTTTGCCATTGTGTGGATTTGTTATATCTACTCGCCGTTGTATGGATACAAGTGTGGCGGACTGGTTGTCATTCCAATAGTCATACATTCAATCTTAAGGTCTGTAATTTCTGTGTTATTTCTTGTGCTCGCTATTTGATTCACGGCCTTTTCCTCCACTCCTCAAGTGGAGGTTTTTTATGCCATAAAATAAACTCTTTCCTTTGCAAGTAAAATTTGGCTGTGCTTATTGGAACCCCAATACACTCCACTAGAAATTAAGTGACTGATCAATACTGAAACATTTGGTGCCCCGGGTGAGGATTGAAGTGTGTTGGGCTTCGGCGATTAATTGGCAATTCGCAGTTACTGGTTGGATAGGGAATTATCATAATTATTAATTGTAATGTATATAATATATAACATTATTGGTGGTTATTAGCATTGTTGTTATTATTAATAACACGGATACCATGGACCTGACTGACCTATAGCCATTTCTGATCCACCTCTAAAGTCTACAACTTCCCCATTACATAATTGAAAAAAAATATATATATATGTCGTTGAATCGAAAACTTTTGAACTTATATAAATTAAACAGCTAAAAGATTTCTGGTTCTAAAGTACAAATCCATGTTAATTTCAAATCAAGAACAACCATAATAAAAATGAAGCAAATCAAAGTTTCAAGTCTCTACAAATTAATAATTCTTCATTTGTGATTTACACATCAACATTCAATACAATACAATGCTGACTTACAAATTTAAATTTCTGAAATTTAAACAATTCAACTGCATTTCTTTGAAAATGCTTGATCAACCTTTATGTGTTGTGTGTGTACGTGTACATATGTATATATATATATATATATATATATATATATGTATATTAACCTTAGGATAATTTCATATCAATGTTTAACACCATTTTTCTGCTACTTCAACTATGTCTACAAGTTGTTGCTTTTTCTCTTTGGTACATTGTTTTCTGCACTTCAACCATTCTTCAACTGGCAAATGGTGTTATTGTATACCTTTTGAGGCAGTAATTCGACACCTGGCACATCTTTTATATTCGATTTTACATTGAGATTTCATATTATGGTGTAAATTTCAACAACAATATGCTCAGAACGTTTAAATGCCCGCTAAGTATCATAGCGGCTACTAAGCTTCCGCTCTTAAATGAAAAGATCTATTTTAAAAATAAAAATTCGGATTTGTCATTTCTTAATTTCTATTGAAATTACTCATTGTCCGTATTAAAAAAAAGGTTGAAACGTTATCCTGAAATTTGAGAGAGAAGGGTTTGATATTCACTAAAAAAATTAGCTAAAAGTTTATTACCAATAATAGGCTAAATATACTTAAATTTATCAACGAAAAACAGAGAATACAACTTGTATTGTAAGCGTTTCATTTTTATACTTCCATCTTAAAGTTTTTCATGTGTATATTTCAAGTTTATGAGGAGTACCATTTTTAGAGGAGCATACCATAAAGCAATTTTCAAGTCTGATATATGTACGGGAATTTTGAAGAAGTCTGAGGGAAAGTTAGTAAAACTAACTCATTAGGTCTGAATGATAGTGAACTTTAGGTCTCGCGTGGGTGACCCACATGAGCGGATAACTCGGTGCATTCATCTGCGCGGAGTCGCGATTTGCTGTGGGGCCACGCAAACCTGTGTCGCGCCACGGTCAGCAAATGGAGAAAAGGTTGCGAGGAAAATGAAATAGTTGTGAAATTTTCTAGTTAATTTGGATTCGGGATCAGATTTGCCAAAGTACAGTCGAATCTTCATTCTGTTCCTCAAAGCTTTCCTTTGATGAATCTCTGAGCTATCTCAATCTCAAAGCTGTCCTTTGAGAAATCTCCAAGCTCTCTCAATCTCAAAGCTGTCCTTTGAGAAATCTCCAAGCTCTCTCAATCTGAAAGCTGTCCTTTGGGAAATTTCTAAGCTATCTCAGTCTCAAAGCTATCCTTTGAGAAACCTCCGAGCTGTCTCGATCTCAAAGCTGTCCTTTGAGAAATCTCCAAGCTCTCTCAATCTCGAAGCTGTCCTTTGAGAAATCTCTAAGCTATCTCAATCTCAAAGCTGTCCTTTGAGAAATCTCCACGCTCTCTCAATCTTAAAGCTGTCCTTTGAGAAATCTCCAAGCTCTCTCAAACTCAAAGCTGTGCTTTGGGAAATTTCTAAGCTATCTCAATCTCAAAGATGTCCCTTAAGAAACCTCCGAGCTGTCTCGATTTCGAAAGCTGTCCTTTCAGAAATTTTCAAGCTGTCTCACGAAATATTGCGCACGCAGCATAGACTAGTGTCGTACGCACGATACGAGAAACAAACAAAAGTCAAAAGAGGTTAGATTAACATGCATGTCATCTTTTTATAGCTGAAATCAATTTTCGGTTTTATACTTCCTAGTTTTGCAATCTTAAATAGTTTTTCTTACATAATAGAATTACATTCTTTCTGTCGGTCTTTTTCATTTTCTTATTTCCTTCAAATTCCTTCGTCATAAATTCCAAAGATGCAAATCAAAGTATAGGTGTAAAACATGCCGAGATCAGCACCACTCGTTATTACACACCACTCGCACTGGGCAGACAACGAACTATTGAAAATAAAAAGAAGTAGTGTCTGTCCACGCAAGTGGACAGAAGCAACTTGCTCCCTAAACCAATGTATCCGTGTTAACTTCAAGTGTTTCTGACACATGACAACTGGTATTTCTCGCGACAGCCCAGATTATGCTGCTCGGTTCTACGGGTACCCAGATTTGGTACCGTGCCCTGGTCGATCAAGGCTCTGTGGCCTCCTTTGTTAAGAAAACCACTGTGTAGTTACTTCAGTTACGCAAAAACCGCGTAAATATTCCATTAACGGGAATGGGTGCGTCACTAGCCGGTACAGTTCGTGCTATTGTAAATCTGTCACTGCGCTCAATTAGTGATCCCTCATTCCATCTTGAGACTAAGGCCTTGGTCCTGTCTCACCTTACATTAAACCTCCTCTCACAGCTGAGCACTGGCTTCGACTCAAGCCAGTCTGGTGATCTTCGCTTATCAGATCCTCACTTCTCCAAACCCAGGTCGGTCGATTTCGTCTTGGGGTCCGATGTGTATTGTCGGATCCTGCGACCTGGCTTGCGCCATTTCCCACCTTCACCGTTAATTGCCCAGGATACTGCTTTGGGGTTATTGTTTCAGGATCGACTCACTCCGTCCTGCCACGGCGGTCGGACCCCCTATCACGAGCCTCTCTTGCAGCTGAGGATTATTTCCATGATAATTATCGGCTGGATGCTTTGCGACGTTTTTCGACGCTGGTGGAATTTTCTAATAATAGTCCCAAAATGAAACCTGAGGATGAGATCCTAGAGCGATGAACTGATTCTAGTAACTCAATAACCTTCATCCGTACACTCTCGATCGATCGCTGGCTGGCAACCTCTCCTCACTCTCGGTAGCAGCTTCATGGCTTCTCGGATGCATCTTCTCGCGCATATGCCGCAGTGGTTTATCTGGTAATTCAGCTTGATGACGGCCATCACCAGTTGTCGCTCCTTATGACTGAAACTAAGTCATGTCAAGACAATAAGCATCCCGAATCTCGAACTGAGTGCAGCTGCTCTTCTTTGTAAGACTTGTCTGTCACATTCAGTAGCTGCCCTTCTTTAAAGATCTACCTTTCTTTGCTTGGTCTGACAGACAAGTAGTACTTGCGTGGTTACGCAAACACCCATGCTATTGGAAACCCTTTGTTGCTAACCGCGTGTCCTTCATCCAAACCGAGCTGCCCTCGGATGAGTGGAGGCACGTGTCTATCAAGGAAAGTTTGGCTGATCTCGTATCTCGTGGAGTGAGGCCTGATGAAGTTAAAGGTATTTAAAATGGTCGCATGGACCACAATGGCTCTCATTGCCGGCGGCGGATTGGCCAGATGGGACGGATGCCCAACGAATAATGTACGTGCAAAAGCAGAACCCTGAACCGGAATTACTGACACGGTTCACGACACTAACGCGGCTGATCCGCCTAGTGGTATGCTGTCGCCGCCCCCTGTTGAATCTTCAGAGACAAAGATGGGAGGAATGCCTAATTTTTCATTTCTGACTTTTCAGAGATTGGTGACGCTCGCGCAGCGATCATTCGAGTGTCTGAGACGGGTGCCTTTTGCGCGGAACTCGCACTTTTGACCACGAATGGGTCTTTACCAAAACTGAAATTTGAAACTGTATAATCCGTCAACGCGTGAAGCGCCACCTGGTGTCACAATTAATGGAATATCTTCCAGCTGATCGAGTAACTCCAGGGTGGCTGTTCATTTCTTCGGATCTGGACTACGCTGGGCCTATTCAGAAACGTACGACAAAGGGCCGCGGTTATCGCTCTTACAAGGGACATATTACCCTTTTTGTTTGTTTCGCAACACATGCAGTTCATCTGGAAGTTGTAAGTGACGCAACCACGGCTACGTTCCTAGCCGCATATCGCCGGTTTGTTGGTCGTCGTGGTGACTGCCGCAAGTTGTACAGCGACAATGGCACAACCTTCAGGGAGCCGCTCGAGAGGATGTTCAATGCTTACCTTACAGTGTTAACCCCGGCTTATTTTTTGATTGGCAGCAATACAAGCCTCCTTCCTGACGCTGGAATTACAAAAATACCTGAGAACCGCCTGAATCGTTTCCAACTTCTTCAACGTGTCTGTGACAACTTTTGGAAACGCTAGTCACTGGAATACCTCCAGCACCTTCAGGAGCGGAACAAATGGCGCAGTCCATCCGAAAACTTTGCTGAGAGTCAGTTGGTCCTTGTTAAGGACGAACGATATCCACCCTCGAGGTGGCCTTTGGGACGCGTTGTTGAGGTTCATCCTGATCGTGACAATATTGTAAGGGTGGCTACAGTAAAGACGGCCACTAATACCCTACGTCGTTACATCGCGAATCTCTGTCCTCTCTCTCTACCATCACCAAGTTCTGCGACATCATAGGCAGGCTGGGCGTATGGCTAGGCTGTATCCTTGTATACTACTCATTGTTGTAGCGTATATCTAACATTCAATCTCTTGGTTATATTTCCGTCCTGCGGACGAAGGCGGGCGGGATGTTGGGCTGCTTTTTACTGCCATTTGAAATTGTAGAGAGTTAGACTTAGTTTCTTTTCTTTTTGCTAATTGACTCATTTCCGGAAAAGGGGCTGCACCTGAAAATAAAACTGTAAGCTCTGCGCGTAGCTCGAAGGTCTGCGCCGAGCAGGTAGAATGGAACCTTTTCGCACGACTTTATATGTAATGGATTAGGGAATTTGTTTTGACTTTTATAATTATCATTTTCTTAAAGGTTCAGTCAGTTCCATTAAAGTGATCGTGGCGAGAGGTTTCATTTTGTGTGTGGGAACGAGTCTCGTTTTGGAATATATCAGTTTGCCATTGTGTGGTTTGGATTATATCAGTTTCCCACTGTGTGGATTGGATTATATCAGTTTGCCATTGTGTGGATTTGTTATATCTACTCGCTGTTGTATGGATACAAGTGTGGCGGACTGGTTTTCATTCCAATAGTCATACATTCAATCTTAAGGTCTGTAATTTCTGTGTTATTTCTTGTGCTCGCTATTTGATTCACGGTATTTTCCTCCACTCCTCAAGTGGAGGTTTTTTATGCCATAAAATAAACTCTTTCCTTTGCAAGTAAAATTTGGCTGTGCTTATTTGAACCCCAATACACTCCACTAGAAATTAAGTGACTGATCAATACTGAAACAGATACCATGATATGATCAGATGGAATTATTTGATTAATTATGTTATTTTTAAATTCAAATGAATTTTTTACTTGATATTTTGGTATTATTAATGCTTTTTTAAGTATGCTGTTGAATATATATTAGCCATTTTATAAGTAGGTGAGTTTATTAATGAAACTACAGGTCGAAGTGGACAATTATGTTTATGAACTTTAGGTAATCCATAAATTCTAGGAATGTTAGTAACATGAAGTAAAATATCTTTGCGTAATAATTCTTCACCTAAATATCCATTAATTCGCCAAGAATTTAACAATTTAAATGTTTTTTTTTTTAATTCTTGTTCAGGGTTTTCATTTAATTTTTCATAAGTTGTAGTATCATTTAATAATTCTTGCATTTTTTCATTATAAGATTCCTTTTTAAGTATTACTGTAATGGTACTTTTATCTGCATGAGTTATTAGTAATTGTTTATTATTTTTGATAAATGTTTGTTTTTTATTGATGTTTTGTGCTAAGACTCTATCAACATGTGTAATTTTATCACTCTGTAGAAAATTATGTGATGTATTAATTATTCTGTGTCTTAATAAATCTCGATCTTCAATATTTTCAATTAAACCCATATTTGACTCTTTATCTTTAACAATATCGATGATTATTTTGCTTTCTTTTGTTAAAAATGAAGAACTAAATTTATTCCCTAACCTTAAAATGTCGTTAACTTTGTCTGGAATATCAACATTACTAAAATTTATTATCCAGGGATCTTTAGCAACACAGTTATTTGTGTCTTTATGTTTATTAATGATGATAGGTGTTTGAACTTTACTTTTAATTTTTAAATTAAAAATTTTTTTTTCCAATCTTTGTTTTTCTTTTAAATCATTTTTTGAGGTATTTAATTTCATTTCTAAAATTTTTGTATATATATATATATATTAGTAGGTAATAAATTTCTTAAATTTATTTTGATATTATTGAAATGTTGTTTTAAATATTCTAAATGGATATTTAAGTCTTTAATTTCATCATTAAGCAATCGTCATTCTAAAGATTCTAACATGAAATTAACATGGTTTTTTGCTCTGTGACTAAAAAATTGTAAATTTCTAACATTCCTAGTAGCATTAGTAATATTCTTTGGTAATAAATTTTGAAACCTACAATTGACAAGAAATGATTCTCTAGTTTTTATATTATTAATTCTCTTGTTCAAATTGATGAACTTTTTTACATCTGTGAAAGAATTTGGAAAATTATTTTTGATTTAGTTAAGATACATGTTGCTATGAAAACACAATTCTAAAAAACTCAAATTAATTAATTTGAATTACTAACACTTAATACATAAGACGAAATGACCTATAAATTTTTACATAACAGATTTGTTTAAAAATTATGTTGGAGTGACAATTATTTAAAAATTGATAATTTAATAAGTTGAATTTAATTTTAACTATGAAGATATTGTAATTCGATGACAAAAATCCTTAGTAAGGATAAACTTCAAAATTTGAAAATGGCAATACGAT
Source organism: Andricus quercusramuli (assembly GCA_932178445.1). NCBI lineage: Eukaryota > Metazoa > Arthropoda > Insecta > Hymenoptera > Cynipidae > Andricus > Andricus quercusramuli. The sequence continues at coordinate 118,213 of CAKNXH010001729.1, forward strand.
AAATTATGTCAAAACATAATATTAGTCAGATTAATGATGTTGTTTTAAGCGATGTTGTTTGTCTGAGTGATATAAATTAATGATAATATATAATAGATATTGTTTTTGACATACTTCAGATCAAATAAAAAAGGAGGTTAGTTGTTGAATCCTTTATTCTGCAGTCTACGTTTCGAAAACATAATGTTTTCCTCTTCAGGACAAATATTTTTCAAAGTTCATCATCATCTCTAATAAATACAGATTTCTATTTCTCTTCTTCTTTGCGAGATAAATATATGAAATAATTTTTTTTTTTTTAGGTTAAAAATGGTAATTGAAATATTTACCTTAAAAATCTTCATTTTCACGTTACATTTTGTTTAAATTGATTGTCGTCTTAAATATACTGAAATTCATGCTGTCAACTGTAATAATTTCGTTAGTTTTGTTAAAATTAAATCGGAAACATAACAATCGTTACGCTCCATTTTTGCGAAGAGAAATTGAGAAAGAGAGGAAGAGAAATCTTAACAAAGACAGAATTACCAATGACGTATCATTAACTTAAATTATAAGGTGCTATAGTTTCTAAATAAATCTAATCACTGTATTCAATTGAAAGAGTTAGAAAATTAAACATTATTAATGACTTTGTAAGTTGTTTTGAAATTGTTATTGATGATTAATTAAATGAATATAACAATCATGTAAAAAAAATCTTTTTTTAATTGGAAAAATTCATCGATTTGAGATTTTGAAAATTCAAATAATTTTTTCATATATTTTATTTATTTATTTTCAATTCGAATTAGAGAATCCATAATAATATTATATATTGGACTATAATTATTAAGATTACATAATAATTAACATAATTTTAACTTAAATTTAATTAACATAATTAAGTTAAATTTACACATGAAATTGAAAGTAATAATTTTATTTCTTTTTCAAGTGTTAAAGTTATGAAAACTGATTCAGGTAATATTATTACAGATTGGTTTTATAATAATACTTATTCTGGTAGATATTTGAATGTTCTTTCAAACCATCCAATACAACATAAAATTTCAATAGTAAAAAATCTTATTGACACAGCTTTAAAATTATCACATGAATCATTTTATAGTTCAACTATTGAATTTATTTAAAAAACTTTATATTTAAATAATTATCCATCAGAATTCGTTCAAATTCATATTAATAATAAAATTAAATCAATTACAGATTCTTTATCCAATCAAAATAATATAAATATAGTTAGAAATTTAAATTTCAAACCAATAGTATCAATTTCTTATCATGGAAAATTATCTTTTGAAATTAAAAGAATTTTAAGTGATTTTAATATTACAGCAAATTTCAGAATTGACTCTAAACTTGATAAATTCATAAAATTAGGAAAAGACATATTAGATCAATTGCAACTCACTGATGTAGTATATAAAATTCAATGTTTGAATTGTGAAAACTGTTATGTAGGTCAAACTAGTAGATTACTTGCTACAAGAATAAAGGAACATCATGATAATTTCATACAAAATCTTAAAAACCAGAAATGCAATTAAATACCTCAAAAAATGATTTCAAAGAAAAACAAAGATTGGAAAAAAACTTAAAAATTCAAAATTAAAAGTAAAGTTCAAACACCTATCATCATTAATAAACATAAAGACACAAATAACTGTGTTGCTAAAGATCCCCGGATAATAAATTTTAGTAATGTTGATATTCCAGACAAAGTTAACGACATTTCAAGGTTAGGAAATAAATTTAGTTCTTCATCTTTGAAAAACAGAAGCAAAATAATCATCGATATTGTTAAAGATATAGAGTCAAATATGGGTTTAATTGAAAATATTGAAGATCGAGATTTATTAAGACACAGAATAATTAATACATCACATAATTTTCTACAGAATGATAAAATTACACATGTTGATAGAGTCTTAGCACAAAACATTAATAAAACACAAACATTTATCAAAACTAATAAAAAATTACTAATAACTCATGCAGATAAAAGTAACATTACAGTAATACTTAAAAAGGAATCTTATAATAAAAAAATGCAAGAATTATTAAATGATACTACAACTTATGAAAAATTAAATGAAAACCCTGAACAAGAATTAAAAAATAAAACATTTAAATTGTTAAATTCTTGGTGAATTAATGGATATTTAGGTGAAGAATTATTACGCAAAGATATTTTAGTTCATGGTACTAACATTCCTAGAATTTATGGATTACCTAAAGTTGATAAACATAATTGTCCACTTCGACCTGTAGTTTCATTAATAAACTAACCTACTTATAAAATGGCTAATATATTTAATAGCATACTTAAAAAAGCATTAATAATACCAAAATATCAAGTAAAAAATTCACTGGAATTTAAAAATAACATAATTAATAAAACAATTCCATCTGATCATATCATGGTATCTTTAGATGTATCTTCATTATTTACAAATGTTCCAATTGATTCATTTATCAATAGTATTTTAAGTAGATGGATTTTTATAAAAAACTATACAGATTTACCTATTGAAAAATTTGAAGAAGGAATAAAATTTTTAATGGAACAAACAGTATTTAAATTTAATAATAATTTTTACAGACAAATATTTGGAACACCTATGGGTTCTCCAATTTCTCCAACATTAGCTGTTTTAGTTATTCAAGACTTAGAATCAAATGTTATAAAAAATTTAAATTTTTCTTTGCACACATATTTTAGATACGTTGATGATACTTTTATTATATGACCGAAAGATAAACTACTTTACGTTATAAATCAATTTCATTCTTATCATCCAGGGCTTAAATTTACACATGAAATTGAAAGTAGTAATTCTATTTCTTTTTCAAATGTTAAAGTTATAAAAACTGATTCAGGTAATATTATTACAGATTGGTTTCGTAAAAATACTTATTCTGGTAGATATTTAAATTTTCTTTCAAACCATCCAATACAACATAAGAAATTTCAATAGTAAAAAATCTTATTGACACAGCTTTAAAATTATCACATGAATCATTTCATAGTTCAAATATTGAATTTATTTTAAAAAAACTTTACACTTAAATAATTATCCATCAGAATTCGTTCAAATTCATATTAATAATAAAATTAAATCAATTACATATTCTTTATCCAATGAAAATAATATAAATATAGTTAGAAATTTAAATTTCAAACCAATAGTATCAATTTCTTATCATGGAAAGTTATCTTTTGAAATTAAAAGAATTTTAAGTGATTTTAATATTACAGCAAATTTCAGAATTGCCTCTAAACTTGATAAATTCATAAAATTAGGAAAAGACATATTAGATCAATTGCAACTCACTGATGTAGTATATAAAATTCAATGTTTGAATTGTGAAAAATGTTATGTAGGTCAAACTAGTAGATTACTTGCTACAAGAATAAAGGAACATCATGATAATTTCAAACAAAATCCTAAAAACCATAAAGTCATAGCAAAACATCAGGTTGAAATTGGACATCTAATTGATTGGGATAATGTTATAGTTTTACATCATGAACCTAATGAATATAAAAGATTAATAGCAGAAATGTTCTTTATAAAGAAAAACAGCAATAATTGTTTGAATATAACTCCAGATCTTAATAATTATAGTCCAATATATAATATAATTATGGATTCTCCAATTTAAATTGAAAATAAATAAATAAAGTATATAAAAAAAAAAAAATTATTTGAATATTCCAAATCTCAAATTGATGAATTTTTCCAATTAAAAAAAGATTTTTTTTACATTATTGTTATATTCATTCAATTAATCATCAATAACAATTTCAAAACAATTTACAAAGTCGTTAATAATGTTTAATTTTCTAACTCTTTCAATTTAATACAGTGATTAGATTTATTTAGAAACTATAGCACCTTATAATTTAAGTTAATGATACGTCATTGGTAATTCTGTCTTTGTTAAGATTTCTCTTCCTCTCTTTCTCAATTTCTCTTCGCAAAAATGGAGCATAACGATTGTTATGTTTCCGATTTAATTTTAACAAAACTCACGAAATTGTTACAGTTGACAGCATGAATTTTAGTATATTTAAGACGACAATTAATTTAAACAAAATCTAACGTGAAAATGAAGATTTTTGAGGTAAATATTTCAATTACAATTTTTAACCTCAAAAAAAAAATTTACTTGAAAGATATAAATTAAAACTAAAATTATTTCATATATTTATCTAGCAAAGAAGAAGAGGAATAGAAATCTGTATTCATTAGAGATGTTGATGAACTTTGAAAAATATTTGTCCTGAAGAGGAAAACATTATGTTTTCGAAACGTTGGCTGGAGAACAAAGGATTCAACAACAAACCTCCTTTTGCTTCCTCATAGAGGAAGCTTTGTAATGGTAACATTTTTCAAAATTTTTAAATTCATTTAAATAAACCCTCCCTAATTTAAAAATGTCTAATACAATGTTCTAAGCAATTGTCCGGATGTGTGTGTGTGCGGATGTGTGGATGTGTGGATGTCACGCTTTTTTGTGAACACGATAACTAGAAAACAGTTGCAGATATATTGATGAAATTTGGAGAGCTTTTTTTCCTCACTAATATCTTAAAACTGACCGAAGGATTTCTAAAAATATTTATTGAATTTTTTTCAAGCACTCAATAATATTTAAAAAATCGGTTTTTTATAGTAAAACATTTTTCATTCGCATAATTGAAAGTTGATGCAAGAATATAAAAGATTCCTTGGTTCGAAACGAACCGATTGACCTATAATATTAATACATTTTATTGAAGAGTAGGGAAGTTATGGTAATTTATATATTTTGAAAGTCTGTTTTTTATAGTAAAACTTTTTCCAATATATGCGGCACTTCTCATTTTCGACAATTGACTCTATTTCTCTAGGGGCGTTCAGCGGAGAGGTATTTGGGCTTATGCCGTAAGAGTGACAGAGATGGCAATAAAGCACTCTCAGTGCCGCATTGCGCCTTTGGATGTAGGTTGTTCCCGCATGAGCTGGACAACTAGATGGTATGTGTCCTAGATGCTCGGGGTGTTCATGACACGCTCTGCAGCTATCATCGGGAATATCTTGGCTCAAAATGTGGCGACGGTATGCTAGAGTGGAAATGACACCATCTTGACACGCCAAAATGAAGCCCTATGTGCCCGACTTCAATCCGGGTGATCTAAGGAAAGCAAACGTCAGCTCATACGAAATCGACTGATCTTCCACATTTCTGTGGAAGATGCCGTGCATCTTCTTGTCGAGGAGCTCTTCGCGGAAGTTTTTCTCCTGTGCTTTCTTAATGCGGGCCTTCAGGAGTGAGTATTTAAGATGGATAAGATTTGATGCATTTCGCTCACCCCTGATATTTAAGTCAAGGCCGAGTGTTTCAGCAGCCTCTTCTGCTGCTTTGTAAAGAAACGCCCCTTTGCCTACTTCTTCGTGTTTTCTGACCATTTTAAGAAGAGGATCTTGTCCATTTGCGACAATATGTGCTGTACCCAGAATAATCCTGTTGTGAAGACATTCAAGATTCAGTATTCCACGACCACCTTGACGGCGTGAGATGTAAAGTCGTGGAACAGAAGAATTTAGGTGCATGCTTTTGTTCATGTGCATAACCTTTCGGGACCCGATGTCGAGGGATCTGAGCTCGTCCTTCGTCCATGGAACTACTCCAAATGAATAGAGTACTACTGGGACGGCAAGCATGTTCGTTGCAGATACTTTGTTCCTCGCCGACAGTTCGGAAGACCATAACTGTCGGAGGAGACGTTTGTATCTGCATCGGAGAGTATCCTTTATAGATGTTACGTCCTGAATGCCGCTTTGTGGCACGCCCAGGTATGTATAGGTCTCTCCAGCGCAAAGGTGTCGTATAGCGCTTCTGTCAACGAGTTCAGGATCTTCGAGGATGCCGTTAAGTTTTCCTTTCTTCAAATTAACCTTGGCGCATTTCTCTAACCCGAACTCCATTCAAATCTCTTGAGTGTACTCTGTGACAATTTTTAGAGCTAGATGTAGTTTCTCTTGATTTCTAGCATAGAGCTTAAGATCATCCATGTAAAATACATGAGTTACCTTATGCTTTCGATTTCCAGGTTTGCCACAGAGGTACCCTTCGGAATGGCGAAGTGCGAGAGATAGTGGCAATAATGTGAGGCAAAAGAGGAGAGGGCTCATGGTGTCGCCCTGAAACACACCTCTCTGAAAGGTGATACTGTTAGTGATCACACGATATTTTCCAGATAAGATGGTAAATCTGGTTTTCCAAAGCGGCATTAATCTCTCTATGCATCTCACGATGTGTGGATGAACCTTCAAGATTTCCAACAGACAGATGATAAGTCTATGGGAGGTTGAATCAAAAGCTTTTCGGTAATGTATCCAGGCCATCGATAGAGATCGTTGATAGGATGCTGCATCTTTACAGACACATCTATCGATGAGCAGGTTCTCCCGACATCCTGCTACGCCTTTCTTCGAGCCACGTTGTTCATACATCTCTCGCCACACAGGTTCAATTGTCCAAAGAATCCTATCATTTAGGATGGCTGTGAAGATCTTATACAGTGTGTTCAGACAAGTTATTTGCCTGTAATTCTTAGGGTCAGCTAAGTTGCCCGTCTTAGGCAGGAGCACTGTGCGCCCTTCCACCAACCACTCCGGAATAGGCTCTTCCGACTTTAGATATGAGGTGAAAATTCGGGCCAGATGCTGGTGGGTTGAAGGAAAATTCTTCCACCAGAAGGTCTTGATACCATCTGGTCCCGGAGCGGGAAAGTTCTTCATGCCTTTTAATACGTTTTTCACCTCCCCGGCAGTGATAGGTGGGCATTCTTCCTCAGGTGTTATGAGGTCATTGCACAGCTCCTTGAAGCTATTTATGTTCTTTGAGTCTTCTTGAAGTGGATGCTGGACCTCGTAGACTTCTCTCCAAAATGCTTCGACCTCCTCTGGTTTGGGCGGATGGTCGACAGTAATTGGAGGGTCTTGGAAGAGTTTAGATGGATCAGATGAAAATTGTTGATTTTCTCTGACCCACCTCTCTCTCCGCTTTAGACTTCTCCTAGCGTTAGATAGTATTCGTATTCTGTCAACAATATGCTGTCTGATGGTCATTAGCTTTGATTTGTTGAGTGTGTGATGACGGATCCGCAGTTCGCGCGCGAACCGTCGAACCTTGGCAGTGAAATTCTTGCCAGATGTTATGTAGTCAATCACACACTGAATGCGGGACACGTACTGTCTAGCCCAGCCTATCTTTGTGCTGAGTTGATGCATTCTTCTTTTGGTCTTATGATCAACCGTTGGTTTTGTTTTACGGCTTGCATCTGCCAAAGTTCTCTCTGCATTGTACACACCATAACTGATAGTCCAGAGGTCGGATTCTTCGGAAAAATCTCCACGAAGTTCATCATCCAATTCAGTCAGATCCTTGGGCTTGGGAGAAACCTGAATGTTGATGTTTCTCCGGGTCCTGAAGCATCGTTCTTCCTCTATTGGATACCTGTTCGCGGTTGGTCTCAGTGTCGCTTCTCTTTCTCTGTTGCCGGCTTGTTCTGGATGCGGTTGAGTAGGCACTCCGCTTAAATAACCCCTTTTCCTAAGGTTCTCGGCATGGTTTCGCAGACGTTGTTGCGAAAAGTCTGAGAGCTCTGGGTGTTTCTCGCACCACAGAGCATGCAGTCGTGCCATGTAACCTTCTCGTTCAGGGACCATACTGGCATCGTAGCACTCCAGCAGGCCGTCATTGAGTTGATCCGTCCACTTAAAAGTAACAAGATTTCGCCGGTCAATCGCATTGACTCCGTCTTGATTGGCTCCCCCAACTGTAGGGTAGTCGGCATTGTTGTCCGACCCATTGTCGGGAGCCCTGCGCGTTCGATTGTTTTGAACCGCACTTACTACAACTATGTTTGGTGTTGTCATTGTTGTTCCCACGAGCAGCTAGGGAAAGGGTTTGTCAATCCTTGTGCAAGGATAAGGCTGATACTCTGAGACGTCGCCCGATATCCCAGAGTCACCGTTAAAGACACCTCACCCAGGTGCCATGCAGCTTTCGGCACGGTTCTCACACTTTCGCTTAGGGGTTATCCCTTCGGGAACATCCCTGGACAATTGTCCGCGACTGCTTATTAATTATTGTAACCATATTCAGCAGAAACCCTTGGTACGGGGACCCTCTATCCGCAACCCGAGGACGCGTTCGGTGGCTTTGTCATAAGCCCTTCGGTTCTATTCCAAGGGAATCGAAACCGAAACCGAATATATATATATACTATATTTTTAACCAAATATATATAATATATATATATTCACGGAAAGGGTTCGAAAGTTCGCCCAAGAACTAAGGACCTTAAATCACACACTGAACAAGTCAAAGCTGCTGACAATCAGCAGCATATTGTTGACAAAATAAGGCTGTTATCTGACGCAAGGAGGAGGATACAGAAGAGGGAGAGATGGAACAGGAAGAATCAACAGTTTCTTGCTGACCCATCACGCCTCTTCAGTGATCCCCCTGTTTTTGTAAAAAATCCACCCAAGCCCTAGGAGGTAGAGACTTTTTGGAGAGAGGTGTACAAGATCCCGAAAACACTAGAGTTGGAAAAAGATACTGACAATATCATCCGCTTCAAGGAGTTTTGTGACAGCCTCATAAAATCTGAGGAGGAGTGCCCATCAGTCACTGCCGAAGAGGTGAAAAAAGCACTTAGAGGCACGAAGAACTTTTCCGGTGCTGGACCAGATTGTATTAGGAACTTTTGGTGGAAGAAGTTTACTTCTGTACACCAACATTTGGCCCGCATATTCACCTCATGTCTGAAGTCGGAAGAGCCTATTCCGGAGTGGTTGGTGGAAGGGCGCACAGTGCTCCTGCCTAAGACGAGCAACTTAGCTGACCCTAAGAATTACAGGCAAATAACTTGTTTAAACACACTGTATAAGATCTTTACAGCTGTCCGAAACAACAGGATCGTTCGACGAATTGAGCCTGTATGGCGAGAGATTTACGAACAACGAGGCTCGAAAAAAGGTGTAGCAGGCTGTCCAGAGAACCTGCTAATTGACAGGTGTGTCTGTAAAGACGCTAGCGCCCATCAGCGCGTCCTGTCAATGGCCTGGATTGACTACCGGAAAGCTTTCGATTCAACCTCTCATAGACTTATCATCTGTCTGTTGGAAAGCTTGAAGGTACATCCACACATAGTGACATGCATAGAGAGACTGATGCCTCTTTGGAAAACTAGATTTACCATCTCATCTAGGAATCATCGTCTGACGACGAACAAGGTCACCTTCCAGAGGGGCGTCTTTCAAGGGGATAGTATGATCCCTTTGCTTTTTTGCATCACACTTCTGCCTCTATTTCTCGCACTACGAAATTCTCCTGGATACCTCTGTGGCGACACTAATCAGCGTGAGCATAAGGTAACTCATGTATTTTATATGGATGACCTGAAGATCTATGCCGCTGGTAAAAGCAAACTTCAAACTGCTATAAATATCGTCAAGAATTACACAGGAGAGATTGGGATGGACTTTGGTTTGGACAGGTGTGCCAAAATTCATTTGAAGAAAGGAAAGATTACTGGCGTTCCCAAGGACCCTGAGCTTGTAGATATAAGTGTCATTAGACATCTTAACACTGGAGAGACCTATACATACCTGAGCGTGCCTCCAGGCCGAATTCAGGACGTAACATTAGTGAAGGAGTCTCTCCGAAGCAGATACAAGCATCTTCTTAGACAGATTTGGTCTTCCAATCTGTCGGCGTTGCACAAGGTATCTGCGACTAACATGCTTGCCGTCCCGGTTCAACTCTACTCGTTTGGGGTGGTTCAATGGACGAAGAACGAGCTTAAGGCCCTTGATGTCACCACGCGTAAGATCATGCATATGCATAAAAGCTTGCATATCAATTCGTCAGTTCCGCGATTATACATTTCACGCCGTCAAGGCGGACGCGGACTTCTGAATCTCCAATGTCTTCATAACCGAATTGTTTTAAGTACAGCTTACATAGTTGCGAATGGCAGAGATCCTCTCCTAAAGATGGTCAGAAACCACGAGATGATTGGCGAAGGAGCGCTCCTTTACAAAGCCGCGGAGCAAGCTGCCGAGGCCCTTGACCTGAATTTCAACATCAGAAGTGAGGAAAGTGCATTACGCCATCTAGATGCTTCACGTCTAAAAGCCGAAGTAAAGAAAGCAGAGGTTAGAAAATTTCACCAAGAGCTACTCGACAAGCATATGCACGGAAACGTTCACAGAAATGTAGAAAAACAGTCCTTGTCAAAGGAGCAAACTTTTGCTTTCCTCAAATCATCAGGGCTCAATTCAGGTACAGAGGCCTTCATTTTCGCATGTCAGGACTGTGTAATCTCCACCTTAGCATACCGCGCCCGCATTTTATGTCAAGAAGTTCCCAGTGACAGGTGCAGAGCGTGTCATGCACACGTTGAGTACCTAGAACACATACTATCGGGGTGTCCGACCCACGCAGGAACAACGTATATATATAGACATAATGCGGCCCTAAGAGTACTTTATTACCACCTTTGTCGCTCTTACGGTGTTGGTCGCGACCCTGCCCTGCCGAACGCTCCAAAGGATATAGAGTCAATTGTCCGAAACGAGAAGTGCCAGATTTTCTGGAACTACGATTTTCGGGCAGCAGTCTCCGTTGCGCACTCGAGGCCTGACATTGTTCTCCAAGACTTTGAGAAACGAACGATATTCGTGATCGAATTCTCGGCTCCGTCCGAATACAACATCACTGCAAAGGAGAAAGAAAAAGAGGAGAGGTATCAAGACCTTAAAAGAGAGCTGCAACGACTGTACCAAAAATATTCGGTACGAGTAATTGTCCTTGTGATAGGTTCTCTCGGAGGTGCTAAATTATCACTGGTTCGTAACCTTAAAGCCATACCCGGCGTGCCAAAAATATGCCAAGGCACTTGCGAGATGGATGCAGAAAGCTGTCATCCTTGGGTCGCATCGTGTCCTCAAGATACACGAGGGTTTCGCCGGCCTGTCTTTGTGATTTCATCGTGCCCTGTGACCACCCATCTCACGGATGTGAGACGTGGCCATAGGTGTATTTTACCGCGGTTCTACTGGGGGCTATTGACATTTTCTTTTTAGATGGCAGTTGCTCTTAGTGGTACCCTGCGGTGGTTGTTGAACTTTTTTTTAAATTATATATATATATATATATATATATTCTTTGATTTTGAGTAATAAGAGAGTTGATCACAGATGAAAAATACACACATTGTACTTTGTATTATATCACTGCGGTGGCTCTACGAACTGACACTATCTGTCATTCATCTATTAAAATATAGTACAATAATATCGACCGAAATAGAACGCGCATAGCGTGATAAAGTAGAACATCTGTGACTGGATTAGAGATGTAGAAAAATTACTGAAATACATTTTAGGCCACGTATTGAGAAAGTCAGTCGGAACAACCAAAGATATAATATCTTCAATAACAACTTACATTGAAAGTCATAGTAAAAATACATAAATCCAAGAAATTATCGGTGATCGATAAAATTAGGAATCTACTTCTACACGAAATCTTTCTCCACGATTACTATCAATGGAGGTTACGAGTTTTCATACGAAGGATAACATTTAAGAACGTTGTTATTGATGTTGAAAACAGTTTTAAAACATTAACTTTTTAGTAATATATTTGTTTAAATAACGAAACGACATTATAAAAAAATTTATTTTTGTTAATTATCAAATTAAATTAAGTGAAACGAAAGTTTCCTAAATATCCCTCGAACATTCTTGGACATTTACAATATGTTCTAAAAAATTTTGTGTGTATTTACGTTTATTTCTAATTACTCGAACTATTCTTCGGCATTCGGATCCTTGAAAGTTGAAAATAAACGAAGGTACATAAAAATGTTCTTTAGTTCTAGTGATATTAATGATTGTAAACACAACATAATTTGCTTTTAGCTAAAAAACAGATACCATTCTTACCTATATGTTAAAAAAATAAATATCATGTGAGATGGTAGTGTCTATGTTGACACGTCTAAAAGAGACCAAAGAATGCGACCACTGAAAAGATTGATTGATTACAATTCTGGATAAAAATTAGTGTTAGGTTTCGAGTCCAATCTCGTCTCACCATCAGACTTACTTATTACATTTGAGAAATTTAGTAGAAAATTAATCGGTGCATAGAAAGGCAAGTAGAGAAAAACGAGCATGAGGGCTCATATTGATGTTAAAATTTCGTAAAAATTGTACACGTCTAGCGAGACAAGGCCCACGTCCGTACCTCTCCAAGAGCCATCTCCTCCTTCATTTTCTTCACTTTCTCCTAATTTATTGCGAATATTTATAGAATTGTATATAAATATAGATAAGCCTTTTTCTCACGGAGAAGATTTCAACGTTTTCCCCCCAAAGCTATGAACAATATTTGAATATTTTTAATTTAAATACAAATGTTAAGCATTTTCCAATGAAGATATGCGTATGTGTTCCACTTATTTACAGCACATACCGTTATAAATTAATACATATCTTTTCAATTTTGAAGATTGCTTTCAAACTTTAATTAAATCTCATCTTTTTTCTCAAATACATATTCTTTTGACTTTTTTATTCTTAATTAAAGTCATTGAAGTAAAATCATAACTTTATTATTCTTTTCAGCATTAGCTTAGAACGAAGAAAAATGTTGAAGTATATTAATTTTAGAATATAGCTTCATACAGACCTTTAAAAATGCATCAATCCTTATATCAACACACATTTCCTATTAATTCCTTCTTCCCCCTGTTCTTATCTTCTATTATTAAACTTTGAACGAACACATGTGTCTATCGGAATAAGGCCCAGACAGCCGAGAAGTAGGGGTAGGCGCCAGACGTCTAGGAAAACACCGAGGAGTGGGGTAGGACTACGGGAGACCTATAGTTGCCCTCTACTACATATAATTTCGGCGTGAATTTCACTATCTGCAATATTGTAACTCACACCGTAACCAAGTGTATCATAATAACGAAGAATATAACAGAATAGAAACAACAACAAAATAACAAAAATTTTCTGTTTCACTTTGAAAAGATTTCTGATTACATCATTCAAAATTGTTCCACTTCAAACGATTTCAATATTTGAAATTCCAAATTTGACATTTATATCACCTATCAAGGTTTTATACTTGAAATGGAACAATTGTATATAATTGTGCAATTGTTAGCAAAAAATAATAAAGGATTTACCGCCCCTGTACTCCGCCTCAGCCCATAGTTCTTCTTTATTCATAATGTGTCCCCTAAGGGTTTACATGACTTCCATTTCTTATAACACTTCCTTATACATTTTTTATAAAATCTTATCCTTACTATTTACAATTATTTACACCTATTTACATAAAATCTTATATCGAACGCCTTAATTCTACTTTTAACGCTAGCGCAATTTGGGACGTGTTAGCGAACGAGTGAGCGAGTGATCGAAAGCGAGAGTGCAAGCGAGAGAGAGAGAGAGAGAGCGGCAACGCAAACGCATCTTAATTTACTTATGCTATTACATAATTATTACTTACAAATCTTTACGCTTCTTATTTAAGCGACTTCCATTTCCTTTTTCTTTCACTTCTCTTGTACCTCCATTTTAACATTTTTTGCATCCATTCTTTCATTCTTTTTCAATTGCTCCCCTAGCATCCTCTAACTCCTTCATCCACTCTTCCCCCAAACCATTCTCCCCTAGAATCTTTACCACATTCTCTTGCCAGGTTCCTTTATCTTCCATTCCTCTCCTACATCCTTCCCATACATGCTCGCATGTTTCCTCTTCCCATTCACATATTCTGCACTTCCTGTTATCTTTCTTTTCCCAATACATACTTGCCCTTACCTCGTTTCCCAATCTAAATCTTGCTATTCTTGTCCATTTTTTCTCTCCCCATCCCTTTTCTAAATACTTTGGTACTCCTTCCTTTTTTATCATTTTATACCATATATTATATTTTGATTCCTCAATCATCCCCCATCTTTCTATTAATTGTCTTTCTCTCTCCCTTTTTTCCACTTCTTCATAGTTGACTCCAGTCCCGTCTTCTATATCTCTATCCTTAAAGAACTCCCTCCTTTCTTCCTCCCATCTCGTTAATTCAATCGCCCTCCCTCTCCTTTCTTCTACCTCCATCAAACACCTTTTCGCTAACTCCCCTCCCTTTCCCTCCCTCAGCTTCGTCTCAAAATTCCATGCCCTCTTTCCCGCTCTAGTACTTAATTTATCCCTTTGCGCTTCTTCTCTCACCATATATCCCGGCGTCCTCCAGTCTACCCCTAGCGTCCACCTTATATACCTTTCTTGTAAACTTTCAATCTCTTTCCTTTCTTTCCATCCCCATATCTCTGCTCCATAACCTAATACCGGCCATACCAGCGTATCAAATAACCACATTCTCCTTCTCCAATTTTTTTTAAATCTTCTTTTTCCTATTCCCCATATCTGTTTCATTACCCCTGCTGCTTTTTTTATCCTTTCTCTTATATGAGCTCTATGATCTCCATTTGCTTGCAAGGTATATCCCAGATACTTAAACTCTTTTACTTCTTCTAATTTTTTTCCCTTCCATCTTCCCGTCCATTCTTTTTTTCTTCCCCCTCCTTTTCTAAACCTCATTATCTTTGTCTTTTCTACATTTAAATTCAACTTCTTTCCATCTAAGTATCTCTCTAATCCGGTAATTAAGCCCGCCATCCCTTCTTCATCCTCTGCCATCAACACTATATCGTCTGCGTATGCCAGTGTATATATCTTTTCGTTCCCTATCCTAACTCCTCCCCACCCTTTTCTCTTCAATTCTTCTTCCAAGTCTGATATTAATATATTAAATAAAAGCGGGCTCAGAGGACATCCTTGCCTTACCCCTCTCACCAACCAGAAACTATCTCCCACTTGCTCTCCTACCTTTACCTTGCTTTTTGTCTCTCTAAAAATTTCTGATACTCTCTTTATTAATCCCTGTCTTATCCCCTTTTTCACCATAACTTTTTCTATCTCGCCTCGGTCTAATGAGGCAAACGCCGCCTTCAAGTCCACGAACACTGCTATCATTGCCCCTTTCTCCCTTTTAATCCTCTTATTTACTAAGTAGTTCAGAACATATATATTGTCCATTACCCCCATCCCTTTTCTAAACCCTGTCTGATTCGGTGGCTCTATCTTTTTCTCCACAACTTCTTTTTTTAACCTCTCCGATAAAACAGTCACATATACTTTATACAGTGTTGGCATTAGTGTCACTCCTCTATAATCTTTAACCTCCTTTCCTGTGCCTTTCTTCACTATTGGTATCACTAATCCTTCTTTCCATAACTCTGGCCACCCCTCTCCTATCCATACTCTATTGCACATTATCCACGCCCATTCCTCTAATTCTGTCCCCCCATATTTCCATACTTCATTTGGAATCTCATCTATACCAGGTGCCTTTCCATCTTTCATCATCCTTAATACCTTGACTATTTCCTCTCTTGTAATATCCTCTTCCTCATCTGTTTCCCTACCATCTCTCCCTTCTTTCCTAACTTTCCTCTCCACCCCTCCTAGGAATTCCATAAAATATGTTTTCCATTCTAACATCTCAATATCCTGGTTTACTCTTTTCCTTCTTCTTCTCTCTTTATTTACCACCTTCCAAACCTCTTCTTCCGTCCTAGCCTTCTCCGCTTCTTCTTCAAACCTTTTATTTTCTTCCTCTTTTTTTTGATCACACATCTCAGTATACTCCTTCTTTTTTCTCCTATATTCTTCTCCACTACTTGTCCCTTTTCTCCATTTTCTTAATACCTTTCTCACTTCCTTCTTCTTCTGTTTACAATCCTCATCCCATCCACTTCTATCCCCTCCTTCACTAACTTCTTTTTTGCTTGTGCACTCTAATGCTCCTTTTATTTTTCCTACCATTATTTCCATTTCCTCGTTTAAATTCCCTTCCCCCATTTTGATATTCCTGATTTTTTCTTTAAACTGTTCTTTACCTTCCATTGACCAATCCCCTCTTCCTGCTCTTTTCACTTTTGCTTCCTTTTTAGCGTTTTTGTTATTACTCATTTCTCCCTCTACCGTCACTATTACGGGAAAGTGATCCGAATCTATGTAGTTGCCTACCTCTAGTCTCTTAACCTTCTCTCTTACTTCGTCATCCACTATCACATAATCAATTATCGTTCCCCTCTTTCCTCCTGAACGTGTAAATTCCCCTTCCCCATCCCCCTCTATACTTCCGTTTAGGATAAACCATCCCATCTCCCCTAGACTCTTCAATAACTTCTTTCCCTCCCCATTCAGTATCTTGTCTTTGGATTTTCTTCCTCGCTCTCCATCCCATTCCCTTCCTCCTCTATCTCCTGTTCTCGCATTAAAGTCACCTCCTATTATTAGCCTACTCTCATGCTTATTTTCTTCCATCAGTTCTCTCATATCCTCTGATTTTTCCTGCATATCAACGTTCACATAAACCCCCACTATCTTCCACCTCTCTCCTCCCATATTTATCTCTTCTACTATTAATCCTTCTTTATGTTCTTTCAACTCTTTTTTATCATTCTCTCTTATACATTCGTTCCTTACTCCCATCACCATTCCTCCCATTGCTCTGCCCTTTTTATTCTTCCTCTTTGCATTTTGAACCTGCCATTTGTAACCTCTTGGTAATCTTCCCCTTACTCTTTCCCATCCCTTTTCATCTAGCCACGTCTCCATCATTACAACTACATCCCATTGTGTCAAATTTTTCATAAACTCCCTATCCTTTCTTTCTAAGCCTGCTATATTCCAGTAGCATATCCTCCATTCTTCCCTACTTTTGTTTCCTGTTTCTTTTGGTTTCTCACTATTTCTTATTTCTTTACCTCCTGTTCCTTTCTCTTCTATTTTCCCCATACTTCATTTTTTACTAAATCTTCCCTGTCCTCATCCCAATTCCACCATACACCTTCTATCTGTAGTTTCCCATACTTAACCCATGTTCTTCTTCCTTTTTTTCTTTCCTCTTCCGCTATTTTCCTTAACCTATACTGCATGTTCCTTTCTACCCATGTCAAATCATCCTCTATTCTCTCCGAGCTTCCGTATAACATCCTCTTCTTTGTCATCACTTCCCTCTTATGTTCCCATTTCTTCAGTTTCACTAGTGCCATTCTCTCCCCTCTTCGCTCTTCCCTTCCTACACTTCGCACTTCCTCTATCTCTACCTTAGCATCAATCCTTTTTAGTACTTCTTCCACTCCTTCCCTCAGCTCCTTCCCCTCTAATCTTAGACCCTTTATCACTATGTTTCTTTTTCTTTCTTCTCTCTCTTTTTTTTCTATTCTTTGTTCTATTTTTCTCAGCCTTTCCTTCTCCTTTTTCCCACTCTCCCCACCTCCAAACTCACGGTTTGAGCTTTCAATTTTAGTTATTCTACCTTCCAACTCCTGTACCTTTTTATTAGGCTCTTCCTTCTTTTCTAGTCTTTGCTCCAACATCTGCATCCTTTTCTCTAACTTTTCCCTGACTTCTTCCCATTTCCTCATTTCTTTCCTAAGTTCGGCCATTTCCTGTCTAATTTCTTTCCTAATTTCCTCCACCCTTTTCTCCTGCCTTTCTTCATACATCCCCATCACTTCTATCATCATTTCTCGCGTTTCTTTTAATCTTTCCATTTCCATTGGATCTTTAGCCTCATCTCTATCTCTTTCTGTCCCCTTATTTTTCTCATCCATTTTTGGATTTTTCAAGCTTGCCCCTATAACTTCCTTGTCTTCACTGCTTCCCCGCTCCTCTCTCTTCCTTTTAAAGAATGCCTCAATTGATCCCACGCTTTTCGCCCTCAATCTATCCTTTTCTACTGTTTTACGATACTTTCCCCTTGCCCTCCTTTCTTTGTTCTCCCCTTTCGGTGTACTAAAAACTTCCTTATCCAAATCCCTGCTTTCCTTACTAGTATTCGCTCCGCTAGCCATGAATCCAATTCAAACAATCCCGCCTTATATCGTTCTCTGTCTCCATCTACCGTCACGTTTACCCGCCTTGCCTTTCTCCCTCTCTATCCTGCCCTGCTACGACACGCTACGACCAACCTGGTCCTCCCACCCTGTCACAAACCTCAAACCCACCTAACCTCAACTTCCACACCAAACTCAGCACCAAATTTCACCACTGCCACACACTTTCACGCGGGAAACGGAAGTTTCCTCAGCCCATAGTTATTATAATTATTTTTTGGACAAATTGGGGAATGGAACTGAAAATGTAGTACAAGTTCCTGTAGATATTTTTATATAGAATCATGTAATGCACTTACTTTCAACCTAGGATCGATATGTATTTATTTGTACTAGAAATTTTTTTTTTTAAATTATGGTAATAAAATGAAAATGTAATAGGGGCCGTCCATATGCCATGTGGACAGTTTGGGGTGATCAGTTGATCAATTAGTTTCACTTATTATCCCAGAATGTAAACTATACAAAATAATTAATAAAATATTGCATAATTTTATGGTAACTTGTTGTTTTGTAAAATGCAAAAAAATCGCTGCTTCTACTTCACCAATGTTTTGCGAAAACTATAAGGGGCCAAAGGGTATTTTCGACGTCTCACTGTGAGCTCACTCGGAGTGTGTAAGAGTGCTCATAAATTTTTCCCTACAGGCCGTTGTCTGTTGAATGCAATTTACTAAACGATGTCTTACTGTGTCTTAATTGCTGAAGAGACGTAGGATAATCCGTACAATCGGTGACCCCCCCCCCCCCACCTAATGATGGGCCACCTCATTTGAATATGCTCATACGAAAGAATACTCACACATAAAACAACTAATAAATTGTGCAAGATGAAGCGCAAATAATTTCGCAGCGTATTTGACAAGCTAGGTTAGTGCAGTGTAGTGCGTTTAAATGCTACAGTAAAGTAAAACCAGTAATGCTGAATGTATAAGGAATTCAAACGAAAAACTGTTGAGGTCAGAGTGTCCGCGTGTTGAAAATTATTTTGTTCTAATAGTTAAGATAGATTCACCTCAAGTTTTTGGATTTTGATTGAATCTGGCGATTAAAACTACAAAATGGTAGCATTCTAACCTATAATGATATCTGTATACTGATGAATGGGTGGCCACTCAATGACCTCGTGAATAATGTGGAAACATAGTGATTGGCCACAATAACTGAAAGGCAAATAACTAATATCTTTGCAAAAATTCATTCAAAGTTATACGAACTTTTTGTATACTATGTCTATAATTGTTTGCCACATTGCCTTACGAATAATGCATGGAAATCATGTCAAAAACAGTTTTTGGCTCCGGCCAATGATTATTACGATTTAGTGGCTAGTCACTATGCTTTAAAAATGAGGAATCTATCGCCTGATGTGGCCAACGAGGTGGCCAATGACTGTATTTCACCACATTTCAGTGGCCAATCATGAAACCATTGGCCTATGCTATTCATTATGTCTTCATGACCAATGTATGTATGTATGTATGTATATCATTAAGCCATTTCCCTTTAGGGGTAGGCGTGACACTACCCGATTCGGGTTGTGTTTCTAGGCAGGCCTGGCGGAACGTAGGTTATCTGTCTTTCTCGCTCCTTAAGAAGCGTGAATGTGAAGGAATTAGAGTAAGCGAGACACTCGCATGTGGAAAACAAATGAAGGTTTTCCACATGCGAGTGTCTCGCTTACTCCAATTCCTTCACATTCACGCTCATTGAGGAGCGAGAAAGACAGATAATCCACGTTTTCTAAGTGGATAGTTTATTGTAGTACATAACTACAAGTGTGGGCTCACCACACCCACGACAAGCCAACAGCACGAAGTTAGTATGATTCCCGAACGGTCACCCATCCAAGTACTAACCGCGCCCAACACTGCTCAACTTCAGTGATCTGACGAGAACTGGTGTTTTCAGCGTTGTATGGCCGTGGACAATAATTATTGTTAATTTACTTAAATATAAATTATCTGAAAATTTAAAGCCAAACTTACTATGGTAATTTAAATCTATATAAAATCGATTATCCATCTGTGTATTTTAGAATTTTGTTCGATTCTTATAGTGTTTTTTACAAATTGTCAAACTGAAAAAATTCCTCAAGTGTCCAATGATTGTACCCATTACCCTACTTGACAATGGCATATTTTCCTGCAGGTTTTCCGTAAAAATATTGAAAAGCGATAAAAGCGGCACCTATGATTTGCAAAATTTCGTACCCAGGTCTCTGATAAATCTCTTTTGCGGGCCCCCCCCCCCCCTCGAGTGAAGAACCTCACAAAGTCATCATGTAAAGCACCCCAGCTGGGACCATTAGTATCCAAGGTATTTTGTTCCAGGCGTCATTCATTCCTCTTTGGCTTCCTTTACGTCCATGCAGTCTCTCATGCAAGCTCTTGTGGTCTTCATCTTGGCACGCTGCCATTTACTTTACCTTAATACACTTGTTTCGTTAGTCATTCATATTTTATTCTCTCAACATACCCAAACCATCTTATGGAATTTCTTTCACATATATATCAACTAGAGTCTCCTGTATGCAACATTCTTTGATGATTATCTCATTACTCACTTTGTTCATTAGTGTTTTACCGCACAGCATGCGCAGGAATTTCATGCTAATCACGTTATTTTCACTCTTATCCTTTTCTTGGTAGGCCCAAGTCTCGCTACCGTAAATGAAAGTCTGTGTGAATATATAATTATATGTTGTCCTCTTAGCTTTACCTGATACATTTTCACTTATGATGATGGATCATGCTCTGCCGATAACGTTTTCATCCACGTTTATACGCCCATCTAATTCTCCATCTATCTTTCCGTCGTTAGTGAATAGGCTACCAAGACCTAGGTACTTATCGGTAAACAAATCCATTGAATGATACAGAATATTTGACCGCAAAGCCGCAAAAGTTCTTATCAGATTTATAATATCGGTCGCCAAAGTTTAGTTATATTTAACCATAATTTTTGTTTTATTTACGTCAATTTGGAAGCCCATGTGTTTTATGCTTGTCTTCAGTCTGCTCAACATTCTTTGCAAGTCTTCGATTAACTCTGACATAAGAATCTTATCATCTGCAAACGCTAATCCATGTACCCTCAATGTCCCGAGTTCGACACCTTCTTCGTCAAAGAGGGCCATTCTTAGACACTTTTCCATGTCTTTTCTTTTGTTAGTTTCATTACCTGGTCTAGTTGATGCAAGCGTTTTTGATTGTTTGGTGGTGTCATTGTTGTTCTCACGAGTAGCTAGGCAAAGGGTTCGTTCGTCCTTGTGAAGCCCCGTGTGCAAGGATAAGGCTGCACACTCTGAGTCGTCACCAGGTATCCCTGAGTTACGGTTTGAGAAACCTCACTTAGGTGCCATTCAGCTTTCGGCATGGTTGTAACACTTCCGGATAGGGGTTATTCCTTCGGGAGCATCCCTGGACATTGTCCATGACTGCTTATTAATTATTGTCACCATATTCAGCAGAAACCCTTGGTACAGGGATCCTCTATTCGCAGCTCACAGACGCGTTCGGTGGCTTTGTCATAGGCCCTTCGATTCGATTCCAGAGGAATCGGAACCGAAACCAAACTTGAAATTATATATATATATATATAATTTCAAACAGTAGTTAAACAACCACTGCAGGGTTTCACTGAGAGCAACTGCCATAAAAAAATGACACTAGGTCCAAATAGAACCGTGATAAATCACACTTATTGCCACCCAAGGCTGAAAGATTTCTGCATCCATCTCGCAAGTGCCTTAGCATATTTTTGGCACGCGGGTATGGCTTTAAGGTTACGAACCAGTGATAGTTTCGCATTTTTGAGAGCACCTATCACAAGGACAATTGTAATAAAGCACTTTTAGGGCCGCATTATGAATGTAGGCATACGTCGCTCCTGCGTGGGTGTGACACCCCGATAGTATGTGATCTAGATACTCAGCGTGTGCTATCAACCAGTGAAACTTTGGCACCTCCAAGAGCGCCGATGATTAAGACGATTAGCTTAACAGAATATTCCACGTATAACCGTCGCCACTCCCTTATAAAATCTTTATACCTATCTTTCATTTCTTTCTCCTTGGCTGTGACGTTTTTGTCAGCTGGTGCCGAAAATTCGATAACGAACATGGTTCATTTCTCAAAGTCAAGGAGAACTATCATTTTCGACAATTGGCTCTATTTCCCTAGGAGCGTTTAGCGGAGCAGTATTTGGGCTAATTATGTAAGAGTGACAGAGATGGTAATAAAGCACTCTTAGTGCCGCATTGTGCCTTTGGATGTAGGTCGTTCCTACATGAGTTGGACAACTAGATAGTATGTTTCCTAGATGCTCGGGGGTGTGCATGACACGCTTTGCAGCTATCAACGGGAATATCTTGGCTCAAAATGTGGCGACGGTATGCTAGAGTGGAAATGACACCGTCTTGACATGCCAAAATGGAACCCTCCGTGCCCGACTTCATCCGGATGATTTAAGCAAAGCATACGCTAGCTAATACGACAGCGACTGATCCTCCACATTTTTGTGGAAGATGCCGTGCATCCTCTTGTCGAGGAGCTCTTCGCGGAGGTTTTTCTCCTGTGCTTTCTTAATCCGGGCTTTCAGGAGTGAGTATTCAAGATGGATAAGATTGGATGGATTTTGCTCACCCCTGGTATTTGAGTCAAGGCTGAGTCTCTCAGCAGCCTCCTCCACTGCTTTTTACAGAAACGCACCATTGCCCGCTTCTTCATGTTTCCTGACCATTTTAAGAAGAGGGTCTTGTCCATTTGCAACTATATTTGCTGTACCCAGAATAATCCTGTTGTGAAGACATGCAAGATTCAGTATTTTGCGACCACCTAGGCGGCGGAGATGTAAAGTCACGGAATAGAAGACTTAAGGTGAATGCTTTTGTTCATGTGCGAAACTTTTCGCGTCCCGATATCAAGGGATCTGAGCTCGTCCTTCGTCCATGGGACCACTTCAACAGAATAGAGTACTACCTGGACGGCACGCATGTTCGTTGCAGATACTTTATTCTCAGCCGAAAATTCGGAAGACCAAATCTGCCGGATGAGACGTTTGTACCTGCTCCGGAGAGTATCCTTCATAGATGTCAGTTCCTGAATGTGGCTCTGTGGCACGCCCAGGTATGTATAGGTCTCTCCAGCGCTAAGGTGTCGTATAGCGCTTCTGTCGACGAGCTCGGGGTCTTCGGGGATGCCAATAAGTTTTCCTTTCTTCAAATTAACCTTGGCGCATTTCTCTAACTCGAACTCCATTCCAATCTCTTGAGTGTACCCTTTGACAATTTTGAGAGCTTGATGTAGTTCTTCTTGATTTGCAGCATAGATCTTAAGATCGTCCATGCAAAATACATGAGAGACCTTATGCTTTCGATCTCCAGGTTTTCCACAAAGGTACCCTTTGGAATGGCGAAGTGCGAGAGACAGTAGCAACAATGTAAGGCAAAAGAGAAGAGGGCTCATGGTGTCGCCCTGAAACACACCTCTCTGAAAGGTGAGACTGTTAGTGATCACACGATGTTTTCCAGATGAGATAGTAAATCTGGTTTTCCAAAGCGGCATTAATCTCTCTATGCACCTCACGATGTCTGGATGAACCTTCAAGCTTTCCAAAAACAGATGATATGTCTATGGGAGGTTGAATCGAAAGCTTTCCGGTAATCAATCCAGGCCATCGATAGGAATCGCTGATAGGATGCTGCGTCTTTACAAACACATCTATTGATGAGCAAGTTCTTCCGGCATCCTGCTACGCCTTTCTTGGAGCCGCGTTGTTCATACATCTCTCGCCACACATGTCAAATTGTTCGAACAATCCTATCATTGAGGATAGCTGTGAAAATCTTATACAGTGTGTTCAGACAAGTTATTGAACTGTAATTCTTAGGGTCGGCTAAGAATTGCCCGTCCTCGGCAGGAGAACTGTGCGCCCTTCCACCAACCACTCCGGAATAGGCTCTTCCGACTTTAGACATAAGATGAAAATTCGGGCCAGATGCTGGTGGGTTGAAGAAAACTTCTTCCACCAGAAGGTCTTGATACCACCTGGACCGGAAGCGGAATCGTTCTTCATGCCTCTTTATACGTTTTTACCTCCTCAATAATGATAGGTGGGCATTGCTCCTCAGCGGTTATGAGGGCGTTGCACAGCTCCATGAAGCTATTTATGTTCTTTGAGTCTTCTTGAAGTGAATGTTGGACATCGTAGACTTCTCTCCAAAATGCTTCGACCTCCTCTGGGTTGGGCGGATGGTTGACAGTAACTGGAGGGTCTTCGAAGAGCCGAGATGGGTCAGACAAAAACTGTTGATTTTCTCTGACCCACCTCTCTCTCTGCTCTAGACTTTTTCTAGCGTTGGATAGTACTCGTATTCTGTCGACAATATGCTGCCTGATGGTCAGGAGCTTTAACTTGTTGATTGTGTGATGACGGATCCGCAGATCGCGCGCGAAATTCCGAACCTTGGCAGTGAAAGTCCTGTCAGATGTTAGGTAGTCAATCACACACCGAATCCGGGACGCGTACTGTCTTGCCCAGCCTATTTTTGTGCTGAGTTGATGTATTCGTCTTTTAGTCTTATGATCAACCGTTGATTTTGTTTTACGGTTTGCATCTGCCAAAGTTCTCGCTGCACTGTACACACCACAAATGATAGTCCAGAGGTCGGATTCTTCGGAAAAATCTCCACGAAGCTCATCATCCAGTTCAGTCCGATCTTTGGGCTTGGGAGAAACCTGAATAATGATGTTTCTCCGAGTCCTGAAGCATCGTTCCTTGTCTATTGGATGCCTGTTCGCGGTTGGTCTCAGTGTCGCCACTTTTTCTCTGTTTCCGGCTTTTTCTGGCTTTGATAGAGTAGGCGCTCCGCTTACATAGCCCTGTTTCGGAGTTTTTCGGCATTGTTTCGCAGACGTTAACGCGAAAAGTGCGAGTGCTTTGGGTTTTTCTCGCACCACAGAACCTGCAGTCGTGCCATGCAACCTTCTCGCTCTGGGGCCATACTGCTATCGTAGCACTCTAGCAGCACCCTGAATTCTAGGATGATCAACATCTCTGTGTATAGCTTCGAACAGCATCTACAACTTTTTCAAGTTTTGGTGGTGTCATTGTTGTTACCACGAGCAGCTAGGGAAAGGGTTTTTCCATCCTTGCAGAGCCCTGCGTTCAAGGGTAAGGCTGCATACTCTGAGAGGTCACCCGGTATCCCAGAGTCACCGTTTAAGACACCTCACCCAGGTGTCATTCAGCTCTCGGCACGGTTGTAACGCCTACGCTTAGGGGTTATTCCTTCGGGGCCATCCCTGGAAAATTGTCCGCGACTGCTTATCAATTATTGTAACTATATTCAGCAGACACTCTTGGTACAGAGACCCTCTATTAGCAACCCGAGGACGTATTCGGTGGTTTTGTCATAGGCCCTTCAGTTCTATTACAAAGGAATCGAAAATATATATATAAATTAGGTTTAAGAACCACTGCAGGGTACTTTGCAACATCCAATATAGCGGCTCCAATATGGCGCCTGAGAGCTCTCAATTCCTGTGAAAAAATTTTAAAGACGCACCTAAATTAAAATTTAGTCCATATTTGAAGTGCTATATACATTTTCAGACGTATTTTGTCCCTCTCAACATGAATCCGGTGTCTATGAACAGATGGATCCGCTAAATTCGAATCGACCTCCGCAATCAAGCTGACGCGCCTCAGCTGTTTATAACCTAAAAGAATCAATATTGTTAAAATATTGATAATATCGATAACGTATTGGTAACGGTGGTCGGAGCGGTCGTGTGGATTTGCTGCTCTCCGCAGTATTGTTTTTTCGAGTGTTTTTCATGCTCTTTTTTTAAATAAAAATTTGCAAGTAGTCACTTTGTGTATTTCTGGTGCGTCTGAGCAAGTTGGTTTTTTTTTAAACTGCTGGTTTCTTGTTATTTTGGGATTTACTAATAACTGTCATTGATCAATTAGAGCAATGGGTGCGTGTCCAGAGTGCAAGGAAGTGATTTCCAGAGGAGGACCTGAGGTGCTTGTTTGTGTAACCTGCAAATGATGTCAGGAACGCAGGTGGTACGTCTTCCACTCACACTCTTACCCCCTCGGCAGCCAATGCTACCCCCGACCAGCCTGATCTTTCTGCTATGATCAGAAATGCTGTCTTGGAAGGACGAAAGGATGCGCTTGCGCAGTCTCAGGCGATTCTTTCCAGGATCATTGAATTCGAAAATAAGCAGCATGCGTTAAATGATAATCTTCTGACCTCCATTCAAACCATAAAAGCTGATATTGCTGATAACTCAAATCGAATTTCTGTGCTCGAAGCTGGCTCAGAAATTGGAAAAGAAGACGTCACCAAAATCTAAAAGGATTCCAATGATTTAAAACTGAAAGTGGCTACTCTCGAGCATGCGCTTAACGTAAGTGAGCAGGCGGCTCTTCAAACGACATTGGAAATTCATAATTTCCCAATGAAACCTAACGAAGACCTTTTAACTAACATCGACTGGATAGCCAAGGCTCTTGACGTTCCCTTTACAAGGGAAAATGTAGTAAAAGTATACCGAATTATAAAGGCACCTGCGCTCACAAAATCCTCCAACCCGCCTATCATTGTCGCGAAACTCGGCAGTCAACAACTGCGAGATAAATTCGTTGAAAGACGCAAGGTCTTTAGAGACTTCTCTACTGAAAACCTCGTGTGGCCGAGCAAAGATAAACACCCTGTTTATCTGCGTGAGGGTCTGTCACCTTTGAATCGGAAAATCTACGCCATTGCCCTGGGTCTCAGAAGAGACAAAATAATCAAATATCTATGGATTGCGGGCGAAAACATTTTTTGTCGCAGAGAGGATGGATCCCCACGAATTTACCTGGCTAATCCGCAGACAGTCGAGGGACTTAAATAGCAAATACTGCTTCCTAGTGTCATCCTAAGTATATATGTTGGTAAATATAACATAACTTGTAAATTAGACCGATTTCCAACTCTTCTAGCATACTTAATAATTTTTTCACTTAAAAATTTGTATTCAATAACACAAAGATTTCTCAGTTATTGTAACTGTGCTAATAGATTTTTTTATGTTCTACAAAAACGACTTCTGAATCGAAGTAATCCTGTAATATTGTGTTCTATTTTTTATCTGAAAGATCTATTACTGTATCGACTGTACGAGATTCTATAAAAAATGCTAAAATTGTTACTAGCTCTATTTCAGAGATTTATGTTTCTACGGTATACTTGAATTTTCATGCTTCAGTACCAATTACGATTCTTTTAGATCTATATCCACACTGTGACTTCAGCAACTATTTGACTATGCTTAACCCTATTTGTCATTACTTAATTTGGGCTCTTTTGTTTCTTGATCATGTTATTTCTATTTCTGTTATCTTTACCTATGTGCTACCATTCTCTCAGTTAACTTGCAACATAAAACTTACCATTTTACATTTTCAATGGATATTTTAAATTATTGTCATGTCAACTTGATAATGCTCAATACATTCATAATTTTTACCTTTATATGTGACTTATTCCCTGTTTTCATCTGTATTAAAGTGAACTGGACTTTGTTGGTTAACGTATATCAGACCCTTCTGTATTTAATTATACTTGAACGTTTCTTATCACTGTCAAAATGGAAACCTTAAATATTTGTCACGTTAACGCTCAGTCTTTACCTGCCCATTTCCAGGAATTCAAACATCATTTTATGTCCTGTTCCTACCATATCATAGCCGTGTCTGAGACCTGGCTTACGCCTAATATTCCATTCAGCCTCATAGCACTTGATCATTACACACTTTTCCGCAGAGATAGAGATGAGAGAAGAGGGGATGGGGTATGTCTCTACATTCATGACAGCTTAAGGGGTGTACAGGTTGGAATGAGTCCTCCTGCCAATTACCCTATTGCTGAATACCTCTTTATTAAGGTATCTTCGTCTCATGGCAGCATGTTGGTGGGTGTGATTTACAAACCTCCTAATGCCTCATACTGTAGGGAACTTGAGACTGATATTTTCGACCTCATACCTAATTATAATAACATTGTACTTGTAACGAGAGGTTACACACGTGTGCGTTATCAAGGCACACGTCAAC
>CAKNXH010001729.1:149605-187409 GCA_932178445.1 Andricus quercusramuli
ATCAAATAAAGTCCTGAGACTCTGGGTCCAAAAAACGCCAGGTTTCGAGATGGGAGGGACCAAATGTTACTTTTCATGGATGCAAAAGGAGGCCCACGGACCCTTTAGGACAGAGAATGAAATGATATGACACATGACATCGCATGACACATGACATGACATGGCATGCCACATGACATGGCATCACACATGGCATGACATGACATGACATAACACACGATATGACAAATAAGATGACACACGACATGGCACGCGATTTGAAACACAACATGACACACGACATGAAACATGACATGAAATACGCACGACACGACACACAACATGACACACGATATGACACATGACATGGCACATGAAATGACACGACTCATGACGCGACACATAGAATGACACACATGACATACGACTTGAAACACTTTTCATGGAGGCGAGAGGAGGTCTACACATGACATCACACATGACATGACATGCCACATGACGAGACATGACATGACATGCCACATGACGAGAAGGTCGAAGAGCAGAATTGTCTTGGGGTGGAATAGAGGAACCTTTCTCGACATCTTGTTTTAAGTCCTTCTGCCCACTTTACGTTCACTAGGCAGGTTTCTGAAGTCTTTCTTCTTTGCTCTTCTTAGACTGAGTTTGGTGTCGTAATACTAAAGAGATCCTATAAGACTTTGCATGTAGAAAGTTTTCTGTGTCCGGAGAATTGTGAGAATCCGGCTTCGAACTCGAAATCAAGCTGATTGAATTCATCGCACACTGAGATTGTCACTGGGTGGAGAGAACGAATCTTTCTTCTCATCTTACTCTGAGTCGCTTCTTGTGCGATTCGACGTGTTTTAAAGCCAGGATTCTTACAGAGATTGTCTCGGGGTGGAAATAAGGAGTTTTTCTTTCTTTCTAATTCTGGGACATTTCTGGAAGATCGAAGAGAGGAAATTTAGATAAATTAATTTTCAAAAAGGGGCTCTGTCTTCAAATGATTACTCACCTATTTTTAGATTGAGAAAATATATCAAAATGAATTCAAAAATATAAAAATTATATAAAAGATTTCTTTTACCTAGAAATCAAGAGATTCATTTTACATCACCTGTTTAAAGGTTCAGATGATTATATGATTCAATGTTTTCATAATTATAATTATCAAAATTGTATCTAGAAAGTCATCATGTGAAAGAAACCAAAACTTCTTTTAAGTATCCTTTTTTTTGCGAAATTGAGAAGAAAATTACAAAGAAAAAACATAGAATACAAAAAGGATTAACCAAAGAAGATTTCGTTCTCAATGCATCTCAATCAAATCAAGACTTGATAAAAGAAGTAGTTATAGAAATATGCTTGTATAATTTACGGTTTTCATCAGATACTGACATAAGGTAGCCTAGGGCCTCTTATGTGAAGAGACTAGGGTAGATCTATGAATAAACGATTATTTTTCATTACACAAAATACAAATCATCTTTTTTTTTCTTCTGTGAGAGTCCCCATCGACATCTCTTCATGATTTATATTTAAGTGATAGATAAGAAAAATAATGCAGGCGTGAAACAATAATTTATATTTTATCCATTTTCACGTTGACAAGAACATGACCCTATTTTTGGAGAGATTGCACGGAACTGATTTTAAGGATAATCACTTCACAATTCGATACAGTCGAGTGTCTGGTTACATTTTTGTCTCTAAGAAAAAGACCGTTACACATATCGAAGTTCTTTATTTTAAAATTTTAGTTTTACGAAAATAAATAGAATTTTCAAACCAAAAAGACCAATCCTCAACAAAAAAATGGACGGCTTTTCAGCAAGATATTGAAACTTTATCGAAACAATCAAAGCTTCAGCTAAGTAGTAAAATTTTAAACTTTTGAAATAGGAGGAAAGTATATAAAGTCTTTTCAATCATCTGAGGCAAAAGGGAACCTCAATGGTAATTTGAAAATTGTTGCTATTTCAATAAAGTTTTCAACAAAAGAGTTGAAGTCTTAAGATAAAAATACGAATTTTTTAGAAAAAAGCTGCATTTTTAACAACAAAACCAATCTTCATTCAAAAAGTAGAATTTCCAGTTGAATAATTAAATTTTTCAAACAAATATCTGCATTATTTAACCAAATATTTATCCAAATATTCAAAGATGTCCAAAATTAACTCCGTGCATATTTCGCGAAGTGAATCCCATGTGTCTTCACGTCTACCACCAGAAAAAATTGTAATAAACAACCGTTACAACAAACATGTTCATAAAACTCCAAGTTAGAACACTCATCCACTAATAATATTTAGGAATTTCCAAAAACAAGCCCTTGCACATTCAATGAAACAAATTCCAATTGTCTTTCCGTAGAACACCCAAGTTATTTTAAAAGGGAGAATAGTCACACGAGACATCTTCACAAAACTGTAAGTTTCAACCGTAACTCATCAATAATTTTCAAAAATCCCGCAGAATCACCTTTACACATTGAACTAAACAAATATTAAGTATTTTCATGTACAGCAAATAAGTTTTTCTATTTTTTGGAACTCCTTGTGACAGGATTTTTGATATTAGGTGGAGAAATGACCTACCTTCACAAATGGCAGCCCAAGCGATAAAAATTTCGATGACCTGAAGAATTGTTTAGAAAGATAGACTTGACCAGTGTCAAGTGCCTGGCGTCAGGCGCCCTGTGGAGACGCCACCGGGTGTACAATACAAAAAAAGAGACTAAAACTATTAACCTGATCGAAGTGAAAAATAGAAAGTTATTGGGACTAGCTCTACGGGAGAGGGAGTTCGAGGGGGCAATCTCTAAGCAAGGTCAAATCAGCTGTATTGGCATGAATCAACAACATTTTCATTAAAATATTCAAATGGAATAAATGAAACTAAAACAAATTAAAAGTTCCGGTAAAGACCTAATTCTAAGAGGATAAATGTGTTAAGAAGTTATGTAAATGGTTAAACGCCTCATGTCAAAGACTTGAACATTAAATCAAAGTTGAGGATAAATACTCATGAAAGAAATCAAACTAATAACCTTAAACATTGAAGAGAGAACGGGCAAGGAAAGAGACCAAAGATCAGATAATCATTTACCTTAAGCTTATACTCAAGCAAAATACAATTTGCTCCTTATTGCTCAAAAAAATGAACACCATCCAAGTATTCAAAAGGATGCGTTCTCACACCAATATGGGCACACAAAATCTGAGCTTTCCTTCCCGCCCAGGGAAAGCGTCGTCCTGTTCATTTTCTTAAGTGAAATTCGCTGACGAGGACATCGACGCGCCACCTGGTGTATTTATTGTTCAGCCCTGTATCACTCGAGTGGTAAGAGATACTGCTCGTAGAGTGAGTGAGTCCGCCAGAAAATCCAGTCGCTAGCGAGGACATTTACGGGCTACTTGGCATCTTCAGTGTCGAGTCTTATATCACTCGAGTGGTAAGAGATATTGCTCGTAAAGTGAGTCTGCCAGAATGTGAGATGAGTTGGATAATGTTGAGATAACATAGAGTGGAGTTGGGATTCTTCATAACAGGTTAGGAATCCCTCAGAACTGTCAGAACACGACACGAGACATCGTCGCCGAATTATATAAGAGAGCAGAACTCAAGGCAAAAAAAAATCTCCCTTCTCTCTCTCCTCTCCTCTCCTTTCACTAGCTCCTATGTTACAATCAAAGATAATAAAGAGAATAAAGATATTAAAACATCACAGATAGGTCTCTCAAGAATACAACTTAACCTAATCATAAAAAAAGTTATGTACATATGGTTTATCGCAGATAACTCTCTCAAAAATACAACTTAACTTTAAAAAAAAGTGAGAACAACGCGTGGCCAAGTTGGAGATTGGTTCAAAGTAAGAGTTTTATTTTTAATTGGTTACACAAAATCGTCACGTTACAAAACCCCCTTCCGGCCAGGAAATGCGGGGAATTAACTTCACCGGATACATGAAATCCAATCTCAGCCAAGCCCATACTTTCCAATATTCAATGGTTTACTTAAGATTATCAGGAGGACTTCAAATATTCTCGAAAAAGGAAAAAAAACGACCGACTTTCCTCCGCGCATTGTGCTCACTAGGATTAAAGTTTGACAAATAATAACTGAAGTTTACAACAAAACAACTCATAGACAACGGCAAAACAACTTATAGATTACGGCAAGGAAACTTATAGACTATGGCAAGAAAGGCTCACAACTAATACCCAAAATGGCTAACGAAGATCAAAGTTAGTATCCCGACGCATTTTGTCAATAATGACTCGCGATAACGCCTTCAATAAAGGATAGTTTGGGTCCATATCCCCTGTCGCCTTTGATACCCGATTCAAGACTGATCTGTCAATTTGCACATCCGACGTTGTCTGCAGCGCTAGGGTATGACTTCCCGAGAAATCCCACAAGCGGGAACGGTTCCGCCGAGGAGAACAGCGAATGCGACACGCCCGACTGTGGGGATACGTCGAGCGTAGGAGGCAAAACGCTGTGGACCACCGGCTCGAGCGGTAATGGTGCCGGCACAAACATAGGCTCTTCATCCAAAAAATGCCTAGGGCTAATCGTCCCTTCCCGCAATCCAAGGTGACATTTGGAGCAACTAGTCAACTTCACTGCTGGTTTACTACAGCTGAAGCAGAAAACGTGTTTCTTAAATGGACACCTGTTGTAGTTATGACGAGAGTGGTGGCAGTTGAAGCATTTTCCTTCACATGGATTGTGGAGGGGTTCCTACTGTTCCCTTTGGTAGCAAAGCAGTGCTGCAAGAGAGCACAATATCGGACCCAGTAATTTGCAAAAAACCACCCCAGTCGAACCCGGAGTAAACACTTCCTCATTGAACCCCCCCCCCCCCACGCATCCGAGCGAATTAAAGGAAAAGTCCAACCACTTCCAAAACCTCCGATCCCCAGACTACTCGGGGATAAGGGTACCGCAAGCGGGGAGCGTGGGTCCACAGACTGAGCAAGTCCAGATCTTCCTTCAATACCACTCGGGGGGAGGAGACGGATCCTCCAAACGAGCGATTCCGCTCCCCTTTCGTAGAACCCCCAGGAGAGACGGGTCCATGGGTGGCGAGGACTGACTTCCAGGTCGTCGCAGCCCCCTACCACGTCCAAGAACACTCAGGGGCAGAGGCCTTACAAGCGAGGGTGGTGAGTCAGTAGGGCGAACAAAACCCCTTCCCCTTCCAATACCACACATGTACCACTTGGGGTAGTGGATTCACCTATTATTTTTGCAAAAACACTTCCCCTTCGAATAGCAGGGGTGGCCGGTTCTGACAGCGACCTGGGATCAATCAAGTCGCCCCGGCGCGGCGCGGCTAAAGCCTGTTTGGATCTTTCCCGGATCCTACGGCTTCTCCTAATGATAGGAGGGACTTCGCCCCTTTCTTCACTCTCAATGCTCTCACCTTCGGAATCACCCCGGTTGAGGCTTGGTTTGCTGCGATGAATAGCTCTCGTTCCTGTCGAGAGGGAGGACCTACGGGTGAGATAGGTCCTCTTGGGAGGCCTTCCTCTTCTTCCTGAGCCCGAGTTGTCTGGACCCGAAGGTCCCCCATGGATACCGCGGACGGTGGCATTTCTTCGCGGCCTTCCCCTCCTCCGGGGAGGACCGCATCCTCCTAATTGAAAGCCTTCTCCTTGAAGATTGGGATCAGGACCGATTGACCCTCGAGGTAACAAGGCTCCATCCCCCTGGTTCCCGTGAACTCCCGGATTACTGGCTTGGCCCTGGGGTTTTGATGAGGTGCCGATTCCCTGAATTTCGGTACACATCGACCGAACAGTAAGGATTTGAATCTTTCACTCGAATCTTTTCTCTAATTCCAGACCCACCCCTTATTACATGTACAACCAGAGAAAGAACTTCAATAACCTCGAACGGACCTTCGTATTTTAGAGGTAATTTCGTAGCCATGAAATCTGGTGCAGAAGATAAATCATGAGTTTTACGCCAAACCATGTCCTCCATCTGATAACGGATATCTCGCCTCTCACGATTATAATATTCCGCCTGATGATCTGACGCTAAATCTAACAAGGGTAAGGCCTCAAGTTTTGAATTCGTCGTTATCATTATTTTCTTCTGTGCATCATAAAAAGTAAAAAAAAAAGTTCGATTGTGAATCTGGCAACATTTTTTTGAAAATATATCTACCTGGACATACAAACTTGAATCCACCTGTTCGTCGAAAAGAATCAGATCCTCTTCCGTTGAAAGGACGTTCTTTTTGAAATAAAGTTTTATTAAATCGCATAATCCTTTGCCAATAACTCGAGCAGAGTGATCGATTGCGTAACAGGGCTTGGGCACTATCAAATTTTCCATCTCTTATAAACTCCACGCAACTTTCATAGAGTTTGTAAAATCTGTCGCGGATGAATTCTCGTTCAATATACTGATATCACTGTAACTTTTTGTTTGTCCATTACAACCAACAGAATTTTCGTCACTTTCCATGATTTTGTCGCTTTACAAACAACAAAGGGGCACCGAAAAGACAGAAGGGAAAATTTTTTGAAGTTGATTTTCAAGTGGATAAAATGTAATCTTTTCGAATCGAAAGAAAATAAGGCAGAATAAGTTCACACGGTAAGCGTACTTTATATGATTACAGCAATATACACCTTAAAATCGGGGTAAATATTTACATTTGATTTTCTCTTTGGGGTACCAAGAACAACCACAGAAAGAGTAGATACCAGAGTACAATTTTGAACGTCAATCAATTTTGTTTTCCAATTACTTTGACGCGTGAAAACTCCAACTGACGATTATCACCTCAAATTATTTACTTCATAATTATAAAGATAAAAAAGAGTATTATTTAATATATTATATGATATTATAATTAGAAAGTGTCTAATTTTTTCAACCTTCCGAACTATTATATATTAAAATTGTTACTGGTAATAATTTAAACTGTTGGTATTATTAAAAAAAAAAAAATAGCCAAAAGATTCGAACCCCGACAGCAGCGAGTCGCAAGCAGGCACGCTACCGCAGGGTCAGCGCCGCTGGCTGAAAAATTTTCCGCGTGACTGATACTAGTGTATCAGTGAAGGTAGCCGCAATTTTAAAACATTGATATTTAAAAAACTAGGGTCCACTTACAAAAAGGGCGTGACTCGTGTCGAATGAAATTCGATAATCTTTCGATTTTTCGTCATGTGAACTCGATTTGAGTTTCATACTTGAGGCCTTCCCCTTGTAAGTGATTGGCAACTAAATCTCGCGATGCGGGTAATCGCCTAGTCCTATCCTCCCACTTCTCTGCGGCTAATGGTAGAATTTCAGGGATTCCCTCTACCATGCAGGCTGTATTGTAAGCAAACCGGAGATCTGGAATATGTTTATCTCAATCTCTGGGGTCACTTTATACAAAAGAAGCCATCATAGTCTTAACCACCCTATTCACCCGCTCCACCGGATTTGCCTGCGCATGATCGCGGGAGAAGTAGAATGGCGAATACCAAGCTGATTGGCGGCCTTTGAAATAAGTCTATTGACAAACTCAGTACTATTGTCTGTGAACAAAACTTCAGGGGTTCCCCAACTAGAAACCACACAATCCTCAAAAGCCTTTTGAACATTGTTACCATTAGCTTGTCTTAAAGGAACACACTCTATCCACTTTGTAAACATGTTTTGGAATATCAGTAAGTAGCGATAATTGGCACGACTAGGTGGGAATGGACCCATTATGTCTGCTGCTACGACCAGCCATGGTTGTTCGATGAAGCGTTTACCCATTAGTCCTGCGGGGCCAGCCTGCTCGACCTTGAGTTTTTGACAGGTGGGATATGATCGGACGTAAGCAGCCACATCTCTGAACATACCCGGCCAAAAATACAAGAGAGCTATACGAGCATGAGTCTTTTCTACACCAAGATGACCAGAGGCAACTGCATCATGCGCATCCTGTAAAGCTTTATTCCTTAACTCTGTAGGCAGAACTAATTTCCAGGCCTCCAGATCTGGTAACAGTGGATCGACGAGAGGGTTCGGACGATGGCAATACAGATGTCCACCCTCTACCTTCCAGTCTGGAAAATACGTCGGCAATTCTTGGACCTTCTTAATCTTCCTGAGGTACCAGGGATCCTCCGTTTCAGAAACGGCATTAACTGCTTCGACCTCAGTCTCGTACACCCGAGAGAGAGCATCCGGGACGTGATGTCAGGCGCCTTTCCTATGCTTGACGGTTATCTGATTCCCAGCGGAGGCTACTGTGGTCCGTAATCACTTCAAAGGGATAACGCTCAAGATATGGACGAAACTTCCTAACTGCATTGCTGCGAGTAATTGGCTGTCAGTCAAGCCGCTACCCAAACGACATTCACACACCCTTTTCAAGAATTCTTCCGCGCTACTATCCCTTACACCACTAAAAGAAATATTTCATTTACGGACCACGTCCAAAACATTTGGATCACGGTCAGTTGAATGGTTAAAACCAAACGTGGGATGGGTGGAAGCATTTAAAACATTAGTTTGACAGGGTTGTCTGGTTGTTTCGGGATAACACATACGTTCACTAACAATAGTGGAATTAATAAGTGGAGTTGGACGATTGGTAGGGTTACCTACGAGATTTCGTTGCTCGTACAGTA
This sequence comes from Andricus quercusramuli, assembly GCA_932178445.1. NCBI lineage: Eukaryota > Metazoa > Arthropoda > Insecta > Hymenoptera > Cynipidae > Andricus > Andricus quercusramuli. The sequence goes on from CAKNXH010001729.1 coordinate 158,227, forward strand.
ATGTATGATACGAAATAACCGAGGAACTTGAAGGGGTATTCGCTCTTAGATTGGGTGGGATTGGAATGAAACCAGTCGTATTGCTCGCCCTAGGAATTCCGGCAGAGTTCCGTATAGATGAAAAAACACTACTAACCAAGAGTTCAGCAAAATTTACGTACGGGGTGTTTAGGGTCAGGGGCGTGATTAAGTTAGGTCTCTGGATTGTCACGGTGTACCCAATTCAAGGTTAAACTCCGGCATCAGATTACCGGGCAGCCCCCGTTGATGTAAAATCATCATCGAGACGGTAATTTACTGGTGTATTCATAATATTTACCAATCCACTGTGAGATACACCTATTTGAGAACTACGGAGCGCCACCGACCAATCATGTTGATCCCAACTAACATTTTGCCCTTTCGATTTCAGATTATAACGGATTATACGATTAGCACGTTCATCCGCATTCCCTTCAGTACTGAACCCAAAATTCAAGAGAAAACTTTCGACCTCGGCCTTCGACAGGCCACTCACCCAAGCAATAACCCGGTCTGTTGTATCAGTCCAGACTCGTGAAAGTTCAAAATTAGAGTCCTCTATCTTGTTAAAATAATTTTACAATAATGTTTATAGTGCTAAAACATAACTACAGAAATTCACTCAACTGAAACGTAATACGGCAACTGAGACTTAAAATACTAAACAACAATAGAATTTTTCAACATTCTTAATATTTCAATAAATATGAATAAAACAATTAAAAAATTAAAATCATAATTGTTTGACCATAGAAAAATAATAATAAACCAAAAAAGGCAAAACAAGTCGAGCAGGTTCAATAGGAACTCATTTTCTTCCATAATTGTTAAAGCCTAAAGTAAACCCTCACAAAATTTAGGAGAACATTTCAATTCAGTCCTCGCAAAATTCTGTTCAAATATGAGAATATTCCCCACAGGGTAAAACTCAAAAAATGACTATCAATTGGAGATAATTCAGAATAAAATTGGTAAAATTTTCATTCCGGAACAATAAAGAGGCAAAAAAAAATTCCGATAGTTACCGTTTAGTTTTCATCCAATCATTTGAAACCGAAAGTTCGCACTAGGACGCTCCGATGTTACTCGATTTAGAGTGTAACACATTTAGAAGTTTTAAAATACGTTTGAATAAATCATTTAAAATAAATTAGGTTAACTCAGGTAAAAAAAGCTAATTTTAATAAAACAAATAACCAATTCCCGTCAAAATGAATTAAACTTTCATAAATTCTTAAAATTATCGACAGTCACCTGTCACTTTCTGAACATAGACACTGGTTTCTTACACGCACTATACTACACTGACGCGACACAGAGTGGAGCACAATACGAGGAAATAAAATCGGGAATCAGAACACACGACATTCAGTGAAAAAAATCCTATTAAAGTTCACACCAAAAAAATCATTTTCTCCTCCTTGCTCAGAGATGTGGCCCCACAGTAGGCGCCATTTGTGACAGGATTTTTTATATTTGGTGGAGAAATTACCTACCTTCGCAAATGGCAGCCCAAGCGATAAAAATTTCGATGACCTGAACAATTATTTAGAAAGATCGACTTGGCCAGTGGCAAGTGCTTGTCGCCAGGCGCCTGTGGAGACGCCACCGGTTGTATAATACAAAAAAATAGACTAAAAATATTAACCTTATCAAAGTGAAAAGTAGAAAGTTATTGGGACTAGCTCTACGGGAGAGAGAGTTCGGGGGGGGGCGACCTCTAAGCAAGCTCAAATCAGCTGTATTGGCATGAATAAACAGCATTTTTTTCAAAATATTCAAATGGAATAAATTAAACTAAGACAACTTAAAAGATACGGCAAAGACTTAATTCTAAGAGGATAAATGTGTTGAAAAGTTCAAAAAAAGGTTAAAAGCCTCTTGTCAAAGACTTAAACATTAAATCAAAGTTGAGAATAATTGCTCATGAAAGAAATTAAACTAATAGCCTTAAACATTGAAGAGACAACGGGCAAAGAAAGAGACCAAAGATCAGATAATCATTTACCTTTAGCTTACCCTGGCGGACCGGCCGAACGCAAACATTACGCTACAGCGTAACGGTAAAGTAATGGTAAAGTAATGCTAAAGTAATATGGCATTATAATTAATAAAGGAAACAAAATTAATATGTAAATTGTTGCAATTATAATAAAACGTTGAAATTTACATTAAATGGTCATGCCGTAATTGCAACAAGTTGCTTTCTCAGCGTTAAAAAATAAAAAAACAAATTGGCTGTCATGCAAGTCGGGTCCCTGCAGACTGGCAACCCACTTAAAGCCACGTTAGCGGGTTGCCAATATGCAGGGGCCCGACTGCAATGACGGTCACTATGTTTTTTTATTTTTTAATGCTGCAAAAGCAACTTGTTGCAATTGCGGCATGACCGTTGAACGTAAATTTCAACGTTTTATTATAATTGCAACAGTTTACATATTAATTTTGTTTCCTTTATTAATTATAATGCCATATTACTTTACCATTACTTTAGCATTACTTTACCGTTACGCTGTAGCGTAATGTTTGCGTTGGGCCGGTCCGCCAGGGTATACTCAAGCGAAATACAATTTGCTCCTTATTGCTCAAAAAAATAAACACCATCGAAGTATTCAAAAGGATACGTCCTCACACCAATATGGGCACAAAAAATCTGAGCTTTTCTTCCCGCCCAGGGAAAGCGTCGTCCGTATCTTAAGTGACATTCGCTGACGAGGACATCGACGCGCCACCTGGTGTCTTCATTGTTGAGCCCTGTATCACATAGAGTGGGGTTGGAATTCTTCATAACAGGTTAGGAATCCCTTGGATTCCTAACTAAAATAAAGAGAATAAAGGTATTAAAACTTCGCAGATAAGTCTCTCAAGAATACAACTTAACCTAATTATAAAAGTAGTGAAGCACATATGGTTTATCGCAGACAAATCTCTCAAAAATACAACTCAACCTAAAAAAAAGTGAGAACAACGTGTGGCGAAGCTCGAGATTGGATCAAAGCAAGAGTTTTGTTTCTAATTGGTTAAACAAAATCTCCACGTTACAACCTTTCAGGGATTCGGTTCTTTTATATTAACCAGGAGCTTTTGGTAGTTGCCATTATTTAATAATTTTCATGAATTTTCTTATTTTTTTCGGGGTACTATATGAAAAATCTTCCGACAACACTGTCATTTTCCATTCTCTAATTGTTTTGGTACATTGTAATTATTTACAAACGTTGCTATCCTAACTACTGTTCTATTAATTATCAATAATGTAGGCGTTATCAATTTAATTTTATGGGGGACATTACTTAAGGGGTTTTATATAAGGTTGCAAAATTGTTTTATCGTGATACAGTCACAGGAGTTCCTTCATCCCCCCCCCCCCCGCCCTAAGACGTTGGGAAGGGGAACCTATTTGTGTGACCTATCACAGTGGTCCGTTCCCGTTCCCCGATGAGGCGTTAAAAAGAAGAACCTAGGTGATCTACATTATTTCTGTGACCAGTAACAGGGGTGCCTTACCACCCCTCATGAAACTTTGAAGAGAAGAACCTACGTGGCCTACATTATTTCTGTGATCAGTCACAGGGGAGCCTTACTGCCCCCGATGTGATGCTGGAAAGGGGAACCTACGTGACCAACATTATTTCTGTGACCAGTGACCCGAGGGTTTGTTGCCTGAGCCTAGCTCATGCCGGACACTGGCATAATACATGCACTCTGTAATGGGGTTATACTCCATTTTGTGCATATGATAGTTTAAGTGGTTTTGGCTAGTTAGGATCCGTACCACTGTCCTTATATCTTTCTTGGATGAACCGAAGATTTCCCTGGCTCTGTCCAACCTATAAGTATGACCCAGGTAGGGATGGGCGATACCGATGCGATACTTTCAGTATCGAGTACAAAGTACTCGATACTTCGATTCTCGATACCGATACTTAGAAGGTCGATATATCGAGTAATCGATACTTTTTACATTGGTATCGACCACTTCGATACCTTTATTTCTGCTGCTTGCTGGTTACTGCCAGCTTCGTTCTTTCTTCATCCAATAGAAACTGTCCTTGAGGGAAGTCGTGCGCTGATAGGTTAATCGAGTTTGACTTTCCATTATGTAGCGAATAGGGAACCAAATAATAATTTACGTATTTATTCTTAGCCTCAAATTTTTAAACGGCCTGGGTGCGTCTTTTGTTTCATAACGTACTTTAAAAGGAACTGATCTTTGATTATGCGGTACAGCGGTGGTGGTTTTTCAGTGTTATTTTGGCCGCTCGTATAAAAAAACAATGATTAAAAGTTTATAATGTATAAAGCATATAACATGTGTTATAGCAGTTTTGCAGTATTTTGGCTGCTCTTATAAAATATCTAATGGTTAAAACTTTATAACTGGAAGAGGAGCGATTGACTGTGGTTTTGTGTAGTAGTGGCTTTTCAGTGCTTTGATCCCTCGGATTAAAACAAAATGATCAAAACTTTATAATGGACAAAGAATACAATATGTGTAATAACAGTTTTGCTGCATTTTGGCTGCTCTTATAAAATATCTTGGTTAAAACTTTACAACTGGCAGAGGAGCGATTGTCTGTGGTTCTGTGGAGTAGTGGCTTTTCAGTGTTTTGGCCAAAAATTGACTATTTTTGCTGATAAAAGTAAGTATTTCTTTTTCATATCATGTATAAATATAATTATGATCGCGAATTTCTATTCGAAATACATAATTTTGAAAAAAAAGATTTATCTGAATACTAACCTCAAAATTCTTTTTTTTTAACTTTCAGAATGTAATAATATACATTTATTACTAATTTCTTATATTTATTAATATTTAATTTAATTTTGTTCAAATTGCCACTATTTGTTTGAAAAATAACTTCTGTTGTGAATTCATATTTTTAGGTCGAAAAATCAAATATTTATAGAAAATTCAACTTTTTTTTCTTCACTGAAAAATCTTGATCGAAAATTCAACACTTTTATTGAAAATTCATCTATTTGTGTGGAAGTTTATATTTTCTGCTAATAAATGCAACTGTTTGGTAGAAAATCAATCTTCTTGTTTCAAAATTCATATATTTGGTTGAAAAATGTAATTATTTTGTTGAAAATTTAACAATTTTGTTAAGAAGTCATGCTTTTTAGTTCAAAATATTGTTTTTCCAGCTAAAATATTGAGTATTACATTTTTTGTTAAAAATTTAACTTTTTTGGAAATTTGACGAACAAAAAAGTTAAAATTTGAATTTTCTAAAAGGGCATCAATAAACACTTTTACTACTACAAATTCGAATCTCCAAATATACAAGCCTGAGCGACTCCAATTTTTTCTAATGATTGATTGCATTAATTATTAAGATTTTTAATTGAAAATTATTGAATTTTGAACAACTTATGTGAATTGTAAAAAATCTAGAATCCTAAACTACGATTTTAAGTGATGTGAATTTATAGTCGAACAAGTATTAAAAAAAGCTTTCTTTCCAAATTATAAAATTTTGATTTATTCAAATAAAAACACAAATAATTTAAAAATTTGAAATTGTCAGTTTTGCTAACATGAAGTTATTCCAATTTCAACCTTTTCTATTATACCAGTATTCAGCAATAAGGGGTTTCAATTGAAAATTAAATGATTTTAACAAATTTAGAATCGAAACGATAAAATGTGGAACGTTTAAATTTTAAATCCAAATTGATACAATTTTAAATTATTTAAATTAAAACCAAGTATTTTTGAACTTTGCTTATATAACATTATTTCAATTTTACCCTGTCCTGTTTTACAATTCTGAAGGTATAAAGGATTTTGAGAATTTTTAATTATCTAATTTTGAACATTTAAATTTTAAACAAGAAAATGTTGAACGCTTAAATCAAAACCAAATAGTTTTTAATGTTTTAAACATGAATAAATTCCAATTGTAACTTTTTCTATTATACAGACATTTAGAAATTAAGAATTTCGATTGAAAATTATATAATTTTGAAATGTTTCGATTAAAAACGACAAAATTTTGAAAGTTTAAATTATAATTTATACAATTTTGAATGATTTAAATAAAAACAAAATAGTTAAGAATTTTGTTAACATTTAATTATTCCAAGTTTAACCTTTTTTATTATACAATTATATAGGTTTAATCGTGAAGGTTATTGAACTTACTTAGTATTTTACACATTTTTTTGTTCGTTTTATAGCATGAGTGGAACTAAGAAGAAGACTCAAAGTGAGGTCTGGCAATACTTTTCGAGAGTTCTCGAAGACAAAGATGTTGCAATATGCACGTTTTGTTTATGCCGAATCCAACACTCTGGCAACACCACTAACCACTAATCAACCATGAACCATGAACTGAATCCAGATCTAGATTCAATCTTGACAAATGAAGATACAATGGAGGTATGCACAACTTTTAAATTAGGGAATATTAATTGTATATTCTGATACATTGATCAGCTGATTTTTTGAAACATTTTCGAGAACCTTTTCCAGTCCTCACAGAGCGGTCTCTATATCCCCTATTGTGCCCTATATTCAGTTGAGGTCCCTAAAGTACCCTATTTTCAAGATATGGAACCGTATGTACGAGCCCATGATGAAACTTTAAACAATTTTATAATATAATCGAGGTTTCCAAAAATCAGGGAATTTATGTAAGAATTAACTGTCAAAGATAATCAGGGCTATTACATAGTCACTATTAGTATTTTTTTTCTCTTGTCCCTTCTAAGTTACTTTGTAAAGTGGAAAGATCACATTAGTCACTTTTCTTTCAATACATTAACTCATGGGTTAATCACTATTCCATTCAGGTGTATACCTATTTCTGAATTGTCTTGAGTTCTTTAGAAATATTTCAGAGTATTTTTAAAGATTTCGAGAAATTTCGAATAGATTTCAATAATTCCAGAAACTTTTCAAGTTTTTTGGGTATTTTTCAAACTTCTAAGGCATTTTTAAGAACTTTTAATTAGGAGAATTTTAGGGAATTTGAAAATATTCCAAGTATTTTTCAAACTTCCAAGGCATTTTCAAGAATTTTTAATTTGAAGAATTTTAGGGAATTTGAAAATATTCCAAGGAATTTTTTATGAATTTCATTAATTTGAAGGTATTTCAAAGTTTTTGAAATATTTAAAAATAAAGAATTTCCTGGAATTTTGGAAGATATGGAACAATTTTACAGGACCAATAAGGCCTAAAGTTATTTAAAAATATTTTAAGGGGTTTTATAAGATTTTCTAAGAATTTCAATGATTTTAAGTGATTTTAAAAGCTCCCAAGGTATTTTAATAAGTTTTTCAGGATTTCTAGAAATATCAAATTTCATAGAACTTCAAAAGATATTATAATATTTTAATGGATTTCAAAAAATTTATTCATAAGAAATGAGGGATTTCGTAGGGTTTCAAAGATTTCAAGAGATTTTCAAATATTTCTTACAATTCATATGGAATCCGCCCTGAAGTCTCATTAATTTCAATCAATTCTACTCAATTCAATGGATTTTTGAGAAGTTTTCGTTCAAGTCATTTTGAAGTCTTTAAAACTCACATTAAATTCTTAGTCATTTCATCGAATTCTCTTGAATTCACTTGAATTTTTCTAAGCTTATTTCAAATTTACTAAATTCAATGAAGTTTCTTAATTTTTTTGAATACCCCATGAGCGTGACAAAAAGTACCCTTTGTTTCCTATATTTCATCTCATAGGGACTGTGAGGCCTGCTTTTTTTAAAATTGCAATTTATAAAATTTCGCTAGAATCATACTCGTACTAAAAAACGTAATTAATTTTCTATGATTTATTTTAGAATTTTCTGCAAAATTATTTAACTTGGTGTAACTTCCTCAAATGTTAATCCTGAATCCCTCGTTAACGGCGTTGAAAGCAGGACCCAACCTCAAAATTGAATTACCTCATTTTACTCCATAAATGCTAGAATTACATATTTTTTAGATAATTAGGGCCTATTCCTGTTTTGAATCAAATCTGTATTCGGATTGAAAAATTGGCTAATTTCGATAGTTCTTGTGTAAGATATTATTTTAGATTTAGAATAAAAGAAAAAACGTTTTACACAAAAACTATTGAAATTAGAAATTTTTTCATTCCAAATACATATTTGATTTAAAACAGGAATATGTAATAATTATCTAAGAATGATTGAATTCTAGTATTTATAGAGTAAATCAATAAAGCAATCCATTTTTGTGTTTGGATCCTTTTTATAATGCCCTTAATTAAAATAAATAAAAATCACTTGACTTTTTAAAGCGTGTATTAGTCAATGAGCAAAATTGCAAAAACTGGAATTATTTTGTTGCTTTGAGTTTCTCACCCTATTTTAATATCTAAAAAGTATATTTGAACAACACGTAATTACTTTTGAGTCCAGTTAACCTTATAAAATTACAAAAATTTTCTTGCAAAATATGGAGAAAAAATGGGAACTTGAAATTGCTCCACGAATAGCCACCTTTAATAATCCCAATTTTTCCTTTTCGCTCATCCTTTTCGATGTTAATCTTTCAACATGAATTTCTTCTTCTGTAAAACTGGAGTTTGACTAATAATTTTAGGAATCCTCATCCCATAATCCTAAGAAACGTAAGACTGATAAGAAAATCGATGATATGTTTGAAGAAATCAAATCTCATGAAGGTATATATTCCCTTATTTTCCAAATCCTAATCTGCCTATTCTATTTTCTATGTAAGCCTTCTACTTCCTTAAACCTTTATTACACAGTTTGGATTTAAAATATTTAAGCTAGTTATTCCTCAAATGTCATATATTCTAATCTTCGATTTTCTATGTTTCTAAATAACCTATTGTCTAATTTTTATTGATAATTACATAGATCATTACAAATTTGGTAAATTATTATCTTTCCTGCTCACAGAGGCTCATGAATAATTGATCACATTGATCTTTATTCAAGAAATTCTAATTTATTCAGAGATATTTGAATTTAATTAAAAATTTTGCAATTAATTAATTCAGTTTAAATTTCATCAAATTAATTGTGAATAAGTTCGTCTTTCTTGAATGAAGAATCTAATGATTAAGTCTAAGTCCCTGCTAGCAAGCAACTTGGACTACCTATTTATAAATTTTGGAAAATATACGTCTTAAAGTTAGTGACTCGAGCTTTGGAAGTCAGTGGGAACCGCAATTAAGGCTGTTGAACTCAAGCTCTAAGACTCTAATCTCAAAATTAAATAGCAGCAGTAAATAATAGCATTAAATATTTTTTTAAATAGAAAGCGGTACGTCTTCATTAAATATAAATCTGTTAACAGAGGGAAAAACTGTTTGCCTTAATATTTTTTGCGTAAAATGAAAATTTCAAATGTTTAGGTTAGTTGAGGTTACCATTCGAAAATTTAATTTCAAAAACAAATTCTAGTATTTACTCTAGTACTTACTGCGTAAAATGAGGTGACTGTATTTTGAAGCTAGAGCTTGAGCCCAACAGCTTTACTTACATAAGTACAAGTATCTTACAAAAGTATTTGTTTGCCGAAAAAAATTCAAAATATCCAGTAACAGTACTAAAATTTTTCACGTGGTAATTAATGAAGTTATTCCTTGCCACACTCGATTCTCTTCAAATAAAGAAATTTGCTAATTCCCGATGATTTTATCATTTTACTTTGAATTTTTTGAATAGTCCTAATTTTTTAATGCCAAATTATGATACTTTCTCAAGATTTTGAAAACAAACTAGTGGAACCTTCGTAGGTAACTATTTTTTTTATTTGTAGAAGGTGGGAGGAAAAATGCAGCATTAACAAATGCGTTGCTGTACATGATTGCTGCCGATGATCTGCCCTTAAGGACAAGCGAAAGGCGAGGATTTCAGAAATTTGCCCAAGTGGCAGTTCCGCTATATAAACCGCCAAGTAGGAGAACAGTTAAGAGGTTAATAGACGCAAAATATAACACTTTAAGTGAGAAAGCAAAATCTGATTTAAAAAGTATAAAAAATCTTAGTTTAACAACGGATAACTGGACTGATAGAAATACTAATAAAAGTTACTTGGGGTTGACTGTGCATTATCCAGAACCTTCCAGCATAAAATCCGTTAAACTAGGGTGCTTTCCATTAAATGAAAGTCATACTTCTGATTATTTGGGCACCCAACTTGACAATTTGTGCCAAGAATGGAATATCCTAAGATCGTCTATAAGCGCAGTTATCACTGATAACGCAGCGAATATAGTAAAAGCTATTCATGATACGTTTGGCAAGTCACTTCACTTACCATGTCTTGCGCACACTCTAAAAGAAATTATGGATCTTCTCAAACCGATCGAACAGGTCACTAGAGAGTTATGTGATGACGATGTTACCTGTAGTAAATCGATCCCAATAGTTATCTGTCTGCAAGCAGCACTAGAGAGAAAGGAACCTAATTCAGAAATAGGTATTATATTGCAAATGAACTTATTAGAAGAAATAAAATTCAGGTTTGATTCGCTAGCAGAAAAATATCCGATCCTTGCAAGAGCAACTCTACTTGATCCTCGCTTCAAAAAGCTTCACTTTTCTAAATCTCTAACTGTTTCTCAAACGCTTGCTGCAGTTTCAGCAGAAATGCATAGGCGGAGAAGGCCATCGCAGTCAAATAATGCGCAGGCTGACAATAACATTGAACAAAATGTTGACGAGTTATGGGATCACCATGATACTAGAGCTCGAAGCGTTCCACATCCTGACGAACCAGGTGGAGTTCCTTCAGAACTAAGAAACTATTTGTCGCAAGCAGTTATTCCAAGAAAGGAAGATCCTTTAAAATATTGGGAAGAAGCAAAACACGCTTTCCCGAATGTCTACCGTGTTGCAGTGAAATACCTAAGTATTCCAGCTACATCGGTCCCTTGCAAACGCTTGTTCTCACGAGCGGGCCTCATTGACAGCGATTTTAGAAGTAGGTTAAATCCTGAGCGTTTATCGCGATTAGTTTTCTTGTCTGGTGTTGAGGAGAAGGACTGGGGATTCTAAACCTGTAATTTATCATGGAAAAAAATTCACATATTGATAGGTATACTCCTGTTTTCTACACAGAAGATACAAGTTGTTGAAACTTTACTTGACTGTCTAAGACTTTAGGATAGGCCACAAATTTTTGAACATTTCGTGTAACGTTCTTCACAAAGTTCAAGACAATCCTGGAAATGATGAAAAGAGTCCGCGAATTATTCCATGACTATCGGAATAATTTTTCACTATGTTGAGTTATGAAATAATTCGTGGCCTCTTTTGAATATATCGAGGCTTATCTTGAACGCTGTAATGAACATTATATGGAATTTTCAGACATTTTTTATCAATGCTTAAGTCTTGGACAGTCAAGTAAAGTTTCGAAAACTTTTTTTTCGAGTAAGAGCGCTCGAACATCTTTTAAAACTTATGTATTTTTTTAAACTTAGTTATGTTTTAAAATATTTATTTATGTCGATTTTAGTCGAACTTTGGAAAATTCATCTCCATGAGAAAAGTCACTGGGCACCATTTTAACAAACCTAGGGCAATATCTTAAAAAGAGAAGATTAGAGCACAGGCCATTTTTCAAGGTAAACTTCTCATTTGCTGTTGACATTCAGCCAATGAAGACAAGAATGAGCAAGAAATCAATATCCAGCCAAGGAAGACATGATGTTGCCGACATCCAGCCAATAAATGCACGACACAAGCAAGACTTAGTCACTGTCCTGCCAACGAAGACAAGATATGAGCAGGCTTGCCAATATTCAGCCAATGAAGGAAAGATATGACCAGGATGTAGTCAACATCCAGCCAACGACGGCCAGATATGAGAAGTTTGTTGCAAATATATATATATATAGGGATACTTGGTTTCGGTTCGTGTTCGTGTTGGTTCGGTCGCGATGGTTCGCGTTCGTGTTGTTTCGTTCGCGATGGTTCGTGTTTGTGTCGGTTCGTTTGTTCGCGATGGTTCGGTCGGGTTAGTTTGTTTAGGTTAATTGGTTCGTCTGGGCTGGTTCGTTCGTGTTGGGTAGTATGGGTTTATTGGTTCGTTTGTGCTGGATCGTTTGGGTTGATTCGCTCGGTTTGGGTTCATTCATTTGGGTTGGTTATTTCGGGTTGATTCGTTTGGGTTCGTTCGTGTTGGATCGTTTCCGTTAATTGGTTCATCTTATTTGGTTCGTTTTTTTGTGTTGGATCGTTTGGTTTGGGTTGGTTCTTTCGGGTTAGTTCGTTTGGGTTGGTTCGTGTTAGATCGTTTCCGTTAATTGGTTCGTCTGAGTTGGTTCGTTTTTTTGTGTTGGGTCGTTTGGTTAGGGTTCGTTTGGGTTGGATTTCCGGGTTGGTTTTTTCGGGTTGGTCTGTTTGGTTCGGCTCGTTTGGGCTGGTTCGTTTGGTTCGGTTCGTTTGTGCTGGTTCGTTTGGTTCGGTTCGTTTGCGTTAAATCGTTTCGGCTGGTTCGTTTGGTTTTGGATTGTTCGTTCGGGTGGTTCGTTCGTTCGGGTGGGTTGCTTTGGGTTAGTTCGTTGGCGACAAACTCCTCATATCTTGCCTTTATTGGCTAGATATTGATTACATCCTGCTCATATCTTGCCTTCCTTGGCTGATAATTGGCAACAGCCTGCTCATACCTCGTCTTCTTTGGCTGGATATTGACTTAGTCTTGCGTATATCGTGCCTTTATTGGCTGGAAGTTAAAAACATCATGCCTACCTTTGCGGGATTTTGATTTCCTGCTCATATCTTGACTTTACTGGCTGAATGTCAACAACAAATGAGATGTTCACCTTGAATGATAATTAAAAATGACGTGTGTCTTAAGGTCATGACTTCCTAGAATTTCCTTCTCAGAGCGTAATAAATTTTTTCAAGGAACATTTCTTTCTCTGATCTTCTGTTTTCAAGATATTGGCCTAGGTTTGTTAAAATGATTCGAATTTCAACCCTCTGTAACTCGAAAACTGTCAGAGTTTATTTCAAGAATTTGAGTAGACACCCTGTTATAGCTGTCGTAATTTCGTTTAAATAATGTGATATTCGCAGTAAATTATGTAACAAAATAACTGCATAGGGGGAATGAAACCAAAGATGCGCATATTTAAAGAGTACTACAATATTGTTTATGGAACTAACTATATTATGGAGACATACTGTTATAACCGATGTAATTTCCTTCAAATAATGTGATATTCGCAGTAAATAATGTAACAAGATAACTACGTAGGGGCATAAAACCAAAGATGCGCATATTCTAAGAGTACTACAATATTGCTTACGGAACTAACTATATTATGGAGACATACTGTTATAACTGATGTAATTTCCTTCAAATAATGTGATATTCGCAGTAAATAATGTAACAAGATAACTACGTAGGGGCATAAAACCAAAGATGCGCATATTCTAAGAGTACTACAATATTGTTTACGGAACTAACTATATTATGGAGACATACTGTTATAACTAATGTAATTTTCTTCAAATAATATGATATTCGCAGTAAATAATGTAACAAGATAACTACGTAGGGGCATAAAACCAAAGATGCGCATATTTTAAGAGTACTACAATATTGTTTACGGAACTAACTATATTATGGAGACATGCTGTTATAACTAATGTGATTTCCTTTAAATAGTGTGATATTCGCAATGAATAATGTTACAAGATAACTATTTAGGAGCATAAAGCCAAACATGCGCATATTTTAAGAGCACTAAAATGTTGTTTACTAAATGAACTATATAATTAAGATCTAATGTTTTAACTGATGTAATTTCCTTTAAATAATGTGATATTCGCAGTAAATGATGTTACAAGATATAACTATGCTGGAGCATAAAATCAAAGATGCGCATATTTTAAGAGAACTAAAATGTTGTTTACTAAATTAACTATATAGTGAAGTCATAATGTTTTAACTGATGTAATTTAGTTTAAATAATGTGATATTCGCAGTAAATAATGTAACGGAATAACCACGTAGGGGCATAATATCAAAGATGCGCATACTTTAAGAGTACTACAATATTGATTACAAAATTAACTATGTTGTGTTGACATACTGCCATAACTGATGCAATTTCGCTTAAAGAATGTGATATTCGCAGTAACAAGATAATGTGAGAAGATAACTCAATACAACTGAAGTTACAAGATAACTAAAGAACTACGTAGGGGCACAAAACCAAAGATACGCCTGTTTTAAGAATGCTATACAATATTGTATGTAGAATTAACTATATTATTTACTAACCTCGTTTCAATAGGTAGTTTATAATAATTTAAATAAAAAGTGGGATTATACTTTTACACGCATCAGCCTCTTTTTTTGTTGATATCCATCATATCTTAACTGCAGTGTTTCAAAGAAAACGCTAAACTGTAAAATTAATGTTGAGACAATTGACGAAAACATTTCTACAGAAAAAAGTCGATACTCTGATATCGATTCTTTGGTATCGATACTTTTCTATTCAGATCGGTACTTTGATCGAGATCGAACTTTTCAAAGTATCGATTACTTCGGCATCGATACTTTTCCTCAGTATCGCCCATCCCTACTGTCAAGTACATTTCCTATCTATGAGACTCCAGAATTTTCGAAACGGCGCGCTGCAGCGCCAACGAGTATGTAGGAGCGCAACTAAACCAGTGGTCAGCAAACTTTTTGCTCACTTTTAAGGTATGGTCAGGCCAGCCCCGGCTTAATTTTTAATGCTACTTTTCGTTCTATTCACGGACCTCAGTGTGGGCGAGCTTACTCCAGCAGGGGTCTTTTGTCCACAGGCAGTTTCAAAATAGCATAATCAGCATCTAAGAATTTTCCCGGTTCCAATGATATATTACTAGCCTAAGAAAGTTGAAAATATGAAGCAGTTTAATATCAAAAAAGTTTACCTCAATATTCAAATTCAATACTAAAAAATTAACAAATTCTCAACTTTATAGACAAATTACATGTCGTTGGAATCGGAAAAATACGTAGATTCCAAATATATTACTTTTAAATCGCGAAATGCAAAATCAAGAAATTTTTTATTTCAGATTTTTTTCCCATTTTCCAACAAAGGACTGCCTCATTGTTCCTAGAAATGTTAGCCAATAGCCGAATTCACAAAGGTCACTTAGGAGGATGTCATTACCAGGGGTGGGATTCCGATTCCCTGTAGTTAAGTTGTTCGAATCTCTTTTTATCATATGAAATCAGACGGAAGTGTCCGATCGTTTTAAAACGATCGACTGCAACTGCCTATTTCTATCTTGTGTGTCAGAAAGAGAAGGGTAACTGTCGATGACCCAGAAGTCGAGAGTTCTTGATTACCGAATATTGCTCGGCTCCACAGTGGGAGGAAAATCGGTTGTCGCGTTCAAAAATCCGTCTACAAATTCTCCCTGTTCAAAACTTGTTGTACAATAAAGTCAATAGCTGAAAAATCGATCAATTGAATCATCAATCATGTACATGAACAGTATGGTTCATGTAGTACTTCCAACCTATATCCTCATAGTTCGATTCACATAACTTCGGTACATAAATTCAGATACATAATTAATTGATGGTTAAATGGATCGATTTTTCAGTTATTTACCTCGTTGTACAACAAGTTTTGATGGAGAATTTTTTCACAATATTTGTGTGAAACTTGGAGGTTAGAACAGCAATCTTGCAACTTAGGGCCCGAGCACAATGGAGACCCGAACTCGAAACCTGAACCCGAAGATAACTCTGTCCTTTTTTACCGTAGATGCGGTAGAAAAAGAAAGAGTTATCTTCGGGTTCAAGTTTCGGTTTCAGGTCTCCATTGTGCTCGGGCCCTTAGCAGCACTGATGCGCTGAAGTAGAACCCTTTCCGAGTATTTTGCACTTTTGTTTGTCTGATTTGGTGACGAAATGCGTTGTAGACGGATTTTTGAACACGACAACCCATTCTTCTCCCACTGTGCGGTCGTTCTGACACGTTAGATGAAAAGAGATAGTTTCAGTCGATCGTTTCAAGACGATCGAATATCTCTGTCTAATATACTACGATAGAAAGAGAGATTCGATCAACTAGATTAGAGGGCATCGGAATTACACCCCTGTGATGCCTAGTGACAAAACGCAGACAAACGGAAACATGGGTCGGCAATCTAACTATAGTTGGCGCGATAATCAAATACTTTCAAGATGGAAGTTTGTCAGGCCCGAATTTTTAAGGTGGGATATCGGGAAAAATCTCGATGGGCCGGAACTATTTTAAGCAATTTAGACCGTTTGACTTGCAACATATGGCCGCTTCCTGATTTTCAACCATTCGTTTAAACTTTGAACCATTTTCTCGGGCCGATTCAGAATAGGTGGAGCCTTTTTTCCTAGGTCAGGGCAGGGACATAGACTTATAATATCGAATTGCACAATTCGTACATAGTATAATAATGTCATACTATGTACAAATGTTACAGAAATCATAAATAATATATAAACAATAAATAGTCAATTATAAATACAGGCATAAAATTCATATTGCCAAAGATTTCACAAAGATTTCAATGATTTTCCAAAGATTTCACAAATTTCAAATATTCCGCAAAGATTTTCAAAGATTTCAGGAAGATTTTACAAAAATTTCAATGATTTCACAAATGCTTCAAATATTTCGTGAATATTTCAAGTATATATCAAAGATAGTACAAAGATTTCAATAATTTTCCAAAGATTTGGCAACAATTTTGAAGGTTTCGCAAAGATTTCCGATAAATGTAAAAGACTCCAATGATTTTCTAAAGATTTCACAAAGAATTTGTATAGATTTTAAAGATTTCACAAGGTTTTCCAAAGATTTCACAAATTTCACAAATATTATAAAATATTTCAAATATTTTGTAAATATTATAGGAAGATTTCGCAAAGATTTCGCAAAGATAGTAAACGATTTCACAAATATTATCAAATATTTCGAACATTTCTCAAAAATTTCAAAACGATTTCACGAAAATTTAGATGATTTCTCAAGATTAAAAAAATTTGACAAATATTTTCTGAAGATTTTTGATAGATTTAAAAGATTTTCAAAAGATTTCAATTAATTCACAAAAATTTCAGATAGATTTCGAAGAGTACACGAAGATTTCAGTGACTTTCCAAAGATTTCACAAAGCTTTTAATAATTTCACAAATAATATCAGATATTTCAAAATTATTTTAAATATTTCGCAAAGATTTCACAAAGATGTCACACAGATTTGAATGATTTCTCGAAGATTTCAACGATTTCAGAAAGATTTCAAATATTTCGCAAAGATTTCAGATCGATTTTGAAGATTGCACGAACATTTTAATGATCTTCCAAAGATTTCACAAAGTTTTCAATAATTTCACAAATATTATCAGATATTTCAAAAATATGTTACATATATCGCAAAGATTTCCGAAGATTTCAATTATTTCACAAAAATTTCAGATAGATTTCAAATAGTGCATGAATATTTCAATGATTTCCCAAAAATTTCACAAAGTTTTCGATAATTTGACAAACATTATCAGATATTTCAAAAATATTTACAATATTTCGCAAAGATTTCGCAAAGCTATCAACGATTTCACAAAGATTTCAAATATTTCGCAAAGATTTCAGATAAATTTCAAAGATTGCACGAATATTTTTATGATTTCCTAAAGATTTCATAAAGATTTCAAAGATTTTGAATAGCTAAAAATGATTTGGCAAAGACTTCAATGATTTCCCAAGGATGTCATAATTTCACAAATTTACAAAATATTTCAAATATTCTGCAAAAATTTTCAAAGATATCAGAAAGATTTACCAAAGATTTCAATGATTTCCCAAGGATTTCAAAGCTTTCACAAATGATTCAAAGATTTTAGATATTTCGCGAAGATTTCATATAGATTTAAAATATTTCATGAAAATTTCAGATAGATTTCGAAGACTGCACGAAGATTTCAGTGACTTTCCAAAGATTTCACAAAGTTTTTAATAATTTCACAAATAATGTCAGATATTTCAAAATTATTTTAAATATTTCGCAAAGATTTCAGAAAGATTTCACACAGATTTGAATGATTTCTCAAAGATTTCAACGATTTCAGAAAGATTTCAAATATTTCGCAAAGATTTCAGATCGATTTTGAAGATTGCACGAACATTTTAATGATTTTCCAAAGATTTCACAAAGTTTTCAATAATTTCACAAATATTATCAGATATTTCAAAAATATGTTACATATTTCGCAAAGATTTCCGAAGATTTCAATTATTTCACAAAAATTTCAGATAGATTTAAAATAGTGCATGAATATTTCAATGATTTCCCAAAAATTTCACAAAGTTTTCGATAATTTGACAAACATTATCAGATATTTCAAAAATATTTACAATATTTCGCAAAGATTTCGCAAAGTTTTCAACGATTTCACAAAGATTTCAAATACTTCGCAAAGATTTCAGATAAATTTCAAAGATTGCACGAAGATTTTAATGATTTCCCAAAGATTTCATAAAGATTTCAAAGATTTTGAATAGCTAAAAATGATTTGGCAAAGACTTTAATGATTTCCCAAGGATTTCATAATTTCACAAATTTACAAAATATTTCAAATATTCAGCAAAAATTTTCAAAGATATCAGAAAGATTTAACAAAGATTTCAATGATTTCCCAAGGATTTCAAAGCTTTCACAAATGGTTCAAAGATTTTAGATATTTCGCGAAGATTTCATATAGATTTAACATATTTCATAAAAATTTCAGACAGATTTCATAGAGTCCACAAAGATGTCCATAATTTCCCAAAGATTTCACAAAGATTTCCAAAGATTTTACAAAGATTCCACAGATTTCACAAAGATTTTAAATATTTCGCAAAGAATTCAGATAGATTTTTAAGGTGTCACGAAGATTTCAAAACTTTTTCGGAAAAGTTTTGGATAGATTTAAAAGATTTCACGAAGACTTCAGTGATATATACAATTACACTAATGTTGCCAAATATTTCGAATACTTTTAGAAGATTTCCAAAGATATCAGAAAGATTTTACAAAGATTTCAATTATTTCCTGAAGATTTTAAAGATTTCACAAATATTTTGCCAAGATTTCGAATAGATTTAGAATATTTCACAAAGTTTTCAATTATTCCTCAAAAATTCCAATCATATTTCAAGGAGTGCACAAAGATTTCAATAACTTCCAAAGGATTTCACAAAGATTTCACTAATTTCACAAATATTATCAAATATTTCAAAAATATTTCAAATATTTTAAAATATATTCACACGTCCCAGGAATGTGCCTGGAACTTTCCGCTGGATTGTTTCGAAAGTGCCCACGGATCGTTCTAGAGACGTTGCAGGAACGTTATGTGTAATTAGGAGGTAAATAACAGTTGAGTCTCAAAAAAATAGGAGCATCTATAGCTTAATGAAGAGAACAATCTTTGTGAGAAAATTTTTTTGTGCGATGTCAAATTTGTGAAAAATAAAATATAAACGGCATTTTTCGACAAGCGGAATATAATGCGTTTTTTAAAATAAACTCGCCATAACTTTTTTCCATTTCAACGAAATGATTTGAAATTTGAACCTCAAGCGTATTATACTCTGTCGGTGCCTACGGAATTCGATTTGTGTATACAAAAGTTGACTGTTTAACAATATGTCGATGTTCGACAATATCTAATTAATACCATGCTTTTTCACTTTCAGCGGAAAAATGTGTCGAGGGAATTTTCGAGTTCAAACAACTTTCCGCGGATAAGTTCTTCATAAGGATCGAAAGAACTTTTTTGGAAAGTTTCAGATTTTTTTCAGCGAAAAATTTAATTCTCAAAAATTAATTGAATTCAGGTGCAAAGTTTTGTTTTCAGTTGTTCAAAAATACTCATCCGATGGAAAAACCGAAAATAGAAAAAAATTCCGTCTCGTCATCCTCTACAAATTTATATTCAAAGAATATCAATTTAGTGACTTTTAAGATTCCGGTCCCCTGAGACGATTGCACACAAAAATACAGGGTAACAAAATTTTATAAGCTGTTGGCAACTGCATTGTGCAACAAATAAAAACTACCCATTATGCAACATTTTATTTGTCAATGGAAAGACTGAATGATATATTATGTCCCTGTAATCTGTGATGTTTTCTCCAAGTTTTCCCGCCTAATTACAACATTACATAAACAATTATCACGTGAGGCTTGATTATCATTTATGCAATCAATAAATAATGAAAATAAATTAAGTAAATTATTTATGTTAAAATTTGATTTTCTGGAATATTATAAATATAATACAAAGCATTATACATATTATAATTATTATAAATGTAAGATAAATTTATTTTAACTTTACTATATAATTTTATAGAGAAAAAATCAATCGTTATTAAGAATACAGATTGCATATTAAGATTAAGATTACCTTCAATAATTATTGTCCATTATCTTAAATATGTAATAGTGTACATTTCATTATTTCTTGAGCATTCATGCGATTATGTATTGTCATTTCCTAAATCATTTAATTCCTAGATAGCGCCAAGACTGGGACTAGACAGCATAAACATTTGAATCGAACACGTAGAAAAACTAGACAGCGCCAATGTAGCGCCAGGCTAGTATTGTGTAAGTGGACAGGCTCGAGAAAAACTGTACTGGCTATAGCATGATTATGTCGAATCAAAAGTGAATTATATACTTTGTCAAATTACGCTACACGCAGGAATTGAGAATATCGGAATCATGTGCTGTTAGAGAAACATATTATACTGTATATAAAATTGATAAATTAAGTATTCAACTTCAAAAAATTCATCAAATCAAAATCCGTACTTTTTGTATATGTATTTGGATGGATAAACAAAAAAAACGAAGTGTAATCTTTACAGCGAATTCAAAGTAATCTTTACCTGCAACAAAAATTAACTTCACGTGTTAAGATTTACCCACCACATGGGAAATGGTTACGATGTCAATTCTATCAAATCTTGTTTTATTTCGATGCGAAAAAATTCTATTTTGTCTACTTAAGAATTACGCAAAAGTTTGATTTTTCTAAAGTGAAAACAGGTTGTATTCGCTCAACGTATCTTACACAGGCATTTTTTTCATAAAAATCAATAATATTGTGCGGGCTATCTTGTGAATGACATTAAAAAAATGCGCTAGTTTTCATCTTTGTTTCCTCGCCCGTCATCGACATGTGTCTGTGCCAGTGGCGTAACTACGTTTCAAAACTTTCTCCCTTCAGAGGTGACTAGGGAGTGGCTTCTAAAAAAAAAAAAAAAAGGCATTGGTGGGGGCCCTGGAGCCATGGCCATGGCTTCGGGGGCCCCCTAGCTTGCAGGGCCCGTGTTCCCGGAACACATGGAACACTGTTAGTTACGCCACTGGTCTGTGCTTTTCGCATTCGCGAAAGCTCACGCCCCAAACGGGAGACGATCGCGTTTTTCGCGCATCCACTTCAACCTATGCTGCCTTTCTCATTTTTCGCTTAAAAAATCTGAAGCTTCCCAAAAAACTTCTTTCGACCCTTATGAAGAACTTCTCCGCGGAAAATTGTTTGAACTCGAAAATTCCATCCATACTTTTTTCTGCCGAAAGTGAAAAAGCATGATATTAAATAGCTATCAACAAATATCGACATATTGTTGAAAAATCCACTTTTTTATACACGAATCGAATCCCGTAGGCACCGGCAGAGTATAATACGCTCAGTGTTCAAATTTCAAGTCATTTCGTTGAAATGAAAAAAGTTAAGGCGAGTTTATTTTTAAAAACGCATGAAATTCCGCTCGTCAAAATTTGCAGTTTATATTTTATTTTTCACAAAGCTGAAATCGCACAAAAATATTTTCCACACAAAACTTGTGCTCTTCATTAAGCTCTATATGCTAATATTTTTTTGATAGGTTTTCTTCAAATTTAAGTTTTAGATAATCTTTCGCGTCATTTTATCTCGAATGAGAGGCAAGGATAACAAAGCTAAGTATACCGTCGGTTATTGCACCCGGGGCCTCATTTAGGTAACTTCACGTTCGGTGAAATAAAATTCATGTGAAATCAAATTTGGACAATATTCATGCGCCTCATGAACTTGCAGCGGGTGGTTCGATAACCGGTCTGATGTCATTTGAATGAGAACATCATTTTTCTAATGCATTTTGGCATGCTAAACTTGAAAACCACATTGAAATTTCTTTTATGGATTGGTTTTCGAAATATATCTCAAGTTAGAAACGAACAATCTGGTTGCAAGAAGTTTCAAGGTAAAGATCATCGAATTTCCAAAGAATATGAGTGCCATTTTTCCTGAAATATAAACCGAAGTATTTTTAAAAAACTCATTGTTTTAGACTAAAATAAACGTACAAAATTTCGAAAACCAATCCATACAAAATTTTTGCAATGCGATTTTTAGGTTTAGCAGGTAAACATATACATTGAAAAAATATAGCGTCACTAAATGTGGAGAATTTTCTTCTAATTTGTAGACTAGTGCAGTATGTCTAAACTGAAAAAAAAACTTATTTGAATCGAAGGAAATGGCTCTCATTCAAAGAAATGGTAGAGCAGCACAGAAAAAACGGGAGTTTCTATTAAAACCAATTTTTGGTTCCAAAGGAACTGCAACAAAAAGGAACCTCTCTTGCTGAAAAGGAACCCGAAATTATAAATGGTTTCTAAATGAACCCAAGTGTGTATTCAAATGGTTCTAATATAGCCTTTTCCTCACTTCTGCCTTGACTCACTTCAAAGATTGCACAAGTTAATGATGCCCATTTTGCTTTATAATTTGAATTTAACCCGTGGTAGGCACACTGTTTCGAATTCGCACCAAAGAAAATTTCTATTTTGTGGAATTCAAAGGGAAATGAATTCAAATTTTACATGAATAGGCATATTCACTTTTCAAATTATCTCTAATTTTCATCGCAAATAACGAACTTCAGAAACGGAAAATCCCGAGTCGCACCAGTTTGCCTATAGAGAGTGCGTCAAATGAGTGTGCCTACCGCGGATTAATAATATTGAACTGGAAAAAATTTAATGAAGAAACTAAAATCATAGACATTATCACATTAGTCATTCTTGAAAGGAAGATATCGCACATGAAATGTGACAGTTTTCAAGGTTTGTTGCAAATCCGAAGTTTTCTACTGCGCATGCACAATAAGCGCGGGACTATTCAAAATTATATAATATACACTTGCAATATTAGGTTAATATAAAATTCTTTCAAGAAGCGAGGTATTTCTATAATACAATTTAATTTGTTTTAAATAAGAATAAAAAATCCTTGTTGACATTTATCTGTGTAACTATTCATAGTATTTATTGATTTCAAATGGGCCTGCGCTTCTCGGCACATGCGCAGTTGAAAACGTCGGCAACCACCGTTGGCCATCTATCGGATTTAAACAAACTAAAAAGGAACCCTTAACAAGAGTTCCTTTAGAGCCTAAGTTCTAAACGATCCCAAGTTTCACTTGAGCCGCAACATTACTGAACCCTCAGTTTTTTCTGTGAGAATTTGCTGAAGAAATATTTCTTTAGATTAAAGAAATGTTCTGTTTGGATCTAAGGAACGCAATACTTAAGGCATAGAAATACTTACTCGACACTGTAAAATATTCGTTGAGCGAAATAGATTTTTTATTGACTCTAATAAATAAGTATTTGATACGATAGGTGAGTTCCGTAATGTAAAGAAGTATGGTGAAAAATTGAAGAAGATAATTATTACATACAAATAAATGTAACTCGGACTGGGTAAAAGTTTTTTTTAACCAAATATATGATTCGTTGATTCAAATAAGCGTATTTTTCGCTAAAATAAACATTTCTTTGCAACAAAGAAATTTGTCCCAACGGAAATCAATGTTTATTTGTTTCTAAGATGCGGCATATTGTTTAATTTAAGACGTAACAGAATTGAGAAAATATTAATCCATTCAATGAACAATTTAATCAAACAGAAAGTTCTCCTATTGTTTAAAAATTGTGAATAGTTAAAGTGTAAAAATTAAGCAAGCCCAGTCATTGAAAAAAAAATATATTCAATGCAATTATAATGATTATAATTTATAATAATATATTTATTCTCATTTTCGTGGAGTAGGAAAAAGAATTCCAAGCTAGACCAACTGACCAATGCTTAGGAAGACCGATAAACACCAATCATCACATATTTAAGATTATATCTACTATATATTATATACATAAATATAAATATATATATATATATATATCTACATATATTATATCTATTCAGATTATATGAAAATGTATGGCTAACTTAAAGACTGGAAAATCCATTTCTATTGTAAGACTATAAACTGTGAACACCTGGCGGCATATGTTCTGAACTACTCGGTACAAATAAGGAATTTTACCTAAATACTTTTTTTTGTAACGCACGCACGAAATGTTCGCTTTTCGAGTAGGGTGACCAGACGTCCTTCTTTGGAAGGACATGTCCTTCTTTTTCGATGGTTGTCCTTCCGTCCTTCTTTTTTGTCCGATGTCCTTCTTTTTCAAGATTTTCGTGATATTTCGCGTTTTTTATTGCGTGAACCTAAATTTTGTTCACAATTTCTAATAAAATTGACGTTTGACCAATGAAGATATCACTTGGAGTTATTGCCTCATTGGTCACGACGTTTGCGAAACGTCGAATGATGTTCAATACTTCCGCAGAAAAAACATCATAAAGTTTACATCGTTGATTTGAATTATTGATATTATTAAATTTGATCTACAGTTGAAAGATTTTCTGCAACAAAAATTAACCGCAGCGAATAAACTTGTTGAAAAACTGAGATAATTTCGTGTTTTTAAACTGTCTCAGAATAATTTTTTAGAGAAAAAGCGTCGTCTGCTATGTAGTTGTAGGTGACAGCAGTGCGAAAAACATGAAAGTGTGAATGAAAATGGTCTGGAAATCAGGACACCAGATTTTAGAAAACATTGTCCTTATTAAATTTTTATTTTTAATGAAAATACATTTTCTGTGACTGAGAATAAAGCACTTGACATCAGTGGAAGAGTCACCATATTCACTATGATTTTGACCGTAGTTCACAAGTTGTGAGGTAGAAGTTTCGTCCTGACATTTTATTCAAGCAACCATTTTCGGAATTAAAATTTCAAATGTATTTTTACATTAGGATTGATTTTCAATTATTAATGTTCAAACTGTACTTTATGCTGAAATAAATTAAGGATGTAACTTATTTATCACATTAGAAATCTTGTTAATGTTTCAACCTCAAAATTAATTGGATTTCTATTTTTCGTTTTGTTCAAAAACAAACGATGGTTGTTGTGTCAATTTTTTATTTTCATTCACGAAAAATGCATTTTAATTCGTCTGCGATAAGTCTAATCATTTTAAAAATAATAATTAAGTAAGCGAAAAGTTGTTTTGAATCTGGCCCCAGTTTATAAATCGAATTCACTCATACTGTGCCATTTTGCCATTGCTGCTAAGGACGTAGCAGATGACAGCTTTTATTCCATCGTAGGATAAAATTTCGCTGAATAGTATGTAACATTTAACAGCGGATAAGTTTACATGCAACAAAATTTAACTTTAGTTTTTTCTGTATTGAAAAGTCTTCGGATGCCAAGACTCGCGATTTCTTTGCCGCAAAAAAAAACATTGAATCGTATCCGGAAGTTTTGAAAATAGCGCAATATTTCTTTGCCATTCCTGGGCATAACGCCGATTGCGAACGTATTTTTTCTCCTATAAATTCTTAGTGGAATGATGAACATGATCAAATGTCACTTGAGACAGTTGAAAATATTATTAATATTCAGTTGAACTTAAAAAAGCTACCATGTCTCGAATTTCACCAATATTAAAAAAAAAAGCAATTATCAATTTGTCAAAAAAAATTGGAAGTTCTGAGAAGTATATATAATAATCTACATATTATATTACTATATTGTTTGAATGAAAATGTTGATCTCGAAATAGTCATTTGTATTATAATTACGTATATAATCTTTATATTCTGTTCGTATGTGTGTGACTGAACTCCTCATAAACGGCTGGACCGATTTTAATGAAATCTTGTGTGTGTGTGTTCCAGTGGATTCGAGAATGGCTTAGATTCACAGTTAAGTCCACTGGAGAATGTAAAATGTTTAAAATTTTCAAATTTAAGACGTGTGTACAGGACAACGTCTGTCCGGTCCGCTAGTATCATTTAAATATTTAATGCTCCGTGTATAGTTTACTCATATATTAGAGTAATAACCATTTCACTTTTCAAATATCGCGCCAAATTGGGCAAGAGGTGGGGGGAACTTATTGGTGGGAGGTGGTGAGGAGTTCTTCTTTTCCTATCAAGTCATCTGGTCACCCTATTTTCGAGGCATGTATTGCGTGTGGAAATTGACCAATTCCAAAGCCTTGGTGAAAAGCATTTTTAAAAAGACTTTTTCTAGCTGCTGCGCTTGCGCTCTTTGAGTAAGATTACTTTTTCTGGCTGCTGCGCTTGCACGGTTCCAGCCAGATTACTTTTTCTTGCTGTTGCGTTTGCGCATTTCGGTTCAGATTTACTTTCCAGGACTGCCGGAATAATAACCTCACTTCATTATGACTTGACGCTTAAGAGATTGATTGTGAGTAGTGAATGGTGATTGGACAAACTCGAAGTGATATGTTACCATAAATAACTGATAAATTTTCGGTAATTTTGAAAATTTTTGCCAAAAAGCTTTGGCTACCTGAAATTTCCGGTAATTTAACAATTTTCCACAAATTACCGGAAATTTTTGAAATCTTTCCAAAAATCTTCGCAGACCTGAAATTTCCGATGATTTAGCACATTTTTATAAATTTCCGGAAATTTAGGCTTTTCCGGAAATTTTCGGATTTTTTCCAAAAAGCTTTTGATACTTTGAATTTCTGGAAATTTTCGGTAATATACAAATTCACCAAAAATTTCCGGAAATTTTCGGTAATTTTTGGTAATTTTACCAGTTCTTTCCAAAAAAATTATTCTTATTGTTTCTCAAATCGAAAATTTCCTGCATTTGTTACAAAAAATATCGTGTGCAACAGGTGCTGAAAGTACACAGTTGCAACTCTTGTGAAATTTACAGTACTTGTCATCGGCTCATCTTCGGGTCGTTTCCGGCTTGTCTTCGAGTCGCCTCTGGCTCGTGCAGCAAACTTCACACTCGTGTGGAACTGCCCAATTTCCGCACTTGTAGCACAATATATCTATTTCGATCGAATGGTGCATGAAGTTATTTCAAAAATATATTTTCTTTATACATACATGCAAAACCCTCGATTGCCCATCATTTACAGACATCCAAAATGGCCGATTCCGCACTGTGCGCGAAAGCAATGAGCAAAATCCCCAACACCGATGACCAAAACGCTGTCACCGGTTAGCAAAATGGTCTCCACGGTTACCAAAATACTTTGGCCACCGGTTGCCATCTAGCGTCGTGAACGGTTACTACGTTTTGGCCACCGCTTGCCATCTAGCGTCGTGAACTGTTACTATGCGAACATCATTTTGGGTGAGGTTGGGTTTATTTCGTTCGTGACAGTTTGTTTTCGTCACGAAGTAGTATACTACTTCGTGGTTTTCGTTCATTTTCGTTCAAGTAATTCGTTGCATGATGAGGTTAAAGAGTTTTCACAAGCTAAGGTGCAAACTGCAAAAAATCATAGAAATGGATTTCGCTGACGAAGACAGCATTGCAAGTTTCAATGACCTACAAAAAATGATAGAGGAGGCAGACAACATTGTGTTATTTTCAGGAAAGGATGGGGCTTTGCCCCAGACCCCTGCCCCCCCTCCACTTTTCGCCAAGTCTGCATATCTCGTGTTTTGCATAGTATTCTTTAAAGAAAAATAGTGTTCGATACTCGAGTCCTCACGGGTGATATGGTCACTGCTCGTGTGAAGGAGCTGCGTGAACCCGAGGCTCGGCTCCGGCTTCTTACGCCTCGCCTTCGGCTCGGCTTCGTTCGCCTCCGCCTCGCCTCGGGTTCACGCGGCGCCTTCATACTCGCAGTGACCAAAACGCCCGTTTGGCCTCTCGTATCGAAATATACTATTCTTCACTTGAAGTGAATGTTTATTGGGCATAAATCGCTTCACTCTATTTATTGAAAGAAAAATATCTTCCAAGTGAATAAATTATTACTCAAGTGAACAAATTACTTTATTCGACTAATGAAACGTTCCATTAGAACAACAGTATCAATCCCCTTATATGAAAGAAATATCGCTTCCACTTAATTAATATTGCTTTCATTCATGTCAATATTTCTTTGATGCTTTGGATGCGAAATCGAGATTCAAGGAAACTAGGTTCTTAGTTTTGAAAATATCAGTTCCTTGAGTTAATTATCTCATATTCCGAGGCCAAGAAATATTTCTTTATTTCAAAGAAATGGCACCCAAAGAAATGATTTCTTTGAATCAATGTACGAGTTTGCTGCTCTTAAACAATATTCAGTACACTGTTAGAAATTTCTTGAAATTTTAGTCAGTTTTCAATTACTTATGTCACTGAAATTTCATAAATTTGACTTTAAAGATTAATTTGAGGCCAAGTTCATTCATTTTCAGTAACACGAAACTTAATTTTGAAGCAAAAGTTATTGAAATTTCATAAAGTTGACTCTGAAACCTGTTTCAATTGCTTGTACATAAAATATTATTGGTGGCTGAATAAATTTAACTGTGGTTTACGTAAGTTTTATAAGCATGCATTGCAAACGAAGTAACTGTGGGGACTCACCGCTAGGCGGCTACAGCTTGCTGGCGCAAGTCCTCTCGCAATCAAAGCTCGGGCTTGCGCTTTCAAATACGCAGTGAGACTCCGATACCGTGTCGAAAGTCGAAAATCGAGCGGACCTCTTTTTCTAACGTGTGGAGATAGAAAGAGAGGTTCATTCGACTTTCGGCTTCGAAACAGCATCGGAGTCCCACTGCTGGTTTTGAGTGGTAGGTATTTAAATCGACGAAAAAACAGTTTACCGAAAATGCAATTCGCCGAAAAACGGAACTCTAAGGCTCTTTTATACCTTCCGTCAATCGGTCGTCGACCAACCAATCCTATTCTAAAAAGACGATTGAGTCGAAGTCGAAATATCGTAACGCCTTTTCCGCACTTCTGATTCGTCGTGTAGTTATCGAT
>CAKNXH010001730.1:0-48052 GCA_932178445.1 Andricus quercusramuli
TCAAGAGAATTCTCTGAATTCCTTCAATTCTCTGAATTCCCGTGAGATCTCTGAATTACTTAAATTCCACAAATTCAAGGAATTCAGTTTATGAAACTGAGATTATTTCATGAATTCAGATTTCAAAGCAATACATAGAATTCGATGAACTCAAGGAAATTATATAAGAATTCAAAGAAATTATATGAGAATCGAAAGGAGTTAAATGAGAATTCAAAGGAATTCAATGATTATTCAAAGGAACTCAGCGGCAATTCGAAAGAGTTGAATGAGAATTCAAAGGAATTCAATGAGAATTGAAATTAATTCAGGTGAATCCTAAAGAATTACCAGGAATGCGTAGAATCAAGTGCATTCTCTGAATTTCTTCAATTCTAGGAATTCAGACAATTGAAGGAACTCTAAGAGTTCAAGGAACTGGGATAATTTCATCAATTCAGATTTCAAAACAATACATAGAAATGATATGAGAATTCAAAGCAATTCAATGAGAATTCAAAGGAATTCAGTGAGAATTCAAAGGAATTGAATGAGAATTCTAAGGAATTCAATGAGAATTCTAAGGAATGTATTGAGAATTCAAGAGAATTCAGTGAGAATTCAAAGGAATTGAATGAGAATTCTAAGGAATTCAATGAGAATTCTAAGGAATGCAATGAGAATTCAAGGGAATTCAATGAGAATTCAAAGGAACCTAATAAAATTCGAAGTAGTCCAGGGAAATCGGAAGACTTGAAAAAATGCATAATATCAAGAGAATTCTCTGAATTCCCTTGAGTTCTCTGAATTACTTGAATTCTGCAAATTCAAGGAGTTCCGATAATTAAAGAAACTCGACGAGTTCAAGGATTTGATACAATTTTATGAATTTAGATTTCAAAACAATACATAGAATTCGAAGAACTCAAAGAAATTCTATGAGAATTCAAAGGAATTCAATGAGAATTTGAAAGAATTCAATGAGAATTTAAATCTGAATTTAATAAGAATTTAATAAGAATTCGAAGGAATTCATTGAGGATTCGAAGGAATTCAATAAGAATTTAAAGTAGTTCAAAGAAGTTGAAAGACTTGAAAAAATGCATAACATTAATAGAATTCTCTAAATTCCTCCAATTCCCTGAATTGCCTTGAGTTCTCTGAATTACTTGAATTCCAAAAATTCGAGG
The DNA here is from genome assembly GCA_932178445.1 of Andricus quercusramuli. Taxonomy (NCBI): domain Eukaryota; kingdom Metazoa; phylum Arthropoda; class Insecta; order Hymenoptera; family Cynipidae; genus Andricus; species Andricus quercusramuli. The sequence goes on from CAKNXH010001730.1 coordinate 1,170, forward strand.
AATTCAGATAATTGAAGCAACTCGACGAGTTCATGGAGCTGAGACAATTTTATGAATTTAGATTTCAAAACAATACCTAGAATTCGAAGAACTCAAAGAAATTCTATGATAATTCAAAGGAATTCAATGAGAATTCATAAGAATTCAATGAGAGTTTGAAGCAATCAATGGGAATTCAAAGAAATTCAATGAAAATTTAAAGGAATTCAATAAGAATTCAAAGTAGTTCAAAGAAGTTAAAAGACTTGAAAAATGCATAATATTAAGAGAATTCTCTGAATTCCCTTGAGGTCTCTGAATTACTTGAATTCCCTGAATTACTTGAATTCCCTAAATTACTTGAATTCTCCAAATTACTTGAATTCTCTGAATTACTTAAATTCTTTTAATTCAACAGATTCAAGGAATTCAGATAATTGAGGGAATTCTACGAGTTTGAGAAATTCAGGGACTTCCAAGTACTTCAAAACAATGGAAAGGAATTCGAGCAATTGATAAAAATACAAGAATGCTAGAGAATTGAGAGGAATTCAGCAGATTTCAAAGAAATTAAAAGAATGCATGGGATTCCTCCAATTCTCGAAATTCTCTCAATTGCAGTTGTACCTTTATATACAATTTCGTAATTTGTACAAGCAACAAGGAAAGTGGGCAAAAAATAAAAAATTAAACAAATTATGAGCGAAAGTAATGTATTTGGAAGAAATACGCATAAATAAGAATGACATAGTTACATGTGCTTGTACTCGCATACAACGATTTTGATGAATATACACACTCGCCATTTTTAATGAAATTATAAAAATACCCAATACCAAGAAACTGACGAGGCTTTCCCATCTTCACTTTTAATCCGAACTTCTAAAAAAAAATGAATTTCCAAAATTATTTTCAAAAAACGGACTCAAAATTCTCAGAGTCAAGTCTATAAAATTTTGAATCCATTACAAGGGACTTAGCAATCTTCTGTACATTAGAATACTCCTTCTATTAAACATAGGAGGTTCCAAGTCCGGTGAGGCTGGTGTGAGCGATAAGTGGAGATTTGACAATAGGGGCGGAGGCGGCAGGGGCTAACTGAGGGGCGGCATAAACAGCTGGCTGCGCGGGTGTCGTCACAACTGCGGGGGCGGCGGCATAGTGAGCGTACTGAGGGGCGGCATAAGAGATAGCAACGAGAGCGGCGAAAGTTACGAACTGGAAAAGTAAAAAAAAAAAACATAATTATTCATCTTGTTTCATTATAAATATAATCTATATGTTTCGTGCCATTCAGTTTTATGATATAAAGTCGATTTTGTTTGGTTAATTTGATTCAGGAGGTTATAACAATCGTTTGTTTACTCGAGGTGGAGTTGATTCATAACGACCGACATTTTTTTTCGTTCTCCACTTATATTGAGGTTAGCAGTAGGGCTAGGGGGCTGCTAGCTCAAATTCCGAGAGATGGCGCCACCGTCGCAAGTTACCGACACTAACAGATAGCGCCACCGACCAAAGGTGTCTAGGAATGAAATGCTCTACGGCAATAATATAATAAGCGGCCTACGTCCGCTGATGAATGAGTGGTGAGAGACGTTAGTCAGGATTCATGATTAACAATAATAACTTTATTAATTAAGTGCGGTACATTGCGCGTACCGCGAGGAACGTGTCTCTAGACGGTGATGGCGACTGACTACACGCAAGTACCTTGTTCAAGAGAGGAATCTCTCGCGTCGCCTACTCTGCCTACTCGACCACGGGTCGCGTACATAGATTAGAAACTCGCTCGCTGGTTCTGGTTTGCTGAGTGGAGTAGTGGGGGTGCTAAGACCCTACAGTACTCCCCTCCGAGTAACGTTATGTTAAGAAACAAATTTTCTTTGCACAATAAAAGAACTTTATTAATATAATTAATGTTAGACAAAGAAACAGTCAGAATTCAACACTCTTTTCTTCGTATATGCGCAGCTCACTGCCTTACAGATCCTTTCTTTACTCGATCTCACATCCAGCACTCTTGCTTGGTGCTCGACACACACTGCCCGAACTTCCTCCCTCACTCACTCATCATCGTCTCCCACGCATGCGCACTGATCTTAATATCAAATTCTTTTCAGAAAAACGTTTTCTTTTACAATCGGCCATCCTACTTTAGTTTGGTCCTCCAAACTTTCATTTTAACAATTGAGATGTAATTACAGTAATCGAAACTGCTCGCTTACAGTACAAACTTTCCTTATTCTAATTCGTAGTCACTGAGATATTTTGGCTTAGACCGTTTTCGCTTTCCTCGACCTAAATTATGATCTTCCCCTCTCTCCCTATCAACTCTCTCATTCTCTTTCTCTTCTTCATTCTCATTCTCTTCTTCACTCTCATAATCTTCTTCACTCTCATACTCGCTATCGCTACCTTGGTTTCCCTTCCAAATCTTCAGCTGGCTCACATGAGCAGTGGTTTCAAATCCCTTATCATGACTTCTATTTAATTTCTTGACTCTGTAAGTGTCGCTGGGATAAATTCCAACCACTACTAATGGACCACCAAATGTTTTCTGAAGTTTAGTAGAGCTTCCAGTCGCAATTGGGTTTTTCTTCAAGAATACAATATCTCCACACTGAAATCTTAATTCTTTAGTCTTCTCGCGTCATACCGATCTTTATACTCTAATTGTGTTTTCTCTATTTTCGCCCTAATCTCATCTTGAACTTTTACAGGTAATCTATATCTCTCACAATGTTCTGTTACTTCTCTCGTTCCACAATCTTCAAATCTTGGTAAATAACCATACAATGCTTCGTAAGGTGTTTTACCAGTGGCTACACTAACTGTAGAATTTAAGTCACGTTCTATTTTTCCAAGTTTCAGGTCCCATTTCTCTTCCTCGTCATTGTCTATTGAACATTTCATTAGGGGTAAAATCGTCTGGTTTAATCTTTCTATCAACCCGTTCGCCTGGGGATGTCGGCTCGAATTTAAAGTATGTTTAATGTTATATTGGACACACAAGGCTTGGAAATTTTGGGACGTGAAACTTGTACCTCTATCTGTTACAAATCGTCTTGGTGCCCCGAACGTCAAAATGAACTCTTCTACCTTTCGTACAGTCGTATTAGCCTTCACATCTTTGACAGGTCTAATATGTGCATACTTCGTTAAGTTATCAATTAAACCGAGTGCATATGTGTTCTTTCGTGAAGTGGTAATAAATGGTCCCAAATGGTCGATGTGTACAATCTGAAAGGGCCTTTTTCCTGGTGGAATCGGATTTAATTCACCTGCTTGCAAACCACTTTTTCTTTTAGCCAATATACATTCTAAACAATTTTTGACATGTACTCTCACATACCTCCTCACTTTTGGAAAATAAAAAATACTCATTAATTCTCCTTACAGTTTTGTCTACTCCGAAGTGACTTGATAAGTCGTGATATCTAATTACTATTGATTTACGCATTTGTTTTGGCACCACATACAACTCTCGACTTTCTTTTCCTTCACCCACCCTTTTATAGAGTAACCCTTCTTTTAGTACAAAATCTCGCACTCTACCTTTTTCCGCCTTAGTTCGCTCTCTTTCGTTTTTCTCTAAAATACTTATAATCTCCACAATGTCATTGTCGGTTCTTTGATGCATAAGAATTTCATCTTCCCGGGTGGTAATTCCCAAAACAGATTCAATTGCGGTTGTTCCGACAGGAGCTCTCGACAAGGCATCAACGTGTGCCATTTTCTCCCCTTTCCTATGCTGTATCGAACACTCAAATTCAGATAATTGATTTATCCAACGCGAAATTTGTGAATTTTGCGTTTTCCAAGCATTGACATTTACCAAAGAGCGACAGTCTGTTATAATAGTAAATGGAATGCCAATTAGAAACGATCTCAGTCTTTCTAATGCCCACACGATAGCCATTAGTTCAAGTCGGCTAGAATGATATTTTTCTTTAATTTCGCTGGTCCGTCTACTCACCGCGTATACTATTTGTAACGGACTACCTGCCTCCTCTGCCTGAAATAAAATCGCACCCACTCCCTTTGATGAGGCGTCTGTGTGCAGCTCTGTTTTATAAGCTTTGGGATTATATACTTTCGAAACCGGGTTTTTTACTAACCTTTTTTTCAAAGTTTTAAATGCTTCGTCGCACTCTTTAGTCCATTCAAAAGTAACTGTTTCTTTTAATAAGTTAGTTATTGGTACAGCAATATTTGAGAACTTCGGTATGAATCGTCTAAAAAAACTCGCTAACCCCGTAAATCGTCTAACTTCGTGTTTCGATTCAGGTCTCGGAGGCTCTTCAATTGCCTTTATTTTTCTTTTCCCCGGTTGGATCGCTCCTTCGCAAATCTCGTACCCAAGATATTCTACTTTTATCATTCCAAATTTACATTTGGCTAAATTCAAGGTTAAAGAAGCGTCCTTTAATAATGCTAAAACAAATTTTAGATTTTCCATTAACTGTTCCCATGTTTTCGCAAATATACATGTATCATCAAAGAATGTAAACGCAATCCCTTTTCTTCTCGCGACACCTAAAACTCGATCCATTAGCTTTGCAAAATATTTTGGAGCACCCACTAGCCCAAACATAGTTCGTTCAAATTTCCCAGTTTGAGTCTCGGTTATAAAAGCTGTGTAATCTTTTGAATCTTCAGTCAGTGGCATCTGTAAATATCCCCACGCTAAATCCAAAGTTATAAAATACTTCGCACCGTTTAACTTCTCGAGCATATCGTCAAAATTTGGAATAGGAAAATTTACCGGCTTAGTAATTGAATTGAGCTTTCGATAATCCATCACCATTCTAGGCGAGCCATCTTTTTTTCTTATTATGAACGCTGGACTAGCAAATTCCGAATCCGTTTCTGAAACAATCCCTTTCTGTTTATATTCTTGAATAATGTTTTATAACGCTATCCGATCTTTCGCGTTCAGCCTGTACGGTTTTGATTGTACCGGCCGTGAGTTTTCCCTTAGCTCAATTTTCATTTCCATTTTATTTGTCCGTCCGAGTTCATCTAAATTTTTCGCGAAGCATTCTCTATTTCCATTTAAAATTTCAACTAACTGTTGTTTTTGTTCCGTCGTAACCCCCTCATCCGTGATAACATCAGTAATCATAATTTTGTCTCTCTTGTTTACTTCTATCTTTCCGACTTCAATTGACAATATCGGTTCTCCTATCGCTTGACCAATTTCTACCTTCTGAGGTTTTTCCGCTAAATTAATTACCGGCATTTTAATTTCCCCAATTTCAGTCATTACGTTAATTAAATGTACCGACTCTGGAGCTACTTCAACTTTTTCATTCGAAAACAACTTAATCTTCGGTTTTTCGTTATCCGAAAATAAAGTAGGGTCGATATCATTAAAGGTTAAGTCATATCCGTATCGCGTATAAGTTAGGTCTAGCGCTTCCGTAAAATTTCGTCCTATAATCACGTCGACATTTTGGGCATTGTCTGGCACCACTCTAAAAGCAACTTGTCTCGGTTTTAATCCCTCGAAACTCAAAATTTCGTTAATAATACCGGGTGATTCTACCACACCTGCACCAAATGCCCCCAACAATGATAAAACAATGATAAAATAATAAAACCTTCACGCAAAACTGTCGTCGCTTTTATCGTGCTCACTGAAGCACCCATATCAATTTGCGCTTGCATCTCGCACTTCCTACTTCTACTTCCTTCAAAAACTTTTCTATCGATTCCGCGACATGCAAATCTCTTACGGTTTGTACACTTTCTTTATTCTCTTTATTTGGTTTTTCTTCGTTACGCTTCGGACAACGTGACGCAATATGCCCTAAACCCTTACATAAATAGCGTACAATTTCCTTTATTTTTTCCGTACACTCACGCGATAAATGTCTTACCTTATTACATTTAAAACATTTTCTAACTAACCTTTCGCTTCGCTGTGATGAAGTTTCGTCGGCTTCACCTCCTTCTGTTCGCTGTTCTCTGGACTTTTGTGTCGTCGGCTTACCTCGTCCTTTTCTTGCTTGAAAAGTTTTCCCTCCTCTTTTCCCTCCAATTCTTTCTCTCCTTCCGCTGTCAATCTTCTCGAATCGCACCAGTTCCTGCGGCATTTCGTCCGTGCTTCCAAAGTCTCGGCTAAGCATAAAGTTAGTTGTTTCGCGAGACCAGAGACCACTCGCCACTTCGTCTCTAATTTCTGCCATAGAAAGATTCAGTCCTTGGCACAACCAAACTTTATCAAGGAAGTAATCCTGAACACTTTCTGCGTATTCCTGTGTGCGCGCCATCATGGGTCTAAGCTTTTCACTCGTGCTGCGTTGATACGTAAATGTTGACCGGAACTCCCGCACAAATGACGCAAAATCGACAATCGTGGCCATCTTGGTCAGCAACCACTTCAAAGCGCCATCCTTCAAGTGCGCTTTTCCCACACTCAACGCCACTGCATCCGTCCATCCATTTAATGTCCTTACATTTTCCAGTTCTCTAATCCAAGCTCCCGCTTGCTCTGGCCCCTCGTTGCCTTTAAAATCTCGAATTACTGTTCTTAAATCTGCCATGGCCGTTTGAACGTTTTCAGATCTCGGTATCGTTAAGTTTCCCAATACACCAGTAAGTGAGCTCAGCGCCTGCGCCAATTGATCGTGCATTTGACTTGATCGACTAGGATCCCCTGAACTCAACCCAAGCTCTCGATTCGCAGTTGTACTCTGAGTAGCTTCATCGAAAACTTCTTTTTCTCTTTGAGCTTGCAGCTTAACTTGTTCCAGTTCAACTCTTTGCCGCTCCATTTCGCTCCGCATTTCTGTCAGCTGCCGTTCATACTCCTGTTTTTCCTGCAATCTCCGTTGCCTTTGTCTCTCGATCTCGGATTCCACCTCCAAATTTTCTTTGTCCGCCATTGCTCTCGTTTTAACACCACTAACCCCGAAAAATCCACGTTGAAAACGATCAAAGTCTTGCTCAGACATTGGGAGCCATTACCGCGTCTACTACGCACAACTTGCCTTTTTTTTCACTCAAGGACACCAACATTCAGAGTGGCATCCCACTTCTGAATTGTTAAGAAACAAATTTTCTTTGCACAATAAAAGAACTTTATTAATATAATTAATGTTAGACAAAGAAACAGTCAGAATTCAACACTCTTTTCTTCGTATATGCGCAGCTCACTGCCTTACAGATCCTTTCTTTACTCGATCTCACATCCAGCACTCTTGCTTGGTGCTCGACACACACTGCCCGAACTTCCTCCCTCACTCACTCATCATCGTCTCCCACGCATGCGCACTGATCTTAATATCAAATTCTTTTCAGAAAAACGTTTTCTTTTACAGTTACAATAGGAACGGTTTTTTGAATCAAGAAGTTACGCAGACCTGTTCTGTAAAAAAGATAATGTGGTTTTATGAGAGTAATGACGGTTTTTCACCGTGTTTGTCATGACGACGTTTGCTCTGAAGACTTAGCCTAATCGCAATAGTTAGGAAATTATGATTACAGTATATGCTCGCATCGTGCGAGATAATGATTAAAAGAGATTAAGGTTAAGTGAGATCTTAAGTGCTCGTGGCACTTTCGGAGACGTTATTGAACTTATATTTTATGAAGCCCCTGTGAAGGACAATAATAATTATTAAAAAAGAGAAATTAATATAATCGCTTTAGACGTAGATATTTTCGATGATCACACATTTGGCGTGCTATCTTTGGCGTAAGTGATACATTTATCATGTAGATCTTATAGATTTTATGAACTATTCTTACAGTTACTTAAGTAATAATAATACATTTTGTAAGCCTAGTCGTAGTATCTAGAGAGTAAACTAAAAATTATTCTTACAATATTTCTAGTGATAAACCTGACATGTTTATTATTATATTATTAACTTACGTAGCGAAAGATACTTTCTTTTTACGTGCGTACGTTTTTACATGAGGAATTACCTTCGCTAAACTATCTGAAGTAGTAGGAATTGTACTTGTCGCAGTCTTTTCGTTTACATTAGTCATTGCGGGATTAGTTATATCGTCCCGAAAGGAAGTAAGCGGGTTTTACATTTTCTACGGATACTCGACGTGACGATCCGTTAACATCGATTTCGAATACGCGGTCTGAAGTCCGGTCGATTACCTTATGTGGGTCGGTGTACGGACGTTCAAGGGATCTTTTACCTGTTCCAACTCGAAGGAAAACGTGTGAGCATGAGCTTAAATCTTTGTGTACGAATGCTCGTTTCTTGTTGTGATGTCCAACCGGTACTGGCTTGATCGATCGCATGTGCTCGCGGAACTCTTCTAAGAACATTTGCGGATTTGGAGTGAAATCCTCTGGCAGGACGAACTCCCCAGGTATACGCAGGGTTGTGCCGAAGAGATATTCCGCGGGAGATGAACCGACGTCCATGACGTTTGATCTGAGCCCGAGCAAAACTGTTGAAAGAGATCGCGACCAATCCGGATTCGCGTGACACATGATTGCGGCTTTTAGGCAACGGTGCCGCCGCTCAATCATGCCATTAGACGCTGGGTGGTAAGCCGTTGTTCGAATTCGTTGGATGCCGGTAAGCTGGAGTAGTGCCTTGAAGAGCTGTGACTCAAACTGACTACCTTGGTCAGTTGTTAGTGTTTCAGGAGCTCCGTAGCGAGAGACCCAGTGGTCTACGAAGGCTCGACACAGTGCTTCAATGTCCTTGAGTGGCACGGCTTCGGGCCATCTTGAGAAACGGTCTATAATGGTTAAGCAGTATCTAAATCCGTTACTGTCGGGCAGTGGACCAACGATATCCATATGGACGTGTTTGAAGCGTCTGTCCGGAGCTACGAATTGAGCGGGAGCAAGATGATTATGCCGCGCTATTTTTGACTGCTGGCAGTCGGAACATGCCTTGCACCACTTGGTGATATCGCTATGCATTCTGGGCCACACGTAACGCTTGCGGATGAGTCGATCTGTGACTTTAGCACCTGGATGGGCTGGATTGTGGAAAAGTTTGAATACCTTTTCCCTGAGAGGAAAGGGAATGTATGGATGCAGTGATTCGCCTGTCAAATCGCAGTACAAAGAACTCTTACCAGAATCCCAGTTGACTTTCCGAAAGTTCAGTGAACAATTCGAGGAATCGAGGAGACTTTTCAGTTCTTGGTCGTTCTTTTGCGCTTCGGCGAGTTCGTTCAAACTCCATTCAGTGGGTAATACTATTGCCTCCACACGAGAAAGAGAATCAGCCACAACGTTATCGACGCCAGGCAGATGTTCGAGCTTTGTAGTGAATTGAGAGATGAAGGTTAGTTGTCTTTGCTGGCGAGGAGAAGCTGTTTCTGAACGCTGCACGAAAGTGTAAATCGAAGGATTATGGTCGGTGACCACCTTGAAGTTCTGACCTTCAAGAAAGTGTCTGAAATACTTTATAGCCTGGTAGACTGCGGTAAGTTCGCGGTCGTAAGCGCTGTAGCCACGTTGTGCAGGCGTGAATTTTTTTGAGAAAAAGGCTAGTGGCTTCCACATATCAGCAATTCTCTGTTCGAGGGCAGCTCCCATTCCGGTGTCTGATGCGCCAGTAACGAGACGTGTCTCAGCATCAATGACAGGGTGTGCCAGAAGAGTTGCGTTGGCTAGATCCTGTTTGATCTTGTCAAATGCCTCTTCAGCCTCGTGAGTCCAGACAATTTCTGTCTTATATTTTCACGTGATTCGCCCAGATAGCAATATAAGGGTGCTTGAACGTCAGCTGCATGTTGTAAGCTACGCCGGTAGAAGTTTGCTAAGCCAAGAAATCTGCGGAGTTCCACAACCGTACGAGGTTTCGGAAAGTGTGCAATGGCTTTCACCTTCTCAGGAGTCGGTTTAAAACCGCCTCGACTGATCAAGTGACCAAGAAACTCTAATTCTGACCTACCGAACTGGCAATTGCTAACATTGAGACGAAGAGAGTAGTCCTCAAGCCGCTGAAAGACAATTTTCAAGTGTTCGGCGTGCTCCTGTTGACTTGAGGAAGCGACGAGGATGTCGTCTATATAGGCATACACGAAATCGAGATCTCCCAGCGCTCGGAAGATGTATCGCTGGAACGATTAACCGGAATTTCTCAGGCCAAAAGTAGTTACGACGTACTCGTATAAACCGAATGGAGTGATGACGGCTGTCTTCGGAATGTCCTCTGGAGCGATCGGTATTTGGTGATAAGCCATCGCGAGATCGAGCTTAGAAAATACCGACTTTCCGTGGAGCTGAGCCGAGAAATCATGAATGTGCGGAACTGGATATTTATCTGGGATTGTCATGGCGTTAAGCCGACGATAATCGCCGCAGATTCTTCATTCGCCGTATTTTTTCCGAGTCATATGTATGGGCGAAACCCAGGGACTGCTGGAAGGACGACAGATACCGTCTTTGACCATCTGCGCAAATTTGTTCTTTGCTACGGATACTTTATCCGGAGGCAGACGCCTAGCACGCTCCGAGATTGGAGGGCCTGTGGTGAGGATGTGATGTTGCACATCGCGTGCCACGACTTCAGGTGTCTGCGAGACTCTAGTTATTTCCGGAAATTCAGCCAGGATTTCCAAGTAAGGTTGTGACCGATCTAAGGCGCTCACCCCGAAAATGCTTGCGTTTTTTAGGAAAACAGCAGTGCTGAGACCGGTGGTTGTGTCCACTAAACGAGAATTGTGCAGGAATGGAACGAGGCGATAGTGTGCCAAGACGTCGGCGCCGATGATTGGGCAAGGAACCTCTGCTACGCAGAAGGTCGACGTGAAATCACGATGAAGGCTGATATTCGGTGAAATTCGCTTTTCGCTGAATGTGGAAATACGAGTGTCGTTTGCTGTGAATAAAATACCGTCGTTTGGTTGTTTTTTTGCTGTTTTGTCTACAGGCAATAACGAAAGATCAGAGCCTGTGTCTATTAGGAAGATAAGTCCGGTGTTACGATCATGGATATGGAGACGTTTGGAAGTTTTGCCTGACCCGACGGTCTCCACGCGGGGGGACTCTCTTAGTTTTCCGAATTCGGTTTCTGGGTTCACGCGCACGGGTGTTTGCAACTTTTTGCCTTATTACCATATCTTTTATGGTAAAAGCAGAACTTTTTCCCATCTCTGCTCTGAGATCGGTTGCGGTTGCTCCGGTTCTGCGAATCTGAACGCGATGGGTTTCGTGACCGGTTGGCTTGCAGTTTTGACACTTGACTTTTTAATTGTTTAAATTCGTTAACGAGCCAGTCGAGTTTCGCGTCGAACGTTTCCGGAGATGTTTCTTGAGTGACCGCGGCTGAGTTGAGTTGCGTCATAGGTGGATTCGGCACGGCTGCTACGATATTGTCCGCTAACCGAGCCAAAGTTTGTAAATCGGCGTTTTCGTTGCCCGCCAAGATTGCTGTAACGTGCTTCAGAAGGTTGTCCATGGAAATAGTTTTCATGACCTCGTCGGTGCAACCTCCGTCGTTATAACTGCGTAACCGATTTAAAAGAACGGATGGTTTTCCTTCGAAGGGCACCTCGCCCTTGAGAAATCGACGGAGACGGGTCTCGGCGGATTCAGCGAATCCTGAAACGATCCGATTTTTAATTTGGTCGTAAACATCCGCGGGAGCCGGTGAGGTTGTCAGGATGTCCTTGACGTGAGCAATGACATCGCTGTCGAGATGCGAGATTAAACAATCAGCCATGGTGGCTTGGTCTGTGACACGTACGCGGCGGCATGACGCTTCTACTTGCATGAACCATAAAGACGGATCATTGCGGAAGAACGGTGGAATTTTCGGAACTTGGTAAGAATCAACGCGTTCGCCCTGATTACCTCCTAACTGTTCGAGTACCCTGAGGAGTTCTTGCCCCAGGTTTGCTTCGTCGTTGGGCCCGTTAGCGATGCTTTCCGGGTTTACGTTACACGGAGAAAGAAATAAATAAATCACCACAAAAACGACCGCACAAACCAGTAACGAGGAGATCATAAGCATTGAAATGTCAAAATACCGACACGAACGTGCGTACACCGGCTGTCATCAACCTTGTTTTCGGAGCGATCTATTTTTCAAAATCATGTTTAAATACTTGGTAAATACGGATAACATACGCTTGAATTATCGTATATAATGCGTAGATTAACTATGATCGCGAGGGAACACACACATCGCGAGAGTATTCGAAGGTTTGACAGGTGGGGTTACACCGCTGGTATTTTCTTTAAAAAAATTAACTAGCTATCTTTCTGCAGTAATTATCACATTTCAATTATATTGCGAAGAAAACTAGCACTGAAAACATTGGATATTTGTGAAATAACTCGACAATTGATCAACGCGAAAGGACGTTTGAGAAAAAAAAACTTTCTGATACGAGGTACAACGTGTTGTTGTTATGTCCCGATGACACATTTTTTTTGTATTCACTTTAACATTCGCGGATCGATAAAAGGAAAAAAATCACAACATTTTTATGCCGCGCACTTCCCAGAAATTCGCGCCTGTTTCGAATTACAAAGAACACTTACAGAGAATACCTTAATAATATAAGTACATATAATACCTTTGGAGGTTTTTTCGAGCTTACAAAAATTATCAGAGTTGAAGTTCTCTGGAGAAGTTGAAGTTCATCTGGCTTTTGTTTAAAGGCGGAGTTTGAATATGCCGAGCACATGGCAGCAGGAACATGGCGGAACTATTGCCGAAAAAAGAAATCCAAATACAATCCAATTCGTTAACATCCAACAATATTCCAATCGTCCGTGTAAAATTGCTCAGTTAGTGGATTGAGCCTCAAAGTTGGTAGCCATCATATTATTTTGTGGTAATTATCCATGATAGAATCCAGAATCAATTTAAACTTGGCCTGACGCCACACCACGTTGCGACGTATCACGTCGGGGTCACCATTTGTAGGAATGAAATGCTCTACAGCAATAATATAATAAGCGGCCTACGTCCGCTGGTTAATGAGTGGTGAGAGACGTTAGAGAAAATCCATATTAACGGAAACAGTAACTTTACTAATTAAGTGCGGTACATTGCGCGTACCACGAGGAACGTGTCACTAGACGGTGATGGCGACTGACCATACGGAAGTGACTTGTTCAAGAGAGGAAACTCTCGCGTCGCCTACTCTGCCTACTCGGCCACGGGTCGTGTACATAGATTAGAAACTCGCTCGCTGGTTCTGGTTTGCTGAGTGGAGTAGTGGGGGTGCTAAGACCCTACATTTTGTAACAGATAGCTGTTTTACCGAAAGGAAATTATAATATTTCTGCGGCAAAATTTAAATTTGTTTCAAATTTATATAAAATTAAGAGAACAGATTTTTAGCGGAAATAGGATATTGGCAATCGCAAGTGGCGGGTCGACTTGTCCTAATAGGAACAATATCAAATTCACGAAATAAAACTTGTATATAGAGACTTCTTGGTTAGAAGCTAAAATGGAAATTCCAAAAGGACTGAATAGCATCTTGGAATTTTGTAATCTACTTAGGAATGTATACATTAAATTACTGTTAATTAACTAGCTTACCTCAAACCTGAACAGGAAGTGACCAGTGGGAAAGTTACGAGCTTAAGAATTTAAATTAGTTTGGGATTCCTATTTCGCGAATCGTTGATTAAAGACTAAAGTTTCATTGTGTAAATGTATTCGAGTTGCGAGCTTTTGAGTCAAAATAACCTATTTAGAGACGCCTTGTCGGCGGAAGCGGACTTGTTAGATTTATAAATCCTAAATTCCTGTACGTGCTCGGTACCAAGATTTCTTATCCGTGACGGTTGTCGTAACCGTCAACGCGGCCATCATGGATATTTTTATGCGTAAACGGGTGACTCGCGGGGGAGGGTTCGCGTTGGGCGGGCATTTCACTAGAAAAATGGATTAGAGAAAAACTCATTGGTCACTCTCCTCGAAAGGCGGAAGTAAATATAGAAAATGTAAATATAGAGGGGGATCCTGGGCCACTGTACTGGGCCCATGGATCTCAGATCAACGAGTTGAAAAGTCAGAAAGATCCTTCCTTCGGTCGTGACCGGTTGTTACTTTTGTACTTTGCTCATGTAAATTAAAGTTTGAACTTAGAATCATTTCAAATCGAAGGATCTGACTATGTAAATTTATATTTGATATTTTCATTCATTAAAAGAGAATTAGATATTAATCTTTGTTGTTAAATTCATTTTCCCAATTTTTGATTCAATTAGAATTACAATAAAAACGGAATTAGCATTTTTTTGGATTGTGCCACAGAGGAGTTGAGGTTCTAACCTCTTCAAGCGATGAGACGGACGGGAAGGAGGTCAACGTTGGTGGTAGCAGAGTTCATCGAAATAAACCGAAACTGACAAATTCAAACTTTGGCGCGCTTTATAAGACGGGCGTGGCACAATCTGCGTTTATCATGCATTGTGTGCATCACTGACACGTGTAATTGGATTGGAGTGAGTTCTCAGTGCAAATTTTAACAACATTTTGGTGTTTTCCTTTTTATTTTCTCTAGGATTTTCTGCTGAAGGTATGTCAAATATGTTATTGTACTGCTTAAATATTTAATCTAGTCTCGAATGTAATTGAGTGCACCTTATTCTCGATGTTCCACAAATACGACCGTATAGTCATATTCCTAACCTATTAAAAAAATACAAAATACTTCCTTTTTAAAAGTGTTATCTGAAGCGACTTTGCCTTGACATCTTAAAAATAATGTCTATTGCTCTTAATATTAGTGCAAAGTAGACGGTGTCCGGTAAACAAAAAATATTGACAAGTAACGAAGAATAACCCTTTCTGATACATTAGAAGTTAACAGATTTTTAGGTTATATTTTATATACTGTTGATATACATTTATATATTTTACTAGCAGTACGGAAATTAAAAATGTTTTAAATAAGATAATTCTTTTAAATTCTGTTTGACATTTTGTTGTTTATCTCGTCTATTGTGTATTTATCAGGAAAAAATGCAAGGCCTATTCACTCTCGAATCAGACAAACCTTAACCAAACGATTTCACGCGATTCAAAAGATTTCATATTATTTCAGTTTGCCTAATACTGTAAATACCAAACTCTCCGCATAGTTACTTCAACCTTGACGTTAACACTATGATTTATTCTAAATCCGCACTGCCCCGAACGATGCCGAGGAACGACGACGGTATATCTAACGATTACTGTAGACTCGCATTGACTCGCTTCGACTCACTCCTTATTTTGACTGACTCCACTGATTCCTCGCACTAACTTACGCTATGTCCCTTATTCAGAGCGTTAGTTGCTCTAACTTTGTATCTGACATCTTTCTCGATGAGAAGGTGAATTAAATTTATTACTATTTTTAGTAAGTTTTTGTTTAATGAAAATAAATAGATAAATGAGTAGTGAGAGTAAGTTCCAAGTATTTTATTATTATAATTTCCAGAATGAAAAGCCTCTTAAAGAGTTTTTTAATGGTCATTAATTCTGAAAAAAAAAGAAAGGAGTTTGATTTATAACTAATTGGCTATTGAATATACATAGGTGATTTTGGATTTATAAGTATTAATAATTTCTTGAATTTGTCCCTAAAGTCTATGAATTTGTTAATAATTCGGAAAGAATCGATAAATCTGAGTTTGACTTTAGTATCTGGAACATCTTTTGTGAATGAGATGTATTTTTCTTTATTAATTGGCAGTAAAGAGACATATCCCTCAAAACTTTTGGTTAACTCTTTGATAAAAAAGTGTGAGTCGTAGCCAGATAAATTATGGAAAATTACAGGAATTACGTGAGAATCTTTGTCATTGATGTTGCAGCTTCCGTGTGCTGGACTACGGTACTTACCTGTGAAGTGACAGTGGTCACGATGTTTCACATCATCATCTTTCTCAAATTCTTTTTCGCAAATGTGGCATACTTTAGCATTTAGAAAATCTTATTTTTGTTTTGTTGTTAATTTTTCCATTGGTACTGGATTTTGAAAACGGGAATTTACTTTAATTGCTAAATCTTTCAATTCATTTATAAACCATTGAATACAGTCTTTATCCCGATAAACTTTAGGTTCTGAAGTTGAATCATCGAAACTGCCCTTTGTATAATATGCACCACTTGTGGGGATATGCTTTTGATACGCCGCTTGATCTATTTGAGAATTTGTAACTGGTTCCAGCAAACATTCAATGTCTGCGTACACAGCAAATGGTACATTTTCCTTGTATCTATGATTTTTAAATTTTCATATGTTCCCACCCTCCTCCTCTGTTGGGAGTATAGCTCTACAGTTATTTAAATTTTCGCAATCAGCACTGTGTTTCAATAGAGATTTTTTAAATTTGAAAGGGCACAAGCACCTATCACAAAAGAATATGTAACGTTTTCCTTTCGAAAACTGCGAGCTAACTAATCGGGATAGATTTTTTATCCATGCAAAGTGATACACTGGATTACTTTCGCTGTCATCAAAATCAGTATTTTCAAGCATTAACAAGTGAATTGTGGGACATTTCGATTTCTCATTGCTTATATACAGAGGGACAATCTCATCTTTTTTCCTATTTTCCTCATGTTTTATGCCATGAACATTTATTCGCAGCTCATTTATTTTTTCAAATTTTTTGATATTTTCAATAGTAATGGGAAATTTGATCCCATCATGTTTGAGTTCTGTATTATAATGGGGGTAGGAAGTGACGCGATATACATGATCTTTCGCAGGATGCAGAGCGGCCATTACCGACCATAGAAAACAGTATTCGTCATTGTTCTCAATATTCACGACTGCTTTTTTGTCTCTGATAAATTTAGGTAAACTTACAAAAGTTGATGAGCCTACTGTGAAAGGTGCATATTTATTTATGTTTACATTTAAATTTATAATTTCTTTCAATTTACATCCAGATTTTGTTTGCTGGAAATCCTCTACTTTAGCCAAAAGTTGCTCTTTGACTTTACTTTTAAACCATTCATTTAATTCAGTTGATTGTAAAATAAGTTCGTTTTTAGTATTAAAAAATGTAATCTCTTCAATTTCCTGGCTGTTTTCTATAGCACTGAATTTTGCAACTAGGATAACATTTGTTTTTAAACCCCCCACGAAACTTTTCAAAGCATTTTTTAATCTACAAGTTATCATTGTTTTTGAATCTTCGAAAAAAGTATCCAAATCTTTGTGGGTTAAATTTACAACCAAACCTGTTCTCATTCGACTCTTAAAAGCAGACTCCAGATCCTGCCATCTGATCCTGTCTCCTTTCCTATCCAAGCCCCCGTTCACACCAGTTCCACTCTTCTGTAGCTTTGTGAATAATCTATTCTTGGATGTCAGTAGGCCAATAGTTGCTTGTAGTTTATTTTTTTTGCCCAAAGATAAATTTCGGTTCCCCTCGTACAAAATTTTATTGAGCCTTCGAATATCCTGGGTGCACTGATGCTTCCAGTACAAGATCTCCGAAGCTGTTACATTTTCGTGCAAAATGTCATAAGCATCATCATAAATCCTGACAACATTCTTGCAATCCAATGAATCCATTTTTTGGTATATTATCAAAATGTTCACTGAACAGTATATGGGTCAAACACTTCAAAACACAACAGTAGATGAGTATGTTGGAAATTACAAGTCTGTTACCACTTTAGTAGAAATTGTTCGCATGGAGGTTTTTTTGCGACTGAGGAGCTCAACAGGAAATAGCTCCTTTCATAGTCGCTTACCCCCTCCACCGAATTTTATGGAGACTTGCGCAATGTTGCCAGATATTGCATCATATTATGCAACTAAGTTCTGGAAGATTCTACATTATATACGACTCGTTTGGAATATATAATTTTTCAAACGCAGAATGTAATGAGTCATTGAAATAACCTTGAACTTGTTTACTAAAATGCTATTTCAGAAATTACGCAGTATAATTTGAGTTATAGAAGGTTCTAAACTGCCTAAGAATGCTTCTCACTGATTATTTGCTAGCTAAATAAAGACAGGAATTTTTAGTTGAATATGATATCTGTAAGGAAGCAATGAATCAAATTGATAGACAAAACAGGATGCCATGCATAGCCCTGCGTATCGAATTTCATCTGTACACCAGAAGCAATGAATCATCCTTGTTTTTCTTGCAATAACTATATGGCGCAGTAGAAATTGCCAGGACAATGCAAAATATATTCTTGAAAGTATTTACGTGACATTCTTCAGATAAGAAATAATCTTGAACTGCATATCAAATTTCATCTGTACACCAGAAGCGATGAATCATCCTTGTTTTTCTTGCAATAATTATATGGCGCAGTAGAAAATGCCAGGACAATGCAAAATATAACCTTAAAAGTATTCACGCGACATTCTTCAGATAAGAAATAACCTTGAAGCTGTTTGTATGAATTTAGCTGGCACAATTGCTCAATATTACTGTGACGTCATCATGAGCTTCGAGAATGTTCTAGAAGCTTCAGGATCCCTCGAGAATGTTCTAGAAGCTGAGCAACACGGCCTCCATGCCAGTCTCACACGGACACACGCACACAGGCACGCACTAATACTAATTGGCCCAGAACCCGACTTACTTATCTACCTGGATATTCTGTAAATGTAAACTAATATACATATTCTCAAACGTACACCTTCACAAGTATTATGAAATTTATATTGTTACAAAGTTACAAAAGTGGCGTTATAACATACGTATAAATTTTATGAAAATGGGTTTGAAACTTTTCGAGATATGGCAAAGATACTTTGAAGGAAAAAAACCTAATAATTTGAAAATAAGAATCGGTAAAAAGTGACTTCATTTTCAATATTTGAATTTAAGTTACATCTCGATTCGATTTACCTACTTCATAAACACGAATTTTAAATGATACTTCTGACTTGGGGTCTAAGACTCTAAGTTACGAGTGCTCAGGTATATAGATTATTGAGTGTTGAAGAAAACCGCGACTAAAACCTTTTCCGTTTTCTAACTAGATCGTCACTCAAATTGTTATCTGATTATTAAACTTTTGAGGCGGCTGAAAAAACATAGATAAAAATTTGATAAGTCTTTTGAAATTTAATCAAAATTTTTCAAATCTCTTCAAAACTTTGCAGCATAAGAAATGTTCTCAAATTTCTGAAATTGCAAGAAATCATACAAAATCCTTTCAAAATGCTTGAAATACCTTCAAATTATTACGATATTCTGTAATCATCAAAACCCTGTCAAATTTCTTACAAAACGTTCAAAAACTACTTCACACTACCAGAGAATAACAAATTTTGTTGTAAATGTATCCTTTTAGTTGAAAACTCAACTATTAAATTTCCAATTAAAAATTCATCTTTCTTGTTTTATTATGTGTACTATGTGTATTATGTGTACATTACCAGGTCGAGAAGAATCGAGTCTTTCGTAATCTTTCGCAACAGTTTTATTATTTACTGAAATAAACGGAAAAACATTACATTCTTATAGTTTTTTGGGGTTTTGACCTTGAAAATCAAATTTTCGGGTATCTTCACTATCATATTCGTGATCAGCACGTCAAAATACATAGGTATACGGAGTTTCAAATTAATCGGAGGTAAGCGCTTTTCGGAACTCCGCCCAGAAATAATATTACTTATGAATGCTTTTTCGCTTGCACACACTGCTGCGCATTGAATCCAAGACATAATGAAATTTGGAAAGTTGTTTGCCAAACAATAGACGAAAAAGAAAAGAATCAGCATTTGTTCATTATTTGCATTGATGTAAAATTTTGAAAAATAACAATTCCAAAATCATTTCCACATATCAGTGGTAAATTGCATGACAGCATTTTTTTAATAGAAACAGAATCTAAAATCATTTAAGAATTACGTCCTATAAGTTATCGTTAACTATGTTATTTGATTGCGCCCCACTGTGTCTGTCGTTGCGCGTAGATAATGAGGCTACGCGACTACACTAAAAAATCAATATCTCTATAAATTATACGCTGGAGCTAAAAAGACCATAAAAATACTGTTAGAAGTTAATTCAATATGGTGTGTCCGAAAAACTCGTGCCTGAAAAATCAAAACCATGTAACTCTCTGAATTTTTAATATTCGAAGAAACAACATTTAAAGGCCTTGTGGAGATTAGCAAAAGATAAAACAAAAAAAGACTTGATAACCATAACAGATTTGCATTCAAATCTTTTTATTCAATTTTGTTCCAAATACGGATTACAAAGAATATTATAGTTTAGCTTATCTCCGTTCTATTGAATTAATGGTACACACACTGTAGAGTATCTTCACTGGACGTAACTTCTTTAAACCAACGTGGAGAGATTGGGTAACGTCTGCCTATTTGACATTCCTTCATTTCAATTACGGTCATATCATGAACCGCACCGCTTATCATGTTTATTTTTATTCTCGAACTATATCCATCTGCCTTATATATTCCAAGAAGAAGCCCCGTATACTCCAGTATTGCAAAAACGTCACCATTGGATGTTGATAAAACAATATGTTCTCGGGTTGGCACAGGCACATATCTATTTTGTTCTCTTCGCAATTTAATTGGTAAGCCGGTAGGAATAACGTATCTTCGAAATTCGAATTGCCGGTTTGGATTTGTCAGGGGAATAAGCCGAATATATCCGAGTTTTGCAAGTGCATGCCCAAGTACTTCACGAGGGAAATGCCTAAGCGGAGAAGACGTAGACTGTCTGGCAGAAGAAGAAGAACTAGGATCACGTTCGACATTGGGATTCCGTTCACACTCTAGTGAATCGTAATTTGCATTAGCTTTAATAAAACTGCTTGAGAAGACTGCTGGACCTTTGCCTACTGGACAATCCCTTTTTTCACCTGGAGTCAAATTATCAACTGCGCCGCTTATCATATTTATTTTTATTCGCGAGTGTTTTCCATCCTTCCTATAAATTCCACGAAGAGTCCCACTATAATCCAATATTGCAAAAATGTCATCATTGGATGTTGATACTACAATATATTCTCGGGTTGGCACGGGCACATATCTATTTAGTTCTACTAGAAATTGAATTGGCATACCGGCAGGAATAACGTATCTTCGAAATTCAAATTGGAGGTTTCGATTTCTGCGAGGAATGAGCCGAACATATCCAAGTTCTTCTGTTGTGCATCCAAGTACTCGATCTAAAGGAAGCCTGCCCAGAGGAGAAATGGATCTGGCACGAAGTGGAGGCTCCTGAGGAGATGTCCGGTCAGGTGAAGGTTGTCTGGCAGAAGAAGAACCAGGATTACATTCCCCTTTAGGACTCCTGCTAGCTGGAAACCTAGACCTGCCACGAAAAGGAGCCTCTTCTGGAGAAATCCGGTCAGGCAAATTTTGTTGTCGATCAGCAGAAGAAGAAGGGCCAGGATTACGTTCGCTATTAGGTTTCTCGTCGGGCTGCGAACTGCATTCTGCAAGAAGAAGTAGAAGGTTCTTTTTTTTTTGTTCAGCACATTTATGTCTAACATCATTAGCTGAATAATTTTTAAATATAAGAACTCCCCACGGTACATTTTTCTTGTTAAATAAACATATCTTTTTTGTAGAAGACAAGTGCATCAATGCTTCAATAACCTTAATGACAATAAATGATTTTCTGCTATATACAGACCTACATGAATGAAACGGTATTCAATATATCCAATTAAATAAATAAAGAAGAGTTGACCGCCAAACCTTTCAAGTTGAGAATGATTCAGGCTCACCTTGTTTGAATTTAACTTCACTCATTGTTTTATTTTTGAGATTTAGTCTGAATTCGTTAAAATTATCCTGGAATTCTTATTAACTTCATCGAACTTTTTTGAATTTAAATGAACATTAGACATATTATTAATACACGATAGTAAATTTTAGTTCGTTTTAGTCACATTTTGGGTTAAAAATTGTTATGTCAAGGAACTGAATTTGAAAACAAAATCTCATTTGCAAATAACGTGTAGCCTTGATTTTAGTTTGGTCTCTTTATTGACTTTTATTTTCTATATATAAATATATTAAAAATGCATGTATTGATACACGTACATAATTAAAATAGTGGCATTTATAACCGCGTAACTCAAGTGTAACTTGGAAATTGGACAGAAAATAGAAGAGCCTGAAGCATATTTTAAAGATGAGTTTTTCGTCTATACCCATTTATATTAATTTTGCTGAAGTAAAATTGTTCAATGGTTGTTTGAAGATACTTTAAGGTAGTAGAGAACTCGAAAATGAAACTGATGACGTTTCCCTTGACGTGTTATTTTCAAAGATTCCTAAATGCATTTCAAATTCTCCCTAAAATTTATAATATTACAGTTCAATTATTATAAATATTTTGATATTTCAAGCAGGAGAACATTTCATAAGTTTATATATAACTCTTCGTCAAAAAAAAGAATCTTTGGTATCATGCCTAGAGATAGGCTGAGGATTCGCAGATGTGAACATATGAACTCCAACCTAATACAACGCTGCTGAAGGCTGGTGATCTTATCAGCATAAAACCCCAAACTCTCTCGGTTTCTATTCCTTGTACTCACCCCTACCTCCGTAACAGAAGTTTTGGTAGGACTGACGTTACAACTATATTCTCCACCATAAGGCGAATCACTACTTGGACATGATTTCGATTCGAAACTAGATATTCTATGTATACCTGAGGCAAAGAAAAAAGGTTGCGATAGTAGAAACATAGAAAATAGGGTGTTAAAAGGCGTTTTTCAAATATGGCCGGATTAGATAATGAATCGCATGGTAGTCAAGGGGTTAGTTTGATTATGAATGAAAAAGCAAGACAGCATCTCAAAGATGAAGGATATGTATTGCTCAGCTTGCTGTGGGTTAGAATGAAGGTAGTTAGTTGTAATGTAGGCAGGAAGGCCCATGGGGTCCCAACTCCTGGCGCTCAAGCTAAAGCCCATTGTGCCACTAGAATGAAGGTAGGAATCAGAAAATTATTCGTCATATCGTGCTACGCCCCAGTTGATAGTGATTCGAGAGAAGTCAAAGACGCCTTCTGGGACTCTTTAAATGATACGATAAGCACTTGCGATCTTGGTGAAAGAATGATTCTGCTAGAAGATATGAACGGGTGGGTCGGCGTTCAACGTCAGGGTACTGGCAAGAACCCATAATTGTTTCTTTTTGCACTGAAAATAACAGCATGAAGTTATCCTTTTCAAAAACGGAACTCGAAAAAAATACCATAAAAAAAGAAATCTATAGTTTTTGCAGTGTAAGTATACAAGTGGCTATCATATGACTATAAGCTGGAAAGGGGGACGTTAGGCTCGCTCCACAGGCCTGATAAATAGCCGCATTAATGCATGTATTATATGAAACATAATAAGAATTACAGATATATATTTTTATATTCCATAATAGAATTAACGATGA
This sequence comes from Andricus quercusramuli, assembly GCA_932178445.1. Classification (NCBI taxonomy): domain Eukaryota; kingdom Metazoa; phylum Arthropoda; class Insecta; order Hymenoptera; family Cynipidae; genus Andricus; species Andricus quercusramuli. The sequence goes on from CAKNXH010001730.1 coordinate 24,471, forward strand.
CCGCCAAAGTGGGATCCAAATACAGACCATCCGTGTTTTCGCAAAATAGAAAAAAAACGGATTGATGCATTAGTGAATAATTTGTTCAACAACTATATCTGAGAAATATTTCATTGCATCATCAGAGTACAAATATATACATAAGTAGCCGTTATCACACATATATGTGAAATAACGACGGTATCAGTGTCAAGATTGTCTCTCACAAATAACGATGTCATTTTGCATTTTTAATTATGATCATTTCAATGAAGACATTCTCATTTCAAATGGAAGGTAAGAGGTTTTATATAAAAATTGAGTCAACACGACAATTCTCGAGAAAAATTTTCTGATTGAATGATCTGATTTACTTTCTGATTAAATTTTCATTTGTATGGAATAGCAAATGCGTTTTTGTAAGTGAATTGGAATGCATTCATATGGCATGTAGGTATATATTTTATTCTTCTTTATTCTTAGCGGCTTTCGCATATGTTTAATTAGCTACTGAGGTAAAACTGAAAAAACATTGTAAGGCAGAAAAACCAATTTCATAGGTGAAGTGATTTTTTTTAAATTCATTTTTACGCTTTCTTTCGATCCACATCATTCTTATAAATGGAATTTATATGGATGAGGAAGAAGTGAGGGGAGGAAGGAGAAGTGAAAGTAAGTAAGTGGAATAATTAAGGGAAGTAAAATATGGAGAATTTAGGGAAGAGATGGGATTGGAAGGGTGGGATGTGAGGGAAGGGGGAGTAGAGAAAGGAGAAGTCAGGAAATTGAGGAGGTAGAAAGTGTAAGAAGTGTCGGATGTGAAAAATGTTACGGGTTGTGATGTAGATGAGGGAAAAGTAAGAGAAGTGAAGATGTTGTATTATTATATATATTCACCAATAGAATCAAGGAAAACAGCAAAAGCGAGGAATAGAGTACCGACAGTAATCCTCATTTTTTACCAATCGAGTAGATGAGAGTAAATGGCAGTGGATGATACTGATTCAGCGAGAAAAGAAATTTGCGACAAGATGTTTCCATATATATACTAGAAAGCCTTTGGTATTCCACGTAGCCAATTTTTATTTGCTGACTCCGCCTTTCTGATTTCCTACCCCACTGCCTCACTCACACAATGAAGTTTCATAGAGATATTCTGGTCTATGTCTTCGTACACCTGTATGTTATCGAAAAATAGCGGTATCTGGAAAATTATATAGACATACGCTAATAGTTCAAACAAAGGTTCCAGAAAACAGATCTTTATTCGTCCAATTTTATCTCTTCCAATGCTTTATTTTCGCACAAGTATGATGAATTCATGTGATATCGTTTATCAATTTTTTTTTTATAATGAACCAAGTATACATTTTTTAGAGGCAATTTACAGTTTATATGCACTTCGTTTAAATTACGGGGAAAATATTTGAAAGGTAAAGAAATCTTTCGAGTGTAATTATAATTCCCATAATTTTAAATTTTTTAATTGAAAAATAGCTCTGTAACAATTAATAAAAAAAATTTCGTGGTTTCTTATAGGAGCCAATCCCGAAGCAACTGGAACGTGTACGTCCTCCGCTTCTGCTCTTTCTGTCCTAGAAGGTAAGCAAGAGCGAGAAATTCACGCGAGATAACATTTGGCCACACTGTTCTTTGGAGTCAGGTTTCTAGCTGCGGATGACCTTACGCGGCAAGCGGGACAGTTGGAGATGAAGGTTTCACCTCTGAATAATTTTTTAGAGCTACTAGGAATTCACAGGTCAATGAGATGCAGATTCGCGTCGCCTGTGGATATAGAAGAAACGCGAAATTATTTGCGTCAGACTCGGTGGCGTAATTGGTAAACGCTTCACTGATGGATAGTGGCGTTGCCAATTTGAATCCGGGCTGAGACAGATTGTTTGTCGTTTCACCAGAAAATTATTTGACCAGTAGACCGATAAAATTTAATATAAGAAAATTAATTATTCTTATGAAACATCTAGTAACCAAAATCTTCAACCAATCCAAGCTCAAACCGGGATGTTGGTGCCGTTGCTTTGACAATACTCTTATCATCTGAAAACATGGACTAGATTAGCTACACAAGTTTTCCGATTTTATTAATTGATTACACCCCCATATCCAGTTCACCCTGGGAATTGAACAAAATGGCAAATTGCCTTTCTTGGGCGAACTAGTGTACAAAAAATCTGACAACACATCAAGACATGAGATTGTTAGAAAACCCTCACATACAGATACCTACATGCCTCCTTCCACCACCACCTATCTCAAAAGCAATCGGTCATAAAATCCTTTGCATCTAGAGCTGTATCCATAACAGATGAAGATACATTACGAAAAGCATTAAAGAACTTCTAAACAACCCTAAACATGAAAAGAAACCTCTCAGTGATCCGGGAGTATACAAAATACCTTGCTCGTGTGGCAAAGTCTATATTTGAGAAGCCGGAAGAACAGTGAGCCAACGCATAAAGGAACATGAGTGTTAGGTCAGGATAAAAGATTTCACGCAACCAACACTAGCTGATCATTATATCGAAACAGGACATAGCATTTCATTTGAGAAAACGACCGTCATCGTAAAAACAGACACTATTTTTCCAAGAAAATAAAGAGAAGCAATCGACATCTTAAAGTACCTTAATAACATCAAGAGGGCCAATGGATATAATACCAACCCGATTTGGCTTTCCGCCCCCCGGGTTTTTTAAAAGACTTGATTGGCCAATCAAGTTCGACTAGTCCCCCCGGTGGGGCTTATGATCAATCACGAAACGAAATGTTCACGAAACGTCGGCAAGATTCGTAGTTTTGCACACGAATGAAACTCGAAACACATAATTTTATTATAGAGAATCATCGAGAAAGCATTAAATCTATTATATTTTAGCTGTCTTCTCACGCCTTTCAAAAATCCTAATGACATTTTTTTTATTCCTTAGAAATCATTAGTCTTGACGCTATGAAGGATGCTCTCCGTGCCGCATCCTGGCGACTCAGATGTAAATCATTTTTTCAGTTCAAAGTTTTGCTAATGATCAGGTGTCTTGAGTCATTATTGTAATTTAAAAAAAACACGAAAAACGCAGAATAAACGTAAAATCCGTATTCAGCCAACGGCTACGTTACTTTCGAGTGGTAGTACAATTTTACGTCGAGTCGGGTATCAGGTTCACAACCCGGCCTAAAAACACGAAAGTCTAGAATGGGTGGAAAACTTCAACCAGACCGAAAGTTTAATGTGTATATCATAAAAATTCCTAGGACAACAGGAAAATTAAAAACAATTTTATCTTCTACCCACTATAATTGTGAGTTGGCAAAAATGAATTATGTTGATGATGTGTCGCTTGAAATCTATTTATTACACTTTTGATATTTTCTAATTATATTCAGTCAATAAATTTCAAATAATCCTTAAAAGCTGTTTTATGTCGATATAATTTTTCAGAGACCAATATTTTTTCTAGAACATACAGGTACACAAGGAAATATATGAGAAAATCTCTATGAAACTTCATTGTTAAATAAATTACTGTTTGTGGCCAGGCTTAAATTTACGATGTCGACTAAGATAGTGACTAGCCGCTGTCGGTAAAAGACATATATTTTTTTTTGTGTATATACAAATTGGCTACGTGAAATACGAAAATCAGTATCATCTACTGCCATTTACTCTCATCTACTCCATTAGTAAGAAATGAGGATCACCGTGGGTACTCTATTCCTTGCTTTTGCCGTTTTCCTTGATTCTATTGGTAAATATATGAGAATATAACATCTTTACTTCTCTTGCTTCTCCTTCCTCTACATCACAACCCCTAACATTCTTGAGATGCATCACTTCTCATACTTTTTACCTCCTCAATTTCCAGACTTCACCTTCCTTTACTTCCACTCCCCTCATATCCCAAAATTACACTCGCTTCTCCTACTTCCCAACCCGTCACAACCCACACATCCAATCCCATCTCTTCCATCACTTCTCCATCTTTTACTCCTCCTAATTCCGCAACCATACTTCTACTTCTCTTCCCTTCTCTTACTTCTTCCTCAATTTCATTTCGATTCACCTCCAAAAACGCAGTCTTTAAATACGTTTATACGGAAATTCTATTTTTGAACAAATTAAATATAATCAGAAATTTAATCAGATAATTTCTTCGGAAGTTTTCGTGTCCACATACGACGACTATAGACAGAAACCGAAGTGAAAACCATTACTCGTCAATCAGTGAGTCCAAAAACGTCGAATCTTGATGAATTTAGCGACACTCAATTTTCACATAAAGCCAATACCTTCTATTTAGAATGAGAATGTCTTAATTAAATTGATCATAACACAAAATGTCAAATGATATCATTATTTGCGAGAGACAATCTTGATACTGCACTGAAAAGAATGGTTAGTTGTGACAAGAAGCTCTTTATTAGTAGAGATGGTATCAGATGCGACAAACACTTCGATGGTAAAAGTAACTAACCAGTTTAGTGCGGCAACAAGTCACCGTTAGTAATCCTACGTAGGTTATATCAGTAACGATAGTAATTCTAGTCACAAAAAATGAAGTAGTCACATTTACCACCAATTTATTTTCCAAGAAATAAAAGTAGTTGCAGTTACAAGTTTTTCTCCTTGGCGACATTGGCAGAACTGAAACCTGAACAGTGTTGCCAACATTTGCACCGAAATATCGCGTCATGTTCTCGATCATCGCCATTTTTATCTTAACCTTTTTGTGAATTGTGCAGTAGTGATAACGAACTGAAATATAAGGCCGACTGATCTTGTTCTTTCTAGAACTGCTGGCTCACAGATGGAAATCATTCACGAATAAAAATATATATAATAAGCCGCGCAGTTGATAATTTGACTCCAGACGAAAAAAAAGATTGCCCAGTAGGCAAAGGTCCAGCAATCTTCACAAAGAGTTTTATTAAAGCTTCTGCAAATTACGATTCACTACAGTGTGAACAGAATCTCAATGTCGAACGTAATTCTAGTTCTTCTTCTTCTGCCAGACAGTCTACGTCTTCTCCGCTTAGGCATTTCCCTCATGAAGTACTTGGGCATGCACTTGCAAAACTTGGATATATTCGGCTTATTCCCCAGACAAATCACAACCGGCTATTCGAATTTTGAAGATATGTTATTCCTGCCGGTTTATCTATCAGATTGCGAGCAGAACTAAACAGATATGTGCCCGTGCCAACCCGAGAACATATAATATATAAGACAGATGCATATAGTTCGAGAGTAAAAATAAACATGATAAGCGGTGCCGTTGACGATATGGCCTTAAATGAAATGAAGGAATGTCCTGTAGGCAGACAGAAACTATTCTTTCCACGTTGGTTTAAAGAAGTTGCTTCCAATGAAGATACTCTACAGTATGTGTATCATTCATTCAATAGGACAAAGATGAACTGAAATATAATATTCTTTGTAATCAGTAGGCGGATCAGAATTAAATGAAATGATTCAAATGCAAATTCATTCTGGTTATCAAGGCTCATTTTGTTTCATCTTTTGCTATTCCCCACATGCACGAAGTAGTATAAGAAGACCCCAATCCCATGCGGCCTTTGGAAAATTTGGACGCATAGATTCAGATTTAGTTAGTTTCCATCGTTCGCAGCGCCTCTTGCAGAAAAGCGTTGAAATGAAATTTTGTTCGCGAACGTACAGCTGATATTTGGAAGCGATTTTCGAATTGTTATTAATTCGTCCTTTTGGCTTTAAAATTCAACAATTTTGTTGAAACCTCGTCTTTTTTGTGCAGCAATAATCTTTTTGCTGGAAAATTCAACATTTTGGTTGAAAATTTAACAACTGTGGTTGAAAGTTGAACTAGTTTGTTAGGAATATAACTATTTTGTTGACAATTCGTTTTTTCTTGTTTAAAATTTATTTTGTTATCTAAAAATTGCACTGATGCATTTTTTCTTAGAAATTTATACTGTCGTTTATTATTAGTCTGGTTTGGTTAAGGATTCAACAATTTGAAAGAAAATTAAAGTATTCTGTTGAAAATTAACTTTTTTGTCGAAAATTCATATCTTGGTTTAAATTTAACTATTTAGTTAAAAATGTCACTATTTTTATTAAAATTCAACTTTTTGGTAGAAAATTAATTCTTTTGTTAAAAAATCATATTTTTGTGTTGAAAGTTAATGTATTTTGTTGTAAATTCATGTTTTTTCAAGATTCACCTCCTTGCTTTAAAATTTAATTTTTTTGTTCACAATTCGTTTTTTTTTGCTTAAAATTATATCTTTTATCTATAAATTGCACTTCTCTATTTTTGGTTAGAAGCGTACCTTTTATAAGTTGAAAATTCAACTACTCGGTAAAAAATGCATGTATTTTGTTGAAAATTCGTGTCTCGGATAAGAAAAGTAATCTTGTTTGTTGAAAATTTAATGTATATTTCGACTTGAAATCTGAGAAATTAAAAGTGTTTCATATTGCATTCAGTATGGGCCAATAACAGGATTCTTCTCATTTAGTTATATATTTTGGGGTTTCTTTTTTTTTATATATTTGACAAATCAACGAGTGACGCGGATGGAGGTTATAAGGCACACATATCGGCAAGCGCACTTGGAAATCTGGATTCAACTTGCAAAACTGCGACGGTGGTTGGGTGAAGTGCGGATGTGAGTCCCGCCTTCAAAACTCCCGCGGCCACTGCCATTCAGCATGGCGTCAGCAGAGCAGTTCATTGGTCAGCTTAGTCAACATCTTCTAGCAGCCAACGGACGCGGAGAAGGGCGGGCGGAAGTTCCTACACGATAGACGAGAGCGCGCTAATTCTGAGGGACAAACTCCGTAAGGCGCGAACCGGTGCGGATTGCGTTGCGCAGTGGCTCTAAGTAGGTCCGCGGCGACATCCTTCCTGTGCGTCGTTCGAGATTGATTACTTGATTTGTAACCGTTGGAAATTTTGTACGGCTTCAGTCCGCAATGCCCAGTTGATATTTTCGAAAGAGGTTTCGTCATAATCGTCAAGGTAAGACGGCCAAAACAAAAATTACTTCAATGTGGATAGTGCGGTTTTATTTGTCATTCCTATAAAAAAAAATCTACTCCATGGCGGACTAGCGCGCGTCTTTCTGTTGAGAGGCTATGTTTAGTTGGCGCGTTCCGGTAAGAATTTTGTTCATTATCGCGGAACTTTGTGGTATGATTAATTAGTTCTTGTGAGCAAATGTTTTCTTGTGTCCTTGTAATGTTGCTATTGCAAACTACAAAAGTTCGGCTTTCCCGCTTCCTAGTGTCTATCTGAGGGAAGGTAATTTAATTCATTCGAATGTTTATATGTATTGAAAATGGCTGCTTTGTGTTGATTCGTTTGTTGTGGCATCTTCTTAAAAAAAAAAAAAAAATTGATTAGCATTTCGAACTCGAAAGTTCATTGCCTCAATACCCGATGCGGGTAGTGTTTCTAGGTGGATAAATACTACCAGTATGGGTCCACCACACCCACGACCGGCCAACAACACGCAGTATTCCCCTAACGGTCACCCATCCAAGTACTAACCGCGCCCAACACTGCTTAACTTCAGTGATCTAACCGGAACTGGTGTTTTCCGCGTGGTATCGCCGTTGACGTGGTATCTTCTTAAATGCAGTTGAAAATCTTATTTACCTTAAACTGTTTGCTTTTAGCTTATGCGCTTCTTGTAAATTTTGTTTCTTGTGGAAAATTAATGATTACCTTATTTTTATGTAAGATTTTGGAAACACTATTTATCTTTGTCATGTCGCTATATGCGGTTTAATCTTACGTGTCAAAGTTCTGATCTGTTCAATCTCACCATTTGAATATATACTATTCACTATTTATTACTAAAAATGCTTCTTTTATTTTTGTTTTGCGAACATCTCTCTCTTCGTTCTTTGCATGTTTAAGTTTTCAGAATACCCACGCCACTTTCCCACATGATGAGCGGGAAGCGGACATATAGTGTTAGACAAATTTGTATTATTCTCGTGAACGTTTTCCTTTTGTATAAAACGTTATACATGTTCTGTCCGCTCAACTATGATATTGATTTAATTGATCGGATTGGGACAAGTAAAATTATTCAGTTTCCCAGTCGATCCTGGTAGGAGCTGGGAAATGACGTTTTACGAAATGAATTTCGAACTAAACGGTGAATTATCAAAAAAAGTGTAATAGTAGATATTCTTACCAACACTTTAAGAATGTTCCAGGTGTACCTTTTGGACAAAAGTTAGTCAAGTGTTAGTGAATTTTTTCTGTTGACCATTTTAATCAATGAACCATATTGAGATGGAAATTTCCCTGATCACATGAAGTAAAGAACAAAACTGTAACGATTGAAAATGTGTTTTAATATTTTCAGTGAAAATTTGGAGAGTAATTAATTATTTTATACTCGTCTTGGAAAAACTTTTGGCTGTTAATGAAGCCTGTAAAAATCTTAAGAAATCAAAAATTCGTATTTACGTTTTGAGAAGTACGTCTGTGTTAGCTAAGGGAAAATATTAAAAAACATAAATATTATGTATTTATATTTCATAGAAATAATATTCTGAAGACTAAATTGTCTACAAACCTGAATATTCTATGTTATAAATATAATTCCAGAAAGCCGTAGATCGTGCAACGTCGGATATATCGTGATTTCGTGCTGTTTTGTTGGTAGACTTGAACTGTTTAAAATGGCTGACCTATCAACAAAGATGTAGGTTAGAAATCGCTTTACATGGTTCGGGATCATCGCAGCTTTTGAGTTTTTAAATTGTTTTTCAAATATAAGATGCGATTCAGACAATAGCGAAAATGAAGAAAACGTATAGGTGGAAAGGCGGAATAGTGTCGAAGAAGGTGTATGATCATAGACATAAGTTACAAGGTAAAATGTCTGAAATAAATGCACGGAGAGCTGCAAAAGAAGCTAATGCTAAAGAAGAAAAAGCCTCAGAAATGTATTCTAGCGAAGCTAAAGAAAATGTTCCCTGTGATGGGCGACGTATAGTCGAATTACGCTTCCTAGGTAAACAGTTGTGGTGCTGTGATTGCAAAGAAGCTCTTTCGCTTGACTTCATAGAATGCTATGGTCATAACATTTTAATGGTCATGACAAAAATGGTGAGTGGTGCGGATATGTGCAGAACAAGGAAACTTATGAACACAAGCTTATTCCAGGAGGATTACAAAGCAAGGCATTATTTGCAGATCTTAAACTTCTTTTTGATCAATTAGCTGACAATTCTGATAAGTTTTCTGCAGGCGCCTGCAGTAATACTAATGAAAGCTTGAATGCTATGATGGCAAGTAAAACTCCTAAATCAAGGTGCTATAGTAAGACTTCTTCTGCAGATTTTCGGTTTGCTTGTACGGTTGCTCAGAAAAATTTAGGTGAGATCTATACGACAAATATATTCGAAAAACTATCTATGTCACCAGGAAAATATCATCAGAAGTATGTGAGGAAAGTGGAGAGAAAAAATCGGCGAAGAAAGGCTTTGATAAATACTCCTGCATTAAAAAAAACGCATGGAACAAAAGAAACGTCGCTCGGCTGTAAGATATAGAAAAGAAAAAGGAGAGGGAGTCACTTACGAAAGCAACTGCTCTCTTTTGACACAACCTGCAGTGGAAAATACTGTAATGGCTGAGTCTAATGAAGACTTACAGGGAGAGGATGAGAATGAAGACGTCCTCATTATATTACTTGATCTCGAAACATCTGGTTTTAGTAGCAACTGTAATATTTTACAAATTGGTGCGAAGTGCGGTTCTCACAATTTTAATAACTATATTACTCCCACACAAAAAATATCAGCATCAGCCACTCAAGCCAATGGACTTTCTAGTCATTATGGGTATTTAATTTTACATGGGATAAAAGTACCATCCGTCCCTATGAGAATTTCCAGCACAAATTTGCTGCGATGGGTTACATCTATGGGCAAGCCGTGCTATGTTGCTACCCGCAATCTAAATTTTGATGGGCCTAGGCTGTATAGAGCTATTACAGCTTGCTCTTTACGTAATCAGTTTGCTGAAGTTATTGTTGGTTTCATCGACACGTTGACGGTTATTAGAAATCATACTCATCGAAAAGGTAAGGGTGAATGTACTATTGAAGGTTTGGCGAGCTGGCAAAAAATTTCAAGCACAGGTGCACACAATGCGGTTGCAGATGTCGAAATTCTTAAAAAGATACTGAAAACAATCCCTATTTCACATACATCGTTGATTGAAGCAGCAAAATCTTTTGACGAACAAACTGAAAAGTTGGAGGAAAATGCTCAGAGAAAACAAATCTTGCAATCGTTAAACCCGATGAAGAGCGAAGTGGGAGAGAGTATTCAACAAAAAATCGCTGACGCATCGATAATCATGGATGACATAGAAAAGACGTATATACTGTATGGATCAGTTGGCATCTCCAATCTTTTTGAAAAAAGGGTTAATGGAAAAGCGCTCATGAAAATTCGGAAATCGTCTGTAGAAAAGATTGTTGTCAGATAAGATACTTTTGAGTATATGAAGATTTATCTAGGAAAATATTATTAAAAGTCACTAATTTTTTACAAGAGGTTATACGTACCAAATCCACAGAAGTATTATTGTTAGATAAAATGCTTCACATTAAATAAATATTCTGTACGTGCCAATATTATTTTTAGATTATATGATACATTACAAATTTATTCTAAATGTATCATATTTATGTATTTATAAAGAAATTTTGCGATAATACTTTGCTAAACAGCTATGATTATTTTATATTGTTTTTCACTCAAGCTTAGAAGTATATATCTGTTGTGTACCAAAAATATAAACTATACCTATGTTCTCTCAGGAAATAGACAAAAACATATTTCCAATTTCATGCATAAACATTATGCTTACTTTGTATGACTTAATTTTTTAGTTCATCTGCACTCTTTGAAGAAAATAAACTAAAATAAATAACACTGATTATATGTCTTACTTCATTTCCGGCTTGAAAATTATATATAATATATTGGAAAATTTTACATTCAACTTTATCGCTTTGATAATTATGTTTATGATTGAAAAAATATTAGGTTTAGTTTTTAGAGAAATATATTTGTAAAAATTGTTAACAGTCAGTGATTATAATAGATTTACAAAACATTCTGTTATAGTTTTTTTATCATTAGGAAAAATTGAATTACAGTATATGAGTCATTACCAACAAGTTATGAAATTTAAGCCCCGGCCGTTTCACCCAATTCCATGATTTAATACAATTTTTAATATAATACTGGGTTAAAGTACTTATATCGAAGTAGTTTTAAGTAAAGCACGGAGTAATAATACGGAGACCGATCATACCGTAGAAATTATGAACAGTGATAAATATTTTTAAGCATTATTTATGCATATATTCACAAAATATTATTCTGAATAATAAACGTGACGCTGTTGACACACGCCCAAATATTTTCCATTGCCTACATGTACGGCCCTGAACTACCTGAAGCTTTTTTTAATAGTACGCTCCTGAAATAGCTGATTTGCGGTGTTGCCACGCTCTATACTTTCCGCCGCAGAATCAGTTACTTTTAGTTATATTTATATTATTTTTGAAACAACGAGCTAGCAAATAAATTTTAAATTTTGCAAGAAGTTTCGTTAATATTCAGACAAACTGTTCTCAAAGTGCCAGAAAAAACTATTCGTCAAATAATCTTGCTATCTTCAGTTAAAAGTACAAAAACTTCCTTTTCCCATAAGAGCCCATGCTAAATCACTGAATATTTAGATTCAAATAATTTCTAAACGGGTTAGCGAATCCTTCTGAAATATTGCATGTAATTTCCAAATGGTAATAGGAATAATTTCTGTGAATTTGAGAAATATCTATTCGTAAATGAGATAACCCTGGAACATCCTTAATTTAAATTCACTGAACTTGCCATGTGAATTGTAATTTTTTTTTGACTAGTTCACAGCAAGTGTTCAATTTCTGGCACAAAATCCAAGAAAATCTTGGTCGCACTTTGAACAAAATTTTGAAAAGAAGGAAACACTTTATTATTGCCAAATTATGAGTTAATTTATATATTCCAATGAGTATACATAATTTTCGGGAGAAATTTGTACATCTATAGAAATATACTACTACTATCATACCATTAAGCCATTTCCCTTTCGGGGTAGGCGTGACTCCTTCGAAATATGCGAGATTATATAATTGGAATTAAGCACGCTGCACACGGTAATTTTTTTCTTGCTGGATTGCTCGCTTGATTTTGCTGCTGGGCAGGCAGAGCCGCGTGAAGCTAGGCAGGCTGCTGTGCTGCAGGCTCCGCTTCAAACGGTGCGTGCTACTTTGCTGCTTGCGAGCGGGCACTTGTCAAAATAGACGCGGTTATACAGGCGGTGATTCGTGGAAGACAGGCAGCTATTGCTGATTTTCTATCAATTTATGATTTAAAACAAAAAAAAGAAGAAAGTCGGAAACGCAAATTATGCAGTCGGTCTTGGCTGCAACAGAGAAACATGGGAAAAGGTATTCTGACCATGTTGTTCGAAGAATTGAGGTAAACATAACCTACAATCGTTAGGTTTCACTAGCTATTTAAAATATGTCCTCATTACGGATTGTTTATTAGCTTTGATGAGGTTTTTTGCATCACATCTTTATCACATAGTTTAATGAGTGTCAATACTTTTTTATGATAAAATACAAATTAGAAGCATTGTATTCCATTTTATAGAAACAATTTAGGCTTAAAGGCAATGTATGCATTAACTGTTTATAAACTTAACGGTATTTTAGTACAGTGTTTAAAAAAATTAAGACCAGCGACTTATCTCTATTTCCACCGTCCGTCCCTTGATTGAAGTTTCCATCAATGTCTTCATTAAATCCAGTCGCAACTCTTCATTTTCAATTCGTTGTACAATTGAGCTCAAAAACTTAAAAAACCATTGAGTCCATCGTCAACTTACTTGGACTTTGCTGTGACGAAGCTGGTCCTAGGAGGTGGGTTTGCTACAACTCTGGGCTGGCGAATTGACTTAGCTAGTGAAGCAATAGGTCCACTATAATCTCACTGCTACTTGCCTTGTGTTTTTGAGGTCGAGAACCACCCACAGCTGATGAGATAGAAAGTGCACGGCTCGCAGAAGGGGACGGACGAATATTTGCAGGGCTTGCAGAAGAGGAAGGACGAATATTTGCAGGGCTCAGAGAAGGGGATGGAAGCATGTTTGCAAGGCTTGGAGAAGGGCATGGATGAACAATACTTGAGGTGGATGCGAGACTAGTTGATGTACTTGCATTCATCGGCATAGATGAGGAAGTGGATTCGCTGAATGTTTGAGGTGATAATTGGACTTCCGTTATAGAAGTATCAGGAACAGTATTTTCAGTTTCCTCAACATCCTCCTCATAGAAAACATTCAGTCTACCATCTTCTATGAAGCATTCGCTGGTAATGATTTGAGAGCTCTGAAAGTCCTATAGAAAAATTTATCAAAGTTGAAAACGGTAATTCTGTACACACGAGGCTTTTGCGAGATTCGATGTTATTTCATTCTGAATCATGGTGGCGATTCGGCAGACGATTTCAAATTCCCGGCTATTCCCCAATTTTTTTGGGTCATTTTTTTCAATTTTCCTGGTCAGCTAAAAGTAACATATTCATATTTGTCTCTAAACGCAAACATTTATTTTAATTCATGATGTTCATTCTAAAAATCCTTTGTAAGAACAGATCAGAAAATTTAAAAACCAATGAATTTTGAAACTAATAATTGAATTTCCTACTAAAAAATATCAATTTTCAACAACAAATGGAATAGTTAAACTTTTAGTTGAAAAAATTACTTTTTATATAAAAAAAACGAATTTTCATGAGAATAATTTCATTTTCAACATAACTGATAAATTTTCAACTAAAATAATAAATCTTTAACTGGAATAGTTACATTTTATACCAAAAAGATGAATTTTCAACCAAAAAGATTAATTTTCTACAAAAAAGGCGAATTTTTCACGAAGTACATAACTTTTCAAAGACTAGTTCAAGTTATAAATAAAAAATATCAATTTTTAACAAAATAGTTGAATTGTCCTTCAAAAAATATACATTATCAATAAAAAAAAAGAATGGTTTAATTTGCTGTTGAAAATCTAATTCTTAACTAAAGAAAAAACGGATGTTCAGCAAAATAGTTAAAATTTCTACTGCAATAGTTACATTTTTAGTTAGAAAATGGATTCGTTTTTGTTTTCATTTTAGGACTATAATCAGGTAGGTAGCTAGGCTCCGATTAATTTTGAGAATTAGACTCTAATTTTCTTCCTAATGGACTATTCCGGAAAAATGCAGAGTCATGCATTCGTCGATTGTGACCAATATCAATAAATATACACTTGTATTCAGCATCCACTAGAGCTAGTAACACAACACTATCGCTCCCCTTATAATTTCGATCTATGGATCCATCCTTACGTGGAGGTCGAAAAGCAATGTGCTTGCCATCCATGGAACCAACACAGTGTGGAAACTGCCAAATTCCTTCAAAATGAACAGCAATTTCTTTCCACTGTTCAGGTGTTGTCGGGGAATGAATGACTCTTTCCTGAAGAACTTCGATGGTTGCCAAACATGTAGAAAACACAATTTGCGATACAAGTTGTGAAAGTTCATTCAGAACATCTTCTGACATGCGAGTGTAGTATTAAATGCAATGGGATCTTCCGGGCTGCGAGGAAAACAATCCGTAATGAGGACCCATTTTAAATAGCTAGTGAAACCTAACAATTGTCGGTTAAGTTTACCTTAATTCTTAGAACAATATGGTCATAATACCTTTTCCCATGTTTCTCTGTTGCAGCCAAGACCGACTAGATAACTTGCGTTTCCGCCTTTTCATTTTTTGTTTTAAATCATCAATTGATAGAAAAGCAGCAATAGCTGCCTGTCTTCGACGGATCGCCGCCTGTATAACCGCGTCCATTCATAAGACCCCAAAATTTAATCGAATCTAAAAAAATAGCTCATAAGTGAAAAACTTTCTTTTTCCAGTTTTTTGCGAGCATTATCATTATGTTTGGTGGTTTTTGATGGAAATTGTTTTTTATATATGGAATACTACTTTCTACGCATAAATAGATGTTTTCATACATTTTTCAAACTTTTCATTATTGTTTATAACAATATTCTTTCAGACTTATGCTAGGAAGTTGTGGTATTTTCTGTAATCTTTCGCTAATGCCGACTCATCAATTAGAATGAGGTTATAATTATTTGCACCCAACAAACATAATTTCTTGAACAATTTGTTATTGTTTGTAACTTATTCTTTTAGAGTTATCGTGAAAAGTTATGGTAATTCAGAGGTAAATTTACGGTTAAATTTTCTGCACTAAAAGGATCATTTTTTATTTTAACAACAATGGAAAAAACTTCACGCAAGTAGGTGGAGGGTGGGGGGCTGAAGTTCCTAAAGATTTATCACGTATTTTGTTAGCGGCCCCTCAAATCACAGAGGTCTTTTGCGGATGATTAAACAAAATCACCACGGTTGGAAAGTTTAAATTGCGTTGAATTCGCCTATATTCAAATTATTTTATACAATCGGAATAGAGACATCATAATATACCACGCAGATAAAGGCAACACAAAAGTAATAAGGAATAAAGAAGACTACATCAAAAAACTCATTTGCCTTCTAAATGGCGATACATATAAAAAACTTAAAAAAGATCCCACAAAAACAAAAACCCTTCTATCATACTCTAAACCTGATAGAAAAGCAATATCCAATTTAATACCTACTAATCCTACCTCTCTAGAACTTCACCGACTCGCAAAACTCCACATAAACAACATTCCACTCCGACTCATCGTCAGCACAATAACCTTAACAACATTAGAACAGGATACATTAGAACAGGAATTACAAAAATTATGAACAACCCAAAACATTAAAAGGAACCTAGCAGTGATCCTGAAGTATATACAATACCTTGATCTTGTGGCAAAGGCTAGATTGCAGAAACTGGGAGAGCGGTAAGCCAACGTGTAAAGGAACATGAGACTATCGTCAGCATGAAACATTTCAAGCAATCATTACTAGCTGATCATTATATCGAAACAGGACATAGCATTTTATTTGACAAAAAGACCGTCATCGTGAAAACATACAATATTTTTCCAAGAAAACATAGAGAAGCAATCGCAATCTTTAAACACCCTAATAACATCAAGAGGGACAATGGTTGATATACCAATTCGATTTGGTTTTTTGTCCTTCCGGGTTTTTCAAAATACTTGATTGGCCAATCAAGTTCAACCAGTTCCCCCGGTTGGGCTTTTGATCAATCACGAAACGAAGCGTTCACGAAACGTCAGCAAGATTCTCGTCTCAAGATTCTTGGCGCTTTGAAGGATGCTTTCTGTGCCGCGTCGTGGCGGCGCACACTCAACCTTTTTTCAAATTCTGTCTCACAATCGTAGAACTTTGGATTGGGATGACCTAGAGGGATATGTTTTTTTAGATTAAAGAAAAAACCTTTCCGAATATAGAAAAATTATATAGAAAGTCAGAAAAAAATTGTGACCTTGAAAATCTGTGTTGAAAATGGAATTTTTGGCAAAAAAAATCGTTTACTGAATACCAAAAACGCTTAGATCTTACGTTTTATGTGCTATGCACGTTTTTATATAGAATTTGCATGCCAAATCCGATTCTGACATGTAAATCGTTGTAAAAAAAATCCAAAATGGCGGAGCCAATATGGCAGACTACAATTGTAAAACGAACCCGATTTGACTAAAATTTACTACAAGGTGGTTTTTCAGGTCGCTGATTACGAATCCAAGGTCCAAGTTAACAAATACAGAATGGCGGATCCAATTTGGCGGACCAAAATTGGAAAAGGGAACCGATTTCACTAAAAAAATTTGCTACGAGGGTGTTATTCGGGTCGCTGATTCCAAATCCGGGGTCAAAATTGAAAAATTCAGAATGGTGGAAGAAAAGTGTGCAAAAAGGTCGATTTAACCACTTTTTTAAAGTCTGCAATTTTGACTTTGGATTTTAATTCTGCCACCTGCAAACCCTCCGATAGGCTATTTTGAGTCAAAAAAATTTTCTTCTGTAATTTTGGTTAACCATATTGGATCCGACATCTTGAATTTCTCAATTTTGACCCTGCATTTGAAATAAGCGACTCGAAAAATGCCTTTCTAGCAAATTTTAGTCAAATCGGTTTCCTTTTACAATTTTGGTCCGCCATATTGGATCCGCCTTTCTTAGTTTTTTAAATTTGACCTTGCATTTGTAATCACCGACCTGAAAACCCACCTTGTAGCAAATTTTAGTCAAATTGGTTTATGCTTACAATTTTAGTCTGCCATATTGGCTCCGCCATGTTGGATTTTGTCTTACAACGATTTACATGTCAGATTCGGATTATGCATGCAAAAGTCTATATAAAAACATGTATAGCACATAAAATGTAAGATCTAAGTGTTTTTGGTATTCAATAAACGATTTTTTTTGCCAAAAATTCTATCTTCAACACAGATTTTCATGGTCACCATTTTTTTTCTGACTTTCTTTATCATTTTTCTATACTCGGAAAGGTTTTTTCTTTAATTTGAAAAATATATATTCTTACACGTCATTCCGATCAGGACTTTCAATTATTTTAGCCAAATCAAATTCACTTAGTAAAAGCAAATTTTTTTCAGAGCCTGAGTATTGCATTTCCTATACTTTGTCAAACATATTCATTGTCATTACAACGTATATTCGTTCCTTCTGCCTGAAAGTTAAACTTCTTGGTTGCTGATAACCCTGATTGGGTGAGAATCTATTTTTTGTTGCGAATTATAGAAAATAATTGAAGATTTGACTTTTTGGGTTCCAAATTTATCTATCTTGAAAATTGTAAAAATTTCTAGGACATCAGGAAAATTCCAAAAAATTTTATCTTCTACCCACTATATACATTGTGAGTTGACAAAAACGAAACGTGTTCATACTGTGTCGCTTGAAATCTATTCATTAACACTTTTGATATTCGTTAATTATATTCAGATAATGAATTGCAAATAATCCTAAGAAGGTGTTCCGTCTACGAAGGTTTTTTTTAAATAACCTGTACAGGGCTATTTTTTCAATGAAACGATTTAAAATTTAGGGAATTGAAATTACAGTCTAAAGATTTTTTTAATTTGCAAATATTTTTCTCATAATTAAAACGTAGTGCATGTAAAATTAAAGACAATACTTAAAGACAATACTGGACAAATAGAGATCTGTTTTGTGGAACCTTCGTTTAAACTATAAGCGTATGTTGATATAATTTTTCAGATACCGCTATTTGTTCTATAACCACAAAATGTCCATGAAACTTTATTGTTAAATAAGTAAGTGTATGTCTCGAGGCTTAAATTTACGATGTCGAGTAAGATAGTGACTAGCGGCTGTCGGTATACAACGTATACATTTCTTTGGGCGAGGGAGGCAGAAGGTCAGAAAGGGGAAACCAGTGAATAAATACTGACTACATGAAATACGGAGGGCCCACTAGTTTATATTTATGGAAACATTTCAATGAAAATTCCTTTTCTCGCTGAATCAGTATCATCTACTGCCATTTACTCTCATCTACTCAATTAGTAAAAAATGAGGATCACCGTCGGTACTCTCTTCCTCGCTTTCGCCGTTTTCCTTGATTCTATTGGTAAATATATAATAATATAATATCTTTACTTATCTTGCTTCTCGTTCCTCTACATCACAACCCCTAACATTCTTCACATCCTTCACTCCTCATACTTTCCACCTCCTCAATTTCCTGACTTCTCCTTTGTCTACCTTCTCCTCCCCACACATCGAACACTCCCAATCCCATCTCTTCACCTCCAAAAACGCAGTATTTCCATACATTTGTATGGAAATACTAATTCCTTACAAATGTAAATTCAATCAGAAATTTAATCAGATAATTCCTTCGAAATTTGCCGTGTTGACAGACGACGACGACTGACAGAAACCGAAGAAAAGAAAATCACTCCTTCATCAGTGAGTCCAAAAACGCCGAATCTCGGTGAATTTGGCGACATTCAATTTTTACATTAACCAGTACCTTCCATTTGAGATAAGAATGCCTTAATTAAAATGATCATTATAAAAAATGTCAAAAGATATCATTATTTGCATTAATCCATTTTCTCTCTACTTTGCGAAAATGCATAATAACAATTTGTGTATTTACACTGTAAAAACTGAAGATTTCTTTTTTCATTACATATTACATTGTCATTACATACCTACGAACTTGGAAAGAGGCACTTAAAGTCGATTCCTACCACTAAACCCACCTCCTCTTTCTGCCAACCCACGTCCTCGGAACCGCTTTCGCATTATTTCCAGGACATGGAGGTAAGGTCAATGAGCCGTGCTACGGCTTCTCACTTTAGGCGCCAACTTGGCATTTTTCCAACCCTCCCACAACCAGGATGCACGCATCGTCCTCAGTAGTGGGGTGGTGACACACAACGGGCTCATCGGCCTTTGGCATCCTGGTTGGGTATGCCTTGTTAGGTAGCGCGTCCTTGAGGTTTCCTCGATGAGGTTGCCTCTCGGAACGCCCTACACCTCATTGTCCCGGGCTGATGGTCTGTCCGGGGCTTTTATTCGTTTGTGGCGCAGATGTAGCACTGCGGTGTACTTTCGCACGACGCAGATTTGTGCCCCTCCTTGCCACACCTACAGCACATTCTCGTCCTATCGGGACCCTTGCAATCCACTGCTATATGTCCAAAGTCTAAGCAGTGATAGCACCTTATCGTCTCTGTCTTTTTTCGGACTCTACAGGACATCCAAAACACCTTGAGATGTCCTGTCCGAATCAAGCGCGACGCAAGCTCCTCGCTGAGCTCCACATACGCCTTCAGGTGTCCCCTGAAGGCCTGCTTTGTCAAACACACTTTGACGTTGTCTGGATCGACGCCGCCAAAGTGGTGACATACCGTCTCCGTCACCTCCCCCACGTCGCGTCGGTTGTCGTGTCCAAATCCAGGACCTCGACTTCCGTGTGTGGAACGAGGTCTCGCACGGAGTTGCCAGCACAGACCACTTTTCTGATAGCTGACGACAGTTTTGCCCTGCCGTCTGCCGCAGGGCCCACCTCGATGAGGAGCTCTTCCTTCCGCGTCTCGCGGACACCCCTGATTTTGACACCATGGGTGTCCGGTTTCACCTTCAGTTTGAGGTCCTTCAAGACCTCGGCGTAGTTCGACCCGTGAGCCGGCTTTATTAAAACCGCCTCGAGTCGGGCTCTCCTCAGCAGATCCTTCTTCCTCGTAGGTGCGAGTGCAGCTGTTGTCGCCCCTGCATCATTCTTCTTCGGCGTTGATGACGCTGCTGCTGTAGAGCGCGTCCTGAGCTTCTTCTTCTTCGGCTTAGAGGAGCCTGCCTCAACGGGACTCACTCTCTTCCCAGGATGGGTAGTGGGAGTTTCCACAGCGTCTCCCGTCTGGGTAGCGTTTTGGCTGGTCTTCTTCCTCTCATTGCACTTCTTCTTCAATTCGGATACCTCTTTTCCGAAGGCCGTTCCCACGTCGTATGATGCGAACGTAAAATAACATTTAGCGTTATTCACATTATCATCAATTTTTTAAGAAGTTAATGTGCTTCGTCTAGTCCATGCCGAATTGGCATGGCCATATTTCTCTTAGTTCCCGAGAATTCCGTCATCTTTTTCAAAATCTCCTTAAATTCTGCGATGAACCCATATGTGTCCTTAACGAATTTTGCCCTCAACGTCAAAGATTGCCTCGCTCTGGACTTTGAACTAAAGTCAAGTTTCTCCGTCACGTCCAACGGACCACTCAACTCCTCGCACACACTTCTGTTTTGTACGAAAACCCAATATCGAACGTAATCCTGGCCCTTCTTCTTCTTCTGCTGCTCGACAACAACATTTGACTGACCGGATTTCTCCAGAAGGGGCTCCTCTTCGTGGCACAGCCAGATTTCCTGCTAGTAGGAGTCCTCATGACAAACATAATCCTGGTTCTTCTTCTACCAGACATCAATCACGAGCTCGTATTTCTTCTCAAGGGCCTTCTCTTCGTGCCAGGTCCGTGTCTTCTCCGGGCAGGCCACCTTCTCATGAAGTGCTTGGATGTACACTTGCATTCAAATCTCTTCTATATCATTTGTTTATGAAATGAAAAAATAGCATCGTGATCAAGCACATCCAAAAAACATGAACAATTTTAGGACAGAAACAGAATGCTTACATTTTTAGTGGAAAAATTAATTTCAACTCATGGAAAACGAATTTCCATCGAAGAGTTCAATCTCTAATCAATAGAATAAAGAAAAAAAACGAATTTTCAACAAAATAGTTTAAGCTTTAACCAACGAAATGAAGTTTTAGCAAAGTCCTGTAATTTTTAACCAAATAATTGAATTTTCAAAGAAACTTTATGAATTTTCATTAAAAAGTTTAATAGTTGCACTTTCATCTGAAACGGTAAATTTAAAACAAAATTTCTTATCCCCCTGTCCAATTCGAAGTCATGAAACTTAATTCTATTCCTGGAAATAAAGAAATACCTTCGCCCGACTTTTATAAACGTCTAGTTTTTCGACTGGAGAATTCAAACAAGGAATTTTATTTTTTAAGGCAGATGACTGTTTATCGTGAAAACGGGACCAAGACAGTCTGAAGCCTCAGTTAAAAAACTGGCCAAGAATCTTTGAAAATTTCTTTCTCAACATACTTAGCAATTTCACCAGAAGCTCATGAGATTCCTGCGTCAAAACCACACTCTTAGTTGGATTCTTTAGGTGAAAAATCACCTTAAAAGCTTGCGAAAGCGATGTCATAAACATTTATCAGATGTAGTTCATTATTTCTGTAAATGATAAGGACTCTCACGACTTTCAATTAATTCACAATTTTTAAAATCTCGTATGAGCCTGAGAGTTTAAGAATATATTTAGTTCTATAATACAAAATAATTTCAAAATGAAAAGTAAGATATAAGTAACTAACTTCATAAACTAAAATTAGAAGTTGCCACTCATCTGTTGTTTTCCCGAAACTGACATTTGCATATACACTGATACGACAGTGCAATCTCACAAAAGTTAATTTAAAGTGAAATAATTATGAATTATACCTCAGAAGAGTATACCGAAATGTTAATAGTGTATGGCGAATGTGGGCGGAACGGGAATGCAACTTCACGAGAATACGCATTAAGTTTTCCAAACCGAAGGCACCCTAACCCACAACAAATTTTGCATTTAGTGAATAGAGCGAGAGAAACAGGAAATTTAGTTCCTGTTCGAAGAGACTATGAGCAATGAGATGCAGGAATTCAGTTGCCTGTGCATGATGAAGACGCGACTGTGAATAGTGTTTTTGAAGAACCTTTCATCGGTATACGGGGTCTTGCCGCAATGCATGAAACATGTTACAGTACTTGCCAAAGGGCGTTGAAAAAGAGTAATCTCCATGCGTATCACTTCTCAGGAGTGCAAAAGTTGCAAGAAAATGACTTTCTCAGACGCCTAAAATTTTGCAACTGGTTGCTAGGACGACATGCCAATGATCCAATTTTTGTAAAGAGCATTATGTTTACTGATGAGTGCACCTTTATAAAAAATAAAATTTTTAATTCCCGAAATTGGCATCATTATGTTTTCGAAAATCCTCATGTCACACTTCCAACCCTGAAATACTCAGAACCGATTCAGTATAAATTTATGGTGCGGCATTGTGGAGGAACATGTGGTAACCTTTCATTTCATCAATACAAAATTGAATAATAACCTCCTATTGGCTCGCTGCAATTATCAATAGTTTAAAAACTATTGAGCGTACAACATTTTGCCATTGTGATTTGTTGTTTAGTTTTTTACAACCAATCTGTATATATATAAGGTGTATGATGAAGTGTGAATCACTCTGTAAAATTAGACGAATTTTCCAATAAAACTAAGGAATGTTCTACCTAATACTTGGATTATCAGGCTAGAAAGGAAAAATTTTCAAACAAAACTGAAATAGCTACACTTAAAAATAATTGAGCTGTCCAAGCAAGAAATTAAGCTGGATTTCGTCTGCTAACAAAATATAGCTGTGGTACCAGTGTACCCAGAAAAATTTATCATTGCAATAAGTGACCGACCGTGAAAAAGAGGCCTTATGCGCGATAGCTTCATTTTGCAGGAGAAGCGATTGAGGAGGCCGTCCAAGACAGGAACTCAATGAGAGGATCTCACTTTCCAGTTGAATAAAAATTTGAATTTTCGAGATATAGGAATAATATTTCTAATTATGAAAGAGTGAAGAAAAAGTGTGAAAAACTAAAAATCGATTTTTGTCGCATTGCGACAAGAAATTTTTACATAAAACCAATGCCTTCCATTTGAGATTAGAATGTCTTGATTAAAATGAACATAATAGAAAAAGTCAAATGATATCATTATTTTCCAGAGACAATCTTGATACTGTTAACGTCGTCATTTCACATATGTTATGTGTGAGATAACCGCTACTCATGTATATTTTTGTACTCTGATGATGCGATGGCA
>CAKNXH010001730.1:53052-67964 GCA_932178445.1 Andricus quercusramuli
TCCGTGTGTCCCTCTTCGCGAAAGATAGTAAGGATCTCGTTGATAGACGCTCTTTTCGTATAATGGCGTAAGGCCCAAGTAGCAATTTTCTCCCATGTCGTTAACGGCGCTGGAGTTTGTTCCTCATTTTCATCATCTGAATATGAATTCAACTTTTCCCAGAATTCAGTCTCATCATTTTCTCGACAAACCTTATCTACGTCTTCATGTATGGGATGCTGCACTCTAGGGAGGGTTCCCTCTGCAGACAGCTCTGTGTCGTCGCAATGTGTCTCAATTTTAGCCTCCTTAAAATTCATTTTAATGCTTACACTATAAGTATTTTGGTTCAAAGCATTAGTATTATCCATGTCACTATTGTTTTCAAAGTTTTGTGGTTTGTTCTTCTTTTCGAAAGCAAGGAAAAATTCATGGTCTTTTTCACGCTGTATTTTAAGACGCCGGCGTTGTTGGCGAGAAGATAAAAGATGATAAGGCTTAAGTCGTTTCCGTGATGGCACTTCCAGTCCATCGACTGCTTTAAAGCTCTAAAAGGAAGCGATATGTGTGTGTATTCCAAAAACCGTTAAACAATAGTTTCTTTTTTTCTCTCATTACAATATTTAAATATTTCTTGCATCAAAAAAGGTCCCACAAATTTTTAATCGAATTAACTTTAATATGTAGAATCTTGTATACTACCCTGGTCAAGAAACTTAATGACTTTTTAAACAAGAATTAATTTTAGGTTCAAAGGTTTTCATAGTGATGAGTATTTAGGTCGAAAAATTGTTTAAACTGTTTAAAATCAGATTTTGTCGCCAGAATGTGAGGTGGAATTTCCGAGCACTTTTCAGCCCATAAAACGTGTTTTAAAAAATGTTGAACTTACATGTTTGTGACGTAATACCCACACAAATTCGTATTATATTATGACTTAGGGGCACCATTTCTTAAGTCTACCTACTAGTACTCACTCAAAAAATAAAATTTGTCCGCTCTTAAAGTTTTGTGATATTGGACAGTGGTTTATGGGTTTATAAACGAAAATAAATCCAAGTTCTTTCGCTCGCAAGTCTG
This sequence comes from Andricus quercusramuli, assembly GCA_932178445.1. Lineage (NCBI taxonomy): Eukaryota > Metazoa > Arthropoda > Insecta > Hymenoptera > Cynipidae > Andricus > Andricus quercusramuli. The sequence continues at coordinate 54,112 of CAKNXH010001730.1, forward strand.
AGCGCGCGGTTGTTGTATCTTGCACTTCGCACTCGATAATATATTTACGTCGCGCTTCGCGCTCGCTAATGTATTTACCTCGCGCTACGCGTACGGATACTTTTTTACTTTTTGCTTTGCGCTCGGTTTTTAGATTAAAAAGAAAATTTATTTATTCAAGGCTCCATTGGCCTTAAGGAACACATTTTCATTGAAACACCTGCAAACTTTTTTAAAGTCCGAAGAAAAACGCCTAATTGTTTAAGAAAAAGTTTTGGTTTGACTTACTGAAAATGCTACCAAGCAATCGAAAATTTCCTTTCTGGTCAAACAGTGTTTACTTTATTCATAGACAACTATATATACAAAAAATTATGAAAAGAATTTGTTCATTCTTTTAATATGAAAAATTTTGCTAATGAACATTTTTTTCTTATCTTGTATAGTTTTTCCGGAAAATGGATTTTTTTTTAAATAGTATTTTTCACATATAAAACGAAAAATATGTAACATATCAAAAAATAGTTTTAAAAAAATTTGTTTATCTTCTCAATATGAACAATTTTGCTTGAGAAAATGTTATTTATCTTGTAAAGTTTTGCCGAGGAATGAAATTTTTTATTTCTCTTATCATTTTTTACAAATAAAACGAAAAATATGTAACTTATAAAAACTAGTATCAACAAAATTGGTTCATCTTTTTAATATAAACAACTTTGCCTCTCATCATTTTTCGTATCTTCTATAATAATGCCGAAAAATTGAATTTTTTATTTTCAATGGAATTTTTCACGATTAAAACAAAAAATATGTAACTTATCAAAAAATGGTCACAATAAAATGTGTTCATCCACTTGCTATGAACAATTTTACCATTGGTCAAAAATGGCTGGTTAACGAACTTTTTCTTCCTTTTTGCGCCTTAAAAACGTGTGCCAAAGCTTAATCCAATCTGATCAGTCTCTCGAAAGTTATCGTGCCTATAGACTACAGACAGACTACAGACAGAAAGACAGAAACCTCCGTAAAAATCGTTATTTCTGACACAGGGGGTCTCAAACCGTGGAGATTTGATGAGAACCGACTATGTCCAATGTTACATAAAACCAATAAATTGTTTAAACAACTATTTCTTCTCTGGACCCGAGAAGAGGGAAGTGGAAATAACAAAATAAACTTCTGCCTTGATTGCCCATGCGATCTATAAAAAGCTACCTGGAGTTGAAGGTTTCAAATTCTGCCACCAGATGGTGCATCGCAGCGCATCGGATCCCAATGGAAATTCTTTGTGTGAGAACCTAACCTATATTTGGAAAAAAATATCTTCAATTTTTGTATGCTCCATATTTCTTCAAAACAAATTTATATAAACTTTGATGGATCAGATACGCAATATATACTTTTGTTAATGGATGTGGATAAACATTTTTCATACCCTTCTTCTCTTTTTGTGTATTTTCGACCACGAGGCAAAGATGTCGGGTTATGCGGGAACAGGAAAACGGAGTCATTTCATCTTCCATTCTTCAGTGTTCAGAATGCTGGCAGCCTGAGCCACTACGCTTGCGCAATAGTAGTGTCTCAAGCCGCCAAGCACTGGGAACACTGCTTCCGTAGTCAAAATTACAAATTGTAATTAAAGTTCAAACTGGTATTACAATTATTACCGAAAATTCACTAAACTTTAAATTATGAAGAATGTTTTATAATGCACAGGAGCATAGTTCATATAATAACCAAGAAATAAAGGTTATGTTAAAGCTAATCATTGTAATCCTTCATATAAAAACAGGTAACCTCCATTGGTCCAGATCATGATAGTCGCCATTTTGTACTAAATGATACGCTAACGAACGTCGGATAGCGGAAAAAGTAACGCTAAACTCGCAGAGCATGCGCAGTAACGGCAACACGTGACTTTAGTATTTACCACAAGCTACGGAACGCTATGCAAAATCTCCCTATTATCGGTGATCAATAAAATAAGAAATCTACTTTTAACATAAGTTAAATTCTTTATTTATTATGCATAACAATCCTCCTTCATATATGTATTCTCCTATAGATGAAAATTCGTAACCGCCGTTGTAGTTTTACGGAGGAAGTTTTCTTAGTCATTTTTACTATTACTTTCAATGTAAGTTGTTATTAAAGATATTATATCTTTGGCACATAAAGTGATTATTTACTTCAAGCCTATGTAATTGAATATTAGCTATAATTTTTATAATACAAGATTATTTATGTCCAAAGTACCTCTATTCCAATTGGATAATTTTTGTAAATTTTTGTGATGTTGTGAAATAAGTACCTCAATTATGCTATCCATATTATATGTACATATATTTTACTTTTCTATGGAATTAGTTCAAAAATGATTATATTATGTATTAAATTAAGTATTAGCTGATTAATTTTGTTCATAATATCAAATTACATACAGATTGAAGTTTAAAATTCTTTAATTAAGTAACATAAATTGATTTTTTACTTTGAGATTATGTAATTGAATATTGCTGGATGAAATTGGTATAATACAAACTTATTTGTATTTGAAATAGCCTTATTCCAGTTACATAAATGTCAAATTGTTTCTGAGGTTGAGGGATGAGTACCTGAATTAAACTTTCAAAATTATATGTACGTATGATTTCATTTTTCCTGAAATTAGGTTAAAAGATTATTAATAATTCAAATTTTCATAACAATTATTATTATAGATTAGCAGTTCGAACTCGGAAGTTCATTGCCTCACTAACCCGAGACCGCCACATATCTCTATCCTGTGCATCCTCCATCCAGTTTAAGTAATCATGTCCTAGTTCTTTTAAATCATCCCTTACATTTTTCTCCCATCTGTTTCTTGGTCTGCCTAAGGGTCTCTTGCCAGTCGGCCTCCCTCTTAAAACTTGCGCCACCGTTCTTTCGTTTCCCATTCTTGCTACATGCCCCGCCCATCTTAGTTTACGCGTTTTCATTACTCTATTAATATTTGCTGACCCGTAGAGAGCATGCAGCTCATCATTATGCAGTTTTCTCCATTCACCTGTCTCTTCGTCCCTTTTTGGACCATAGATTTTTCTAAGTACTTTATTCTCAAAAACTCTAAACCTATTCTCATCTCCTTTCGTCAGCGCCCACGTTTCGCACCCGTACATGACGACCGGCATTATTATCGTTTTGTAAATTCTCACTTTGATGTTTCTAGATAGCAATCGCGATTTTAATAGCGTGGTTGCTGCATAATAGCACCCATTGCCAGCGTGCAGCCGCGCGTTGATTTCCGTTTTAATCCTATTTTCGCTAGTTATAATTGACCCGAGGTATTTAAACTCGCTAACCCTTTCAAATTTCATATTTCCGGCTGTTAGATCCCCGTCTTGATTACTTTGTTCAGATCTGAGGACGGTCATATATTTTGTTTTCGTTTCGCTAACCTCCAAGCCAATATCTTTGGCTTTTGTGATCAAGATTTCTACATTTTTAGCTACCGTCTCTTTATTATCCCCTAGTATGTCGAGATCATCCGCATATCCAAGAATTTGTATTACCCCATTGAGCGTAGCACCGGTCGGATTCGCCTGCACTTGCCTAACCACGTATTCTAAAACTAAGTTAAAAAGGACGCACGAAAGTGCATCGCCCTGTTTCAGGCCATCGCGGATCGAGAACTCTTCAGATAACCTTCCGTTTACGCGTATTCTTCCCCTACTGCCGCTTAAGCAAATTTCGATAAGTCTAACCAATTTTCTTGGCACACCCAGGAACTCTAGGATCCAGTACATTCGCGCGCGTATAATAGAGTCGTAAGCTTTTTTAAAATCGATAAATAGCTGATGCACTGCTTCATTAAATTCCCATTTTTTTTCTAGCAGTTGTCTAATTGTGAACATTTGATCGCTTGTAGATCGGTTTCGGCGGAATCCACACTGGTAATCCCCAATGATTTCCTCGGCGAAAGGAGTTAGCCTACCTAAGATTACATTGGACAGGACCTTATAGCACGACGACACAAGTGAAATTCCCCGATAATTGTTACAGTTCATTTTATCGCCTTTTTTAAAGATAGGAATAATAATAGAGTCATTCCATTCCTCTGGAATGCGTTCTGTTTTCCAAACTGTGCGTATTAATTTATAAATTTGTCTTTTGAGGCAAGGGCCTCCATTTTTTATCAGTTCAGCCGGTAGGTCGTCGATGCCCGCGGCTTTGTTATTTTTCAACTTCTTTATGGCCATTTCTATTTCTATATAAGCAGGATCATCAATTAATAAATCAGCAGTGTGGATTTCGCCGAGATTACCTTCAACGGGGGCTTCGCGTACATTTAATAGTTTATCGAAATATTCTTTCCATAAATTCAGTCTCTCTGTCGCATCGGCTACTAGGTTGCCATTTTCGTCCCTCATTACTTCCGTTCTACTTTGAAAGCCTTTCCTTATAAAATTGATTCCCCTGTACATCTCGCGCGGGTTATTCTGTTTATTATGCGTTTCTATTGTTAGTATTTTATTCTTTTCCCACTCCCTTTTCTTGGATCTATAAAGCCTTCTTGTACTTTTACTAATCTCGAGATACTTCTTATGTGTTTGATCGCACTTATTTTGTAAACTACTTAGTCTGGCCTTCCAGCGTTTTTCAAACCCGAGTTTGCACTCTTCGTCATACCATGGTTTGCTTTTTGTTACTTTCTTTAAACCTATCGTAAGTTTCGCGGCTGTCTTTACCACCTTTTTTATATTGCTCCATAGGGTTTCCGGGTCCTCCTCGTAATTATTGTTATCGTCTCTCTGTTCTTGGAGAGCGTCAAAGCTATTAGAAATCTCAACTTGATAATTTAATGTTTCTGTTGCTGTTTTGAACTTATCTATATTGAAACGGACTGTTGGCTCTGTGCGGCTTGTTTTCTTACTGATCGCTAGTCTAGATCTTAATTTTACTATCACGAGAAAATGGTCTGAATTTAAATCCGCTCCCCTATACGATCTTATATCGAGAATGTTTGTATGACGTCTTCTGTCAATTAGAACGTGATCAATCTGATTGTGAGTGTTACCATCTGGTGATCTCCAGGTGGCCTTATGTATATTTTTATGCTTGAAATATGTGCTTTTCACAACGAGGTTCTTTGAAGCTGCAAAGTTTATTACTCTAGTTCCATTATCATTACTGACGTCCTGCAAACTTTCTGATCCTATTGTAGGCCTATACATCGGTTCTTTTCCAATTTTCGCGTTGAAATCTCCCAATACTATTTTTGCGTCAAAAGTTGAGAACTTGTCAAAAACCTGCTCGATTGTTTCGTAAAAGAGATCTTTAGTGTCTTCGTCTTTGTCCTCGGTGGGGCAGTGCACGTTGATTAATACCTGTTTGCTGAAAATACCCTTCAGTACAATGTATGATAACCGATCGTTAATGAATTGCATGTCGATAACCGCTTGCGAAATTCGTTTATTAATAAGAAAACCGGTCCCCAGTGTGCGCCCCTTAGCTCCCCCGAAGTGAAAAGTATAGTTATCCTTAGAAATTGACCCGAAATCTCCCGACCAGCAGGTTTCTTGAAGTGCTATTAAGTCAGTTCTGTAATCATTTGCTATCTTAATGAGTTCGCTAAATCCGCCAGTATATAGACTACGCGCGTTTAGAGTTCCCACCCTTAAATCTTTAACTGTAGTTTTTTGTTTTTGCAAGTTAGCCATGGTAGTTTCAAGATAATCCGCACGTTAGGATCCTATTCCGATCGTGCTGCTGCTGCTCGACAACAAGATTTGCATGACCGAAATTCTCCAGCGGAGGCTCCTTTTTGTAGCAGGTCCAGGTTTCCTGCCAGTAGGAGTCCTGAAGGGGAACCTAATCCTGGTTCGCCTTCTGTCAGACAACATTCACCTGACCGGACATCTCCTCAGGAAGCTCAACTTCGTGCCAGATCCATTTCCCCTCTGGGCCGGCGTCCTTCAGATCGAATACTTGGATGTACAATAGAAGAACTTGGATATGTTCGAATTATTCCTCGTACAAATCAAAACCAGCAATTTGAATTTCGAAGGTACGTTATGCCTGCCGGTATGCCAATTACATTCCGAGCAGAACCAAATCGATATGTGCCCGTGCCAACTCGAGAATATATTGTATTATCAACATCGAATGAGGACATTTTTGCAATAGTGGAATATAGAGGGACTCTTCGTGGAATTTATAGGCGCGATAGAAATCATTCGCGAATAAAAATAAATATGATAAGCGGCGCAGTTGATAAGTTGACTCCAGATGAAAAAAGGGATTGTCCAGTAGGCAATAGTCAACCACTTCTCTCAACAAGTTTTATTAAAGCTTCCGCAAATTACGATTCACTACAGTCTGAACGGAATCCCAATATCGAACGTAATCCTGGCCATTCTTCTTCCTCTTCTGCCAGACATCTTTCACCTGACCGGACATCTCCTCAGGAGCCTTCTCTTCGCGCCAGTTCCAGGTCGCCTCCAGGCATGCCTCCTTTAGATGGAGCACTTGGATATACAATGGAACAACTTGGAAATGTTCAGCTTATCCCTTGCACAAACCAGAACCAGCGATTTGAATTTCGAAGATACGTCTTTCCTACCGGTAAACCAATTCGAATGCGAAAAGATCAGCTAAACTATGCGTTTGGGCCAACCCAAGAATATATTGTATTATCAACATACAATGGTGACGCTTTTGCAATATTGGATTATAGGGAGACTCTTCGTGGCATTTATAGGACAGATAAGAATAAGTCGCGAGTAAAAATAAATATGATAAGCGGCGTAGTTGATAATTTGACTCCAGATGAAAAAAGGGATTGTCCAGTAGGCAAAGGGCAAGTATTTTTCTCGAAGAATTTTATTAAAGTTTACGCAAATAACGATTCACTACAGTCTGAACGGAATCCCAATGTCAAACGTAATCCTAGTCCTTCTTCTTGTGCCAGACAGTCCAGGTCTCCTCCAGGCAGGCCTCCTTCTCATGAAGTACTTGGATATACACTTGCAAAACTTGGATATATTCGGCTTATTTCCCAGACAAATCCGAACCGGCAATTCGAATTTCGAAGATATGTTATTCCTGCCGGTTTACCAATTAAATTTCGGGCAGAACTGAATCGATATGTGGCCGTGCCAACCCGAGAACATCTTGTTTTATCAACATCGAACGGTGAAGTTTTTGCAATATTGGAGTATAGTGGGTTTCTTCTTGGGATATACAAATTAGATGCACATAGTTCGAGAATAAAAATAAACATGATAAGCGGTGCAGTTGAAGATCTGACCGTAATGGAAATGAGGGAATGCCCTGTAGGCAAACATTATCCAATCTCTCCACGTCGGTTTAAAGACGTTGCTTCGAATGAAGATACTCTACACTATGTGTATCATTAATTCAATGATACAAAGATAAACTAAAATATAATATTCTTCGTAATCCGTAGTCGAAACAAAATTAAAGAAGAAGATTTAAATGCAAATGTATTATAGTTATCATGGCTTCTTTTGTTTGATCTTTTTCTAATCCCCACTAGGTAATTCAAAATTTTTTTTTTGAATATTCAAAATTGATTCTTTTCTTTTTCGTCTATCATTTGGTAAACAACTGTCTGAATGTTATTATTTTCTACATTCAATGTGCAGGAGTACGTGCAAGCGAAAAATGATTCATAAGTAATATTTTTTATTATAAAAAAATTATAATATTAAATAAAATTATGTTGTCATCATCAAGTATCGATTTCAAGGTAATATTTTGACACAAAGTCGCTCGTTTTTAGTGACAATTTTTAATGGACCACAGAAATGTATCATCCGATATTATTTATTAATTTCATAAACAAAAAACTGGAAAATTCTGAAAATATAATTTAAGAAAGGTTACGAGAGACTCGATTCTTTTTTGCCTTATGATGTACACATAATATTCTTATGTATATGTATTTACTTAAATCATTTGTTATATCATTTCCTTATGAAGTGAAAAAATAGCATTGTGATCTAACACATCTAAAAAATATGATCAATTTTATGACAGAATTAGAACACTTGCATTTTTAGTGAAAAACTTAATTTTCAAGTAATTGAATTTTCAAACAATAAAGATGAGTTTCAAACGAAGAACGTGGTATTTGCTTTTTTAACAGAAAACCTAAATTTACAACAAAGTTTGTTATCCCCTAATAGTGTGAAGTAGTTTTTGGACGTTTTCTAAGACATTTTAACAAATTTGATAGGGTTTCGATGGTTACAGAGCATCCTAATTATTTTAGGGTATTTCAAGCGTTTTCCAAAGATTTTATATGATTTCTGATGGTTTCAGCATTTGAAAAGATTTCTTATGCTGCGAAGTTCTTAAGAGATTTGAAAAATTTCAACAAAATTTCACAGGACTTTATCAAATTTTAAAGGATGATTTTGTCATATTTCGAGGGATTTTAAAGGATTTTACATGATTTCCTCTAATTTTAGGAATAATGTATATCAGATAATTCATTATACAAAGTGTGTGTAAAGTACAGAGTGAAGTAGGCCTCTCCTTAGCGACATGTATTTTTAATCTGATTGCATCATGAGAACCTCGAGTAATTTTCTTACTGAATAGAAAAAAGATTCCAATCGTTAAAATTTGATCAAATTCTATTGCCTTAAATTTTAAATTAATTATGTTTTTGCCAACGGCGATACCAAGCTGAAAACTCCCGTTCTCGTAAGATCACTGAAGTGATCTCTGTCAGAGATGTCAACAATAAGATGGGGCGAATGATTGTACATGACAGTGCACCAGATAGCTCAGCAAAAATTTTTTTACCCTCCTTCATCCCTTTCACCGCGTCCACATAAGCCCCCTGAGTGATGTTGAGTTCCCACACTTCATCAGACTCTCCCTCAGACTCCACAGATCCACTTCGATTCAAATTTTGTACATCATCCATTTAAATTCCCACGAGTAGCTAGGGAAATAAAGGTCCACCCCCGCAGAGCCCCGCATGCGGGGGTAAAGTCTGCATACTCTAGAAGGCGACCTGGTATCCTAGAGACACCGTTTGAGACACCACACCCATGGTGCCATGCAGCCTTCGGCACGGTGGATTAACGCCTTGGCTTGGAGGTTTTTCCTTCGGGACCATCCCTGGACCCTTGCCTGCGACTGCTTATTGAGTAGTGTAACCGTATTCAGCAGAAACCCTCGGCACAGGGCCGCAACAGGAAGCGGTCTTGGTTTTTTCTCGGTGTGTCCATCACCCAGTCTGTTTGGTCCGCGGAGTCTATTTTATTTCAGCCCTACCCTCTGTTTCCAGCGAGCATTCCCCTATCCGCCACCCGGGGACGCGCCACGTATGGGCTTGGATCTGTCATCTGCTGCCGGCTGTCATCTGTTACAACCAGACTCTTCACCATACGATAAAGCACAGCTTAATTTGGACATGATTTCGACTCGCAAAACAAATTTTGCGAATACAAGTGGTAGTTAGGTGCACAATCTAAACATGAATGCTACAAACAATAAAGTAGCCTCGGAATGTAATGAAACTTTGATCGACGAAAAGCATATAAACGGTAAGCGTAAGGGTCGAGTTTCAGGCACGTAAGGAAACTAGATATTCTATGTGTACCTGAGACGAAGAAAAAGGGTTGCAAAAGTAGGAACATAGAAAATGGGGTGTTGAAAGGTGGTTTTGAAATACGGTCAGGAGTAGATGGTGAATCACATGTTTGTCAAGGGTTCGGTTTAATTATGAATGAAAAAGCAAGACAGCATCTCAAAGATCATGGATATGTAACGCCCAGATTGCTGTTGATTAGAATGAAGGTAGGAATCAGAAGATTATAGTCATGAACTGATTTTGGCTTCTCATAACCATGGTAAGCTCCGATGACAAAGACTTCTTGAAATTCGCCCTTCATTTTCCCTAATATTGGCCACAACTGACTTTTCGAACCTTTGCTAATCGGTAAACCATCCAGATTCATATCAAATAAAATTTTCAACGGAATAGAATCCTGCGACATCTTTTTGAAGACATCCATCAGAGCCCTTTCCAATCCATAGTGTAGATAAGTTCCGGATCCACATGGAATGATGTTGGATGCATTCTCTGGTGTTCCTAATAGCATTCTAGCATCTTTGGGTAATTCCGTGTGTCCCTCTTTGCGAAAGATAGTAAGGATCTCGTTGATAGATGCTCTATTCGTATAATGGCGTGAGGCCCAAGTAGCAATTTTCTCCCATGTCGTTAACGGCGCTGGAGTTTGTTCCTCATTTTCATCATCTGAATATAAATTCAACTTTTCCCAGAATTCAGTCTCATCATTTTGTCGACAAACCTTATCCACGTCTTCATGTATGGGATGCTACACTCTAGGAGGGTTCTCTCTGCAGACAGCTCTGTGTCGTCGCAATGTGTCTCAATTTTAGCCTCCTTAAAATTCATTTTAATGCTTACACTATAAGTATTTTGGTTCAAAGCATTAGTATTATCCATGTCACTATTGTTTTGAAAGTTTTGTGGTTTGTTCTTCTTTTCGAAAGCAAGGAAAAATTCATGGTCTTTTTCACGCTGTATTTTAAGACGCCGGCGTTTTTGGCGAGAAGATAAAAGATGATAAGGCTTAAGTCGTTTCCGTGATGGCACTTCCAGTCCATCGACTGCTTTAAAGCTCTAAAAGGAAGCGATATGTGTGTGTATTCCAAAAACCGTTAAACAATAGTTTCTTTTTTTCTCTCATTACAATATTTAAATATTTCTTGCATCAAAAAAGGTCCCACAAATTTTTAATCGAATTAACTTTAATATGTAGAATCTTGTATACTACCCTGGTCAAGAAACTTAATGACTTTTTAAACAAGAATTAATTTTAGGTTCAAAGGTTTTCATAGTGATGAGTATTTAGGTCGAAAAATTGTTTAAACTGTTTAAAATCAGATTTTGTCGCCAGAATGTGAGGTGGAATTTCCGAGCACTTTTCAGCCCATAAAACGTGTTTTAAAAAATGTTGAACTTACATGTTTGTGACGTAATACCCACACAAATTCGTATTATATTATGACTTAGGGGCACCATTTCTTAAGTCTACCTACTAGTACTCACTCAAAAAATAAAATTTGTCCGCTCTTAAAGTTTTGTGATATTGGACAGTGGTTTATGGGTTTATAAACGAAAATAAATCCAAGTTCTTTCGCTCGCAAGTCTGAGCGCGCGGTTGTTGTATCTTGCACTTCGCACTCGATAATATATTTACGTCGCGCTTCGCGCTCGCTAATGTATTTACCTCGCGCTACGCGTACGGATACTTTTTTACTTTTTGCTTTGCGCTCGGTTTTTAGATTAAAAAGAAAATTTATTTATTCAAGGCTCCATCGGCTTTAAGGAACACATTTTCATTGAAACACCTGCAAACTTTTTTAAAGTCCGAAGAAAAACGCCTAATTGTTTAAGAAAAAGTTTTGGTTTGACTTACTGAAAATGCTACCAAGCAATCGAAAATTTCCTTTCTGGTCAAACAGTGTTTACTTTATTCATAGACAACTATATATAAAAAAAATTATGAAAAGAATTTGTTCATTCTTTTAATATGAAAAATTTTGCTAATGAACATTTTTTTCTTATCTTGTATAGTTTTTCCGGAAAATGGATTTTTTTTTTAATAGTATTTTTCACATATAAAACGAAAAATATGTAACATATCAAAAAATAGTTTAAAAAAAATTTGTTTATCTTCTCAATATGAACAATTTTGCTTGAGAAAATGTTATTTATCTTGTAAAGTTTTGCCGAGGAATGAAATTTTTTATTTCTCTTATCATTTTTTACAAATAAAACGAAAAATATGTAACTTATAAAAACTAGTATCAACCAAATTGGTTCATCTTTTTAATATAAACAACTTTGCCTCTCATCATTTTTCGTATCTTCTATAATAATGCCGAAAAATTGAATTTTTTATTTTCAATGGAATTTTTCACGATTAAAACAAAAAATATGTAACTTATCAAAAAATGGTCACAATAAAATGTGTTCATCCACTTGCTATGAACAATTTTACCATTGGTCAAAAATGGCTGGTTAACGAACTTTTTCTTCCTTTTTGCGCCTTAAAAACGTGTGCCAAAGCTTAATCCAATCTGATCAGTCTTTCGAAAGTTATCGTGCCTATAGACTACAGACAGACTACAGACAGAAAGACAGAAACCTCCGTAAAAATCGTTATTTCTGACACAGGGGGTCTCAAACCGTGGAGATTTGATGAGAACCGACTATGTCCAATGTTACATAAAACCAATAAATTGTTTAAACAACTATTTCTTCTCTGGACCCGAGAAGAGGGAAGTGGAAATAACAAAATAAACTTCTGCCTTGATTGCCCATGCGATCTATAAAAAGCTACCTGGAGTTGAAGGTTTCAAATTCTGCCACCAGATGGTGCATCGCAGCGAATCGGATCCCAATGGAAATTCTTTGTGTGAGAACCTAACCTATATTTGGAAAAAAATATCTTCAATTTTTGTATGCTCCATATTTCTTCAAAACAAATTTATATAAACTTTGATGGATCAGATACGCAATATATACTTTTGTTAATGGATGTGGATAAACATTTTTCATACCCTTCTTCTCTTTTTGTGTATTTTCGACCACGAGGCAAAGATGTCGGGTTATGCGGGAACAGGAAAACGGAGTCATTTCATCTTCCATTCTTCAGTGTTCAGAATGTTGGCAGCCTGAGCCACTGCGCTTGCGCAATAGTAGTGTCTCAAGCCGCCAAGCACTGGGAACACTGCTTCCGTAGTCAAAATTACAAATTGTAATTAAAGTTCAAACTGTTATTACAATTATTACCGAAAATTCACTAAACTTTAAATTATGAAGAATGTTTTATAATGCACAGGAGCATAGTTTATATAATAACCAAGAAATAAAGGTTATGTTAAAGCTAATCATTGTAATCCTTCATATAAAAACAGGTAACCTCCATTGGTCCAGATCATGATAGTCGCCATTTTGTACTAAATGATACGCTAACGAACGTCGGATAGCGGAAAAAGTAACGCTAAACTCGCAGAGCATGCGCAGTAACGGCAACACGTGACTTTAGTATTTACCACAAGCTACGGAACGCTATGCAAAATCTCCCTATTATCGGTGATCAATAAAATAAGAAATCTACTTTTAACATAAGTTAAATTCTTTATTTATTATGCATAACAATCCTCCTTCATATATGTATTCTCCTATAGATGAAAATTCGTAACCGCCGTTGTAGTTTTACGGAGGAAGTTTTCTTAGTCATTTTTACTATTACTTTCAATGTAAGTTGTTATTAAAGATATTATATCTTTGGCACATAAAGTGATTATTTACTTCAAGCCTATGTAATTGAATATTAGCTATAATTTTTATAATACAAGATTATTTATGTCCAAAGTACCTCTATTCCAATTGGATAATTTTTGTAAATTTTTGTGATGTTGTGAAATAAGTACCTCAATTATGCTATCCATATTATATGTACATATATTTTAGTTTTCTATGGAATTAGTTCAAAAATGATTATATTAAGTATTAAATTAAGTATTAGCTGATTAATTTTGTTCATAATATCAAATTACATACAGATTGAAGTTTAAAATTCTTTAATTAAGTAACATAAATTGATTTTTTACTTTGAGATTATGTAATTGAATATTGCTGGATGAAATTGGTATAATACAAACTTATTTGTATTTGAAATAGCCTTATTCCAGTTACATAAATGTCAAATTGTTTCTGAGGTTGAGGGATGAGTACCTGAATTAAACTTTCAAAATTATATGTACGTATGATTTCATTTTTCCTGAAATTAGGTTAAAAGATTATTAATAATAGATTT
>CAKNXH010001730.1:72964-83468 GCA_932178445.1 Andricus quercusramuli
AAATTACCGGAATTACTTTGAAAGGTCAATAATAAATCAAATTTTCCTGAATGAAAGTTAAAATTAAAAAAAAAAGTAAACATTTGTGTGTTTCAATGAATATTAATTCAAGCTTCAAGCTTCTTATATTGTGGAATGATTAACTAATTATGAGCTGATAATTTTTCTCGCTATATTGATTTTTATAATAAAAATTTATTGATATTTAAAATACCCTTATTGTAATTAAATAAATTTTCAAATGTGACTGATTTTTTAAAACGTGTATCTGAATTTAATTTTCAAAACTATATGTAAATATGTTTTATTTTTTCTGAAATTAGTATAAAAGGTTATGAATAAATGAAATTTTTAGAAATGAAAGTAAAAATTTGCAATAATGTAAAGTAAAAATTATTTGAATGTTTTAATGAAAGTTATAGTTTAATGCTTTTCATTTTGAATTTTTGTGATGTTGTGAAATAAGTATCTAAATTCTGCTTTCAATATTATATGTACATATATTTTACTTTTCTATGAAATTAATTTAAAAAGTTAATATTAATTAAATCTTGCAGGAAAATATAAAGTAAAAATTATTGGAATGTGAAAGTTATTTGAATTTCGTAATTTGTACAAGCAGCAAGGAAAGTGGGCAAAACATAAAAAATTGAACAAATTATGAGCGAAAGTAATGTATTTAAAAAAAATACGCATAAATAAGAATGACATAGTTACATGTGCTTGTACTCGCATACAACGATCTCGATGAATATACACACTCGGAAGTTCGGACTAGAAAATGTCCCCATGAAAAAAGAACCCCGTAAGTCCCATTACACATCACAAATATTTGAGTTACTTTTTATAAAATTATAAAAATACCCAATACCAAGAAACTCACGAGGCTTTCCCATCTTCACTTTTAATCTGAACTTCTCAAAAAAATGAATTTCTAAAATTATTTTCAAAAAACGGACTCAAAATTCTTAGAATCAAGTCTATAAACTTTTGAATCCATTACAAGGGACTTAGCAATCTTCTGTACATTACAATACTCCTTCTAATAAACGTATGAGGTTCCAAGTCCGGTGAAGCTGGTGTGAGCGATAAGTGGAGATTTGACAATTGGGGCGGAGGCGGCATATTGAGCGTATTGTGCGTATTGAGGGGCGGCATAAACAGCTGGTTGGGCGAGTGTCTTCACAACTGCGGGGGCGGCGGCATAGTGAGCGTACTGAGGGGCGGCATAGACAGCTGGTTGAGCGAGAGTCTTAACAACTGCGGGGGCGGCGGCGTACTGAGCGTACTGAGGGGCGGCATAGACAGCTGGTTGAGCGAGAGTCTTGACAACTGCGGGGGCGGCGGCGTAGTGAGCGTACTGAGGGGCGGCATAGACAGCTGGTTGAGCAAGAGTCTTGACAACTGCGGGGGCGGCATACTGAGCGTACTGGACAGCTGCGGGAGCAGCATACTGGACGGCTGCGGGAGCGGCATAGCTCAGAGGGGCGGCAGAGTAAGAGACGAATTTAGCATCATTCGTGACACGGGTATCGTATTTTCGGACACTGGAGAAAGCGGTGTCGACGGCCTTGCTGTATTGTGAAACTGCAGAGTTTCCATCCAAAGATCGCACAACTGATTGAGATTGAGATCCAATTGCGGGGGCGTGGATTTCAGTGTATGCGGGAGAGTAAGCTACAGATGCTGGGGCAGCATATGAGATAGCAGCTGGGGATGCGAGGAATCCACATTCAACTCTAGCGATGGCTACGAGAGCGGCGAAAGTTACGAACTGGAAAAGCAAGAAAAAAACAATTATTTATCTTGTTTTATTATAAATATTATCTATATGGTTCGTGCCATTCAGTTTCATGATATAAAGTCGTTTTTGTTTGGTTAATTTGATTCAGGGGGTTATAACAATCATTTTTTTACTCGAGGTGGAGTTAATTCATAACGTCCGACATTTTTATTTCGTCCTCCAATTATATTAAGGTTAGCAGTAGGACTAGGGAGGTGCTAGCTCAAATTACGAGAGATGGCGCCACTGACCATAGGAGGGTTCTGTTCCTTGCTAAGTTACCGACCTCTCTGTTTTACCGACTGACGGTGCAATGTTATCGCAGCAGGAATCAGCACTACCGACCTCACTGTATTACTGACTGTCGGTAACTTAGCACGGACCAGAAAGACCTTTGGTCGGTGGCGCCATCTGTGTTGTCGAAAATTTTCAATTTAGGGCAAATTATGCTAACTATTTTCAAAATTGAATTATTTTTTATTAAACAATTTTCGAAACTGTAAATCTTTACTGATCAATAGGATTATTTCAGTAGTTACGGAAAGTTATATCCCGGCAATTGTAGCAAGTAGTTACGGAAAATCCTGGTCATCGAGACGGACAGATTTTTGCCAAGTAGTTATGGTGCTTCTTAGTCAGACACCCGATTCACTTTTTACTCCTTTTATATCATGATAAATTTGTTATTTTATAATTAATTTCAATTATTTATTCATTCC
Organism: Andricus quercusramuli; assembly: GCA_932178445.1. Lineage (NCBI taxonomy): Eukaryota > Metazoa > Arthropoda > Insecta > Hymenoptera > Cynipidae > Andricus > Andricus quercusramuli. The sequence continues at coordinate 75,467 of CAKNXH010001730.1, forward strand.
TTTTTTGCATTAATTATTTCAATTATTTAATTAAAAATATTTAGTGGTACATTCTTTACTTAATTATTTGTAAAGGTTTCGATTTTGAATGAAATAATTATAACTGAAGGTATAATTTTCAACCTAAAAAAAGAAAATTTAAAAACTAAACTACCACTAACCACTAATTAAAATAAAAATGTTAAAATACATTTTCTCAGTTAATTTTTATATATATCTTCAATATTTAATTTTTTAATACAATTGCTTTTATTAGCAATTCTACTCCTGCAGATACCATTGAAAATAATGTTTTATTTTGAATTTTTAAAAAATATTTTTGTTGTGCAATTTATTTATATGAAAATTGTAATCTACATATATGCAGATAATTTTGGCAAATTTTCAATAATATATTTTAAAATCCTTTTTGTTGAAAATGCATTCATAAAATCTTGAAAAATCACTTTTAGAAAAATCTTAATAAATTTTCTTTACTAACTATAATTGGTTTTTCTGGTAGTTGGGTATAATTATTATAGATTGTCTTCAATATTCAATATATTTTCTCTTTTTTTCTAATAATTTGAATTTTTTCCAAAATTTATTTATTTTTTGAATTCTTTTGGTTGATAATTAATTAATTAAAGGTAATTTCGATGACAAACCGCTTAAAATAAAAATGTTAATACATTTGCTTACCTAATTAATATTGTTCCCAACAATTCTGTACAAAATGTATCGATTATCTTCAATATTTAATTTTTTCAATTTTAAATATAATTCACAAAAATTGTTATGATTTTGTAGTTGGTTGATTAATTATTAACAGTTGATTATACACAAAAAACAAGTTCAAATGCTGAAAAATAGCCAAATAATGCATTTGTTAATTAAATTTTGATAAAAATTTGATTGAAAAATTGTTCTTTACAATGATAAATTGTTTACTGTCATAAAAATGTTCTTAAAAATTTAGAAGTTAGTTATTTATAGTTAATCGCATCGAAACAATCCAGTTTGTACCTGCAAAAGTAGCCAAATAGTGCATTTGTTAATCAAGATAGTTTAAACAATTATTAACTTTTATTTGGTGACCAAATGTAGGTATTTCCATTTTCTCAGGTTTTATTCCCAAGTAATATATGATCGATTCGATAGAAAAAACTTAATTTATTTCATTAAAAATACTTGATATGGATATTTGTTTATAAAAATTACTTTTAAAATAACAAATTTTTTTTTAGCATTTAATATATCAAGTGAAAAATTCTTTTTGTCCATAAATTGTTCAAATTTAGTGCTAATCAAGTGACGAATCGCCGTCAATCCCCACGGAACCATTTTCATTCACTTATTTGTTTATAACAATTGCAATACATTTTTTAAAATTTGCATTGCTATTGGACATCATTTGTGGATAGTTGCTTTCAGTTTTCTATGTATTTTTGATTGAATCAAAGCATTTTTTAAAGACCGGTATATTTCAAAAGTCAAATATTTTTTGGTCATTTTTGTTATTAAATAAACAAAACTTAAAAAATCGGCCATGACAGTTTGATGCGAAATTTTATTAACTTTCATTTAGAAAAAAATTAAAGTCGGATAATAATTGTCTTCTGAAAATTAATTTGTCCACGGATGTTTTTTTTGCCCCACTGTGGACCAGTCTGGCTGGTTACGCCGAATGAAACCCGACGCAGATACGCTTGGACATTTTTAGCGATAACTCTGGAACCCGTGAAGATTTTTTAATTTTTCTTGGCTCAAATTAAAGATAAGATTTCAAAGAATGCGTGCTCTAATTTTCAAATTTTTTCTACAACTTGCCTGAGTCTTATCACGAGTTGAAGTTGATGTAAAAAATTCAAGAAATTGTTTAATTTAGATTTTTTTAAATTTAATATATGATTAAAATTATAATTTTATTAAGAGTCACTTTTGATGAATGTTGATATTGTAAAACTAAGAGTATAGACCGGCAATCTGGAAGACCTGGGTTCGGATCCCAGCGGAACTAGAGATCAATTTTTTCACAATTTAGAAATAAAAATCAATATTCAAAGTATTGCTTTTAGATCAGTAGAAAAAAAAATCAACATCAAATTATTTAATACAATTTATCAGGTCAAAACTATAACATCAAAAATATAAAACATTCGAATATTGGAAAATACATTTTACAAGTTAAGGAATGACGTCGGAATTCAACTTGTAGGGATTGTGAAGAAATTTATCTCGTCCCTCCGTAGCTTAGTGGGTAAGAGCGCCAGACCGGCAATCTGGAAGACCTGGGCTCGGATCCCAGCGGAGATCGAGAGCAATTTTTTCACAATTTATAAATAAAAATCAGTACTCAAAATATTGATTTTAGACCAGAAGACAGAAAAAAACAATCAACATCAAATTATTTAATACAATTTAAAGATATAACTATAACGTCAAAAATATAAAACATTCGAATATTGGAAAATAAATCTCACAAGTTAAGGAATGACGTCGAAATTCAACTTGTAGGGATTGTGAAGAAATTTCTCTCGTCTCCCCGTAGCTTAGTGGGTAAGAGCGCCAGACCGGCAATCTAGAAGACCTGGGTTCGGATCCCAGCGGAGATCGAGAGCAATTTTTTCACAATTTAGAAATAAAAATCAATATTCAACAACATCGAATTATTTAAAAGTATTGGTTGTTTATAAGATTATAAGTACCTTGAACATTTTTGTGTGTTTGGGTTTGCTTGAACTGTTCACTTCTACGGTTGGGGTAGTTGTGCCAATCCAGAGAGCCCCAACGGTTTTTATACGAAAAATTGGTCTGTGGTTTGTAGCGAAGTTTCGCAATATACCGGTCTGGTTTGAGAACAGAGGTAAAAGAAAGGCTTTTTGGCGATTCGGATTCGAAGGTCTGGGTTATGGAATAAGATTGAGCGTGTCACGCCCAATCTCTTCTTTTCAGTCGCATTACCCTGACTCCAGAGATTATGAAATATTGAAGCACTGACCACGAGCACTTGAACCACTCCCTTTTCTTCATGATCGCCACTTTCAAGGTCAAAAATAAGCAGATTCCTAATTGCCAATGGACCTTCGATATGCATGCACCTGTGTTGTTTTTTTATTAAAAATTTATAAATTTATAATTTATATATTTATAAATTTTCTAAAAAAAAATTTTTTTTCATTAATTTTTATTAAACTTGTTATAAACAGATTTATTATTTATTATTTTCTTATATATAATTTTATGTTTAATTCTCATTTTTTATTAATGATTAACAGAAATTATATTTTTTTATTATTTAAAATTATTATTAGTTAAAAAAAGTTATTTATCATTATTTTGATTTAAATTAAATTTGTTTTTATATTTTCATAATATTATTAACAATTAATATTTTGAATTATTTTACAATTAGTCAGGATATGTCAATCCAAAAAAATAAATGAATAAATTTGGACAAAATAGTTCAATTTTTAACAGAAATTTTGATAATAAAAAATCATTGGATTTCAAAGATTATTAAATATTTTTGAACAATTTTAGGTTATGTTCACGTTTTTCATCGAAAATGGTATAGATGATTCACAATTTTGGAACAATTTTAGGTTATGATATCTTTTTTTTACCAAAAACAAACAAAAATAAATTAGTTCTTAACCAAATTTGTTATCTTAAACAATTTTTTGAAAATTTTTAGGTTACGTTGGCGTTTTACAGCATTTAAAAAAAATCATAATTTGAACAAGATTTAGACTCTTTTAACAATTTTGGAATATGTGAGTACTTTTCGGGGGATATATTTTTAATTAGAAGAATAAATTAAAAAAACAAAACAATTAAAAACGAATAAATTTTCAACTTAAAATAGAATAAGTATATTTTTTTCTAAATACAACAAAATAGTCAGGATATGTCGACTCAAAAAGATGGATTCTCAAAAAATTAATTGTGATTTTGAATAACAAAAAAATGCAATTTATACAAAAATAGATGAATTTTCAACAAAAAAAGATTAATTTTCGACCAAAAATAGAACAGTTAAATTTTCAGTTAGAAAAATAAATTTCGAAAAAAAATAAATAAATTTCAATAAAATTGTTAAATTTTGAACAAAAATTTCAATTTTGAAAAAAAAGTTTTTTCACATAAAATGATGAATCGGTACTCTTAATAAAAAAAACATTGTATTTCAAAGAATATTGAATTTTTTGAACATTTTTAGGTTACGTTGGCGTTTCATAGCCAAAATTGGCATTTAGAAAAAAATCATAATTTGAACAAGATTTAGAATCTTTTAACAATTTTGGAATATGTTAGTGTATTTCGTTGAAAATCTATACTTTTAATTAGAAGAATACATTAAAAAGAACGATAAAAAACGGATAAAATTTTTCAATTGAAATTTTTAATGAAAATTATTATTTTGAACAAAAAAAAAGTGTTCTCAACTAAAGCGATGAATCGGCAATCTTAATAAAATCATTGTATTTCAGAGAATATGAAATATGTTTGAATAATTTTAGGTTATGTTATCGTTTTTACTGGAAATCGGTTATTTTGAACAAAGAAAAATTTGTTCTTAAAGAAGATTTACAATCTTGAACAACTTTTTGAACATTTTTAGGTTACGTTGGCGTTTTACAGCCAAAATTGACATTTAAAAAAAAATAATCATAATTTGAACAAGATTTAGAATCTTTCAACAATTTTGAAATATGTTAGTGTTTTTCGTTGGAAATTTATATTTTGAATTAGAAGAATACATTTTAAAAAACGATAAAGAACAAATAAATTTCCCATTTAAAATAGAAGAAATATTTTCTTTTCAAATTACAACAAAATAGTTAAATATTGCAGAAAAATCAAAATTTTGAAAAAAAAGTGTTTCAACTAAAACGATGAATCGGCACTGTAAATCAAAAATCAGTGGATTTCAAAGAATATTGAAAATTTGGAACAATTTTAGGTTATGTTATCCTCTTTCACCGGAAATCGATTATTTTAAACAAAGAGAAATTACTCCTTAAAAAAATGTGTTATCTTAAACAATTTTTTGAACACTTTTAGGTTACGTTGGTGTTTTGAAGCCAAAATTGATATTTAAAAAAAAATCATAATTTGAACAAGATTTAGAATCTTACAACAATTTTAAAATATGTTAGTGTTTTTCGTGGGCACCTTATATTTTTAATTAGAAGAAAAAATATAAAAAAAACATAAAAAACGGATAAATTTTCCACTTAAAATAGAATAAATAATTTTTTTTTTTAAATTACAACGAAATAGTCAGGATATGTCAACTCAAAAAGATGAATTTCCTGAAAATTAATTGTGATTTTCATTAAAAAAATATGCAATTAGTACAAAAATAAATGAATTTTCAACAGGAAAGTTGAATTTCCTACCAAAAATAGAATTGTTAAATTTTCAGTTAGAAAAATAAATTTCCGAAAGACATTAATAATTAAAGATTCCAACAAAATAGTTTAATTTTGGACAAAAATTTTAATTTTGAAAAAAAAAGATTTTTCACATAAAATGATGAATGGGTACTCATTATAAAAAATCATTGGATTTCAAATAATATTAAATTTTTTTGAACAATTTTAGGTTATGTTCACGTTTTTCACCGAAAATGGTATGGATGATTTACAATTTTTGAACAATTTTAGGTTATGTTATCGTTTTTCACTGAAAATCGGTTATTTTAAACAAAGAAAAATTAGTTCTTAAAGAAGATTTACAATCATAAACTGGTAATCATAAATTGGTATTAAAAAAAAATCATAATTTGAACAAGATTTAGAATCTTTTAACAATTTTGGAATTTGTTAGTGTTTTTCGTCGGAAATTTATATTTTTAATTAGAAGAATAAATAAAAAACCCACAAGAACGGATAAATTTTCCACTTAAAATATAATAAATAAATTTGAAAAAAAAATATATATATAACAAAATACTTATATTTAAATAAAACTACAAATTTTGAAAAAAAGTGTTTCCAACTAAAAAGATAAATCGGCATTCTTGATAAAAAATCATTGTATTTCAAAGAATATTAAATATTTTTGAACCATTTTAGGTTATGTTCATAAATTAAAAAAAAAACGATGAAAAACGGATGAATTTTCCACTTCAACTAGAATAAATAAATTATCTTTTAAATTATAACAAAATACTTAAATTTAGAAAAAAAAGTATTTTCAACTAAAACGATGAATGGGCACTCTTAATAAAAATATTTGGATTTCAAAGAATTTGGAACAATTTTAGGTTATGTTAAAGTTTTTCACCGAAAATGGTATAAGTGATTTACAATTTTTAAACAATTTTAGGTTATGTTATCGTTTTTCACTGGATATCGGTTATTTCAAACAAATAAAAATTAGATCTTAAAAAGATTTAAATCTTAAACAATTGTTTGAACATTTTTAGGTTACGTTGTCCTTGTACAGTCAAAATTGGTATTTTCAACAACAAAAATTCATTATAATTTAAGCAAGATTGTGAATCTTTTAACAATTTTGGAATATGTTAGTGTTTTTCATTAGAAATTCATATTTTTAATTATTAGAATTATAAATGTTAAACAGCGATGAAGAACTGATAAATTTTCTACTTAAAGTAGGATGAATATTTTTTTTTTAATTACAAGAAAATAGTTAAATTTTGAATAAAAATTGAACCTTTGAACAAAAAAAAGTGTTTTCAACTAAAACGACGAATCGGCACTCTCAACAAAAAATCATTGGATTTCAAAGAATATTAAATATTTTTGAACAGTTTTAGGTTATGTTTACGTTTTTCACTGAAAATGGTGTAGATGATTTACAATTTTTAAACAATTTTAGGTTATGTTATCGCTTTTCACTTCTAATCGGTCATTTCAAACAAAGAAAAATTAGTCCTAGAAGAAGATTTACAATCTTAAACAATTTTTTGAACATTTTTAGGTTACGTTGGCGTTTTATAGCCAAAATTGGCGATTCAAAAAAAAAAAAAATCATAATTTGAACAAGATATAGAATCTTTTAACAATCTTGGACTATGCTAATTTTTGTTGTGTGGGAAATTTATATTTTTAATCAAAACAAAAATTATGTTTCAAACTTTTCAAAGAATATTTACAAGTTTTCAATTTTCGAACAATTTTAGGTTATGTAGACGTTTTTCACCGGAAATCGCATATTTTAAACAAAAAAATCTAGTTCTAAAATATTATTTACAAAATCTTAAACACTTTTTGTTATATTGTTATTATTATTTGTCCAAAATTGCTGTTAAAAAAATCATTAGACTTCAAGGAATTTTTGCTATATTTGAACAATAATTGTGCATTTTAGCGTTTATCATCGGAAACAGGTTATTTCAAGGAAAAAACTTTTTTTGTTGGAAATTGGGATTTCTTGAACAAAAATATAATAATAAAAGCTTCAGTTAAAAAAATTAATTTTTAACAAAGAAAAGAACGATTTTGCAACAAAATAGTACAATTTCCAACCAAACATATCAATTTTTAACCAAGAAGATCAATTTTCAATTTGAAAACAGAATAGTTAAATTTTCAGTAAAAAATTTATCTTCTACGAAGAACCAAAAAAGTTGAATTTTAAACCAAGAATAGGAGAACTAAATTTTCTTTCAGAACAATTTCTTTTCAACCAAGAAAAAAAGGAATTTCATACAAAATAGTTAAATTTTTAACCAAAGTGAATTAGTTGAATCCTCAACCAAAAAAGACTAATTACAGTTAAATTTTCAGTTATAAAAATTAATTTTCTACAAAAAAAAAACGAATTTTCAATAACAAAATTAATTTTCAACCAAATAAAATGAATTTTCCACGAAATAGTTTAATTCTCAACCAAGCCGATGAATTTTCAACAAAGAAGGTAAATTTTTAAATTAACCTGCAATAGATCAATTTTCAGTTTAAAAAATGTATGTTCAACCAAAAAGACTTTTTCTTTAACAAAAAAGTTCAATTTTGAACAAAAAAGTTCAATTTTGAACAAAAAAGTT
>CAKNXH010001730.1:83478-97503 GCA_932178445.1 Andricus quercusramuli
AAAAGTTCAATTTTGAACAAAAAAGTTCAATTTTGAACAAAAAAGTTAAATTTTGAACAAAAAATGTGTGTTCAACTAAAGTAATGGATTTTCAATAAATTAATTGTGATTTAAGAAAAAAGTTGCAATTTATAGCAAAATAGATTAATTTTCAATAGAAGAGTTGAATTTTCAACCAAAAAGAGAATAGTTACATTTTCAGTTAGAAAAGTGAATGTAAAAAATAGACAACAAAAAAAGAAAAATTTTCCACTTGAAATAGAATGAATAAATTTTTATTTGAAAAAATTAATTTACAACTAAAAAGAAAGAAATTTAAAGAAAATAGTTAAAGTTTGAAAAAAATGTAAACTCTCAACCAAGTAACTGAATTAAAAAAAAAAAGATGAATTCTCATCAAAAAATGAAATAGTTGATATTTCAAGTAAAATAAATTTTTTAATCTGAAATAAAAATAAGTTGAATTCAACGAAAAAATACGAATTTTCAACAAATGAGTTGAATCCTCCGAGAAACAATTAATTTTCAATCAAATTAAATGAATATTGAACGAAATAGTTAAATTTTCAACCAAACAGATGAATTATAACAATTATTATTCAATTTATTAATTTTATCTATTAATTATTATTATTATTATATTTATAAGCAATAATTATTTTCCTAAACAATTATTTTTGCTAAATTGTATTAATTATAACCTAACTCTAAGAGAAAAGTTCACAAGAAGTGGAAAATTTCAGAAAAAACTGCAACTTTCTGTTATTTAAACAATTTATTATTTGTTCGAGAAATTTTCTCTCAAAATAGAATTAGAAAATTGTGGCTCTTTCCGAATTTTTAAATTTATTTCCAGCATTTCAGTTAGAGAAAAGTTAAAAAAGTTCAAAGTTAAATTTAACAGAAATAATTCTTAAAACCTCCTCAAATTTTCCACTTTTTGTCCAATTTTCTCTTAGAGTGAGGTAATAATTAATGGAATTCAGCAAAAATAATTGTATAAACAAATTATTATTGTTCATAACTATAATAATAATAAATAAAGTAAAAAATCAAATAATTAAAACAATAATAATTATAATTCATCTATTTGGTTAGAAATTTAACCATTTCTTTGAAAATTTATTTTTCTAACTGAAAATTCAACTCTTCTGTTGAAAATTCCTCTTTTTGGTTCTAAAATTATTACCAATTGATTATTATTAATTAATAATAATTGCTATAATAATTATTATTTTATATCTATCTATATTATATATGTATTATATATACTAGACTATTACGTGCGCGCGCAAGCGCGCGCTCACTTTTTGAATTATTTCCTTTACTCAATTTTTGAATCACTATTTATTTGTTCAAATTTCTTGACCAATCGAATTCTTGCTGAAATTATATTCTCAAAGAATATATTTAGTGAATCCATGTAACATAGACTTTACTATTACTATTTATAATAGTAAATGTCGAGATATAATTCTGAAGATTTCAAGTGCATGTTATGTAATTCAATATTTTGAAGAAAAAAAAAACAAAGAAAACATAATTTTTGTACAATGACATTTGCGGTTACTATATCAGGGCTATATTTTTAAATGTGAGCATCAATATACCTACAATTTTAAAAAAATCCTATTCTGATCCGATTCTCTGTTCTCAATCTGAAAATCATTGAACATGTATTTGCACTGGAATATTGGAATACATTTTTATAGAAAAAGAAGAGCGTGTTAGGATATATATTTATAAATAATTAAAACATATGCACACGTCATTTTGAAAATTGAATTCAAATCCTAATTTCACGTCCATTTTTGGAAATCTGTGAATCAGAAACATCGCTAAATCATTGAATAATTATCATATAATAACGTTTAAATAATTCAGAAAAACAGAAAATTTCAGTCATCAATAACCTTTAAACTTATTCCAGAAAAAATGAAAAGATGTATACACATGATTCGGAAAATTGAATTCAGATACTCATTTGACATCATAAATATTATAAGAAATTACATCATTGTAATAGAGATAGGTTTGAAGAAATAAACATTTATATTATACTAATTATATCCAATATTTAATCACATCATCTTGAAGTAAATAATTGATTTATGTTACTTGATATAGAAAAATTGAAATTAAATATTTATGTTATTTAATTTTGTACGAAAATTAATTAGCCAATAATGAATTAATCATTTCATAACAATGAAAGCATTAAAGAATTATTTTTATTGACTCATTGAAATAATTTTTACTTTACACATAATTTTGGAATGAAAATTCAGATACTCATTTCACAACATCGCGAAATCAAAAAAATATATATAATTGTAATAGAGGTATTTTAGAAATTAACAAACTTTTATTATACAGATTATAATCAATAGACAATAATATAACCTTGAATCAAATAATCAGTTTATGTTACCTAATCAAAAGCAATTAAAATGCAATCGTCATGTAATTTAAAATTATTAAAAAAATAATACGCTGATAATTAATTAATCTGTTCATAACATAAAAAACATTCAACTATAATTTTCATTCAAACATTGGGATAATTTTCATTCTACCTTTTAAAAAAATCACTATCATTCCTTAAAATTTAATATGTCATCAGTAACCTTTCATACTAATTTCAAAAAAAATAAAAACATATTCACATATAATTTTGAAAATTGAATGCAGACACTCGATCGTTTTACAACATCAGAATCATTTAAAAAATAATTTAAATATTGGTGTATCAAATTTAAATAAACTTTTATTATGCAAATTATATCCAGTGTTCAATTACATGGCCTAAAAGTAATTAATCAATTTATGTATCTGAATTTAAAACCATAAAAATTCAACATTTATGTAATTAAATATTGTGAAAAAAATAAATCAGCTAATAATTAATTAATCAGTTTGGAACATGGAAAGCATCAAATGATTATTTTCATTAAAACATTCAAATAATTGTTACTTCATATTGTTATGAAAATTTGAATTAATTTGATAATTATTGTTGTTCAAATGAATATATCCGTGATGTGTATTTCAATGCTTAAAGATTTCCCTAAATTCTTAGGCAAAGGGAATATTTATAATAATTCAATTATTAAATTTAAAGTACCTTTCAGAATAATTTCATACGAAAAATGAAAGCATATGTACATATCATTTTGAAAATTGAATTCAGATACTCATTTCGCAACATCAGAAACACTTGGAAATTTATGTAACTGAAATAGGGCTATTCTAAATATAAATAAACTTTTATCATTCAAATTATAGCGAATATTTAATCACATAATCTCAAAGTAAATAATCAATTTATGTTAATTAACGAATATTAAATTTCAATCTTTATGTAATTTGATATTGTGAACAAAAGATATTTTTATTGAAACTTTCTAATAATTTTTACTTTATACATATTTTGCTTTAAATTTTCACTTTTCTTCTATTACATTTAATTTATCAATTATCTTTTAACTAATTCTAGAAAATTCAATTTTCAACAGAAACAGTTAATATTTAATTAATGAGTTCAGAACGTAGGAAGCATTTAGTAATTAATTTGATTGAAATATTAGAATAACTTGTATTTATTATTTATCTGAAAAGTTCAATTATTAATAACCTTTCAAAGTAATACCAGTAGAAATTGAAATATATGCACATATAATTTTGAAAATTGAATTAATCTTTATACAATTCACTTTTTTGAAAAAAAAAAAATGAATCAGTAAATAGTTAATAATAGATAATTCATCAGCTCATAACATAAAAATCAATCAACGATATTATTTGCATTGAAATATCAAAATAATGTGCATCTTAAATTTTCCTGAAAATTTTAATTATTTATAACCTTTTTAACGAATTCCATAAAAACTTAAAACACATTTACGTATAATGTTGAAGATTGAATTTAAATCATCATCTCACAACATCGTAAACAGTTGGAAAATTATGAAATTGAAATAGAATTATTTTAAATATAAATAAACTTTTATTATAAAAATCATATCCATTATTCGACTACATAACGATTCCTTCTATACCAAAACGTCACACAAGATGGAGGTTACCTTTTTTAATATGAAGGATTTGAACTTTTATTTCTGAAAACTTAATTTATTTATGAATTTATATTTTTTAAACATGAAATATATAATTTTGAAAATTGAATTCAGATAATCATTTAAGCATATAATATATACTTTTTATTGAAATATTCAAATAACTTTTACTTTATGTTTTTTTTTTTCAAATTTGAACTCTCATTTCTGACGACTTGAATTATCAATAACTTTCTAAACACATTCCAGAAAATGTAAGTTTTAATAGAATCAGTTAATAATTAGTTAATCAGTTCACAATATAAAAATATTTTGTCATTCATCTAATCTAATCGAGTAGACCATAGTACATACAATAATATCGGCCGAAATATAACGCGCATATCATGATAAAGAAGAACATCTGCGACTGGATTAGAAATGTAGACAAATTACTGAAATACATTTCATTTTACGCCATGTATTGAGAAAGTCAGTCATAACAACCAAAGATATAATATCTTCAATAACAACTTACATTTAAAGTAATAGTAAAAATGAATAAATCGAAATGATTATCGGCGATCGATAAAATGAGAAATCTACTCTTTTAATTTTGTTAGTTTTGATTTTAAAATATAGAGGTCACCCTATGACTTACTATAGCTAACAGAAAATCTTCCTCCATGAAATTACGCGTTTTCATCTATAGGATTATTTTTATAATATTATTATATAATAATTAATGATGGTTAATGCATTAATAATAATTATTATTATTAATTAGAGTTGTAAAAATTATAAGTGTAATTTTGGAAGTTAAATGATTTAAAAAAAATCTATTTCCGGTCTCAAACACCACCATAACCTACAATTCTTCAAAAGTTGTGAATCTTTTTTGAAATGTTTGAAATTCAATTTTTTTCAATTAAAAATACAAATTTCGAAAGAAAAACACTAAAGTAATAAGAATAGTTGAAGGACTCTTAAAATGATAATGATTTTTATTTGAAATACCAATTTTTTATGTAAAACGCCAACATAACCTAAAACGGTTGAAAAATCATTAATCCATTTTCAAATCTTATAATTTTTTCATTAAAAATACCAATAATTTTTTATGACAAACGCTAGAAAAAAACATAAAATTGTTCAGAATTGTTCTTCTTCAAAAGTAACAACAATTAATTTTTGTAGTCAAAGACATTTAAAAAAATTGACTCCCTATTTTAAAATTTAGGTTTTCGATAAAATTTTAGATTTTAGATAAAATTTAGAAAAATTTTTTTATTCATAGAAACTTACAAGCTATTTTTCTAAATTGCTTTATTGGATTACCGTTGTTAATAAATCATTTTGCTGAGTAATATGTAGGTATATAATTTCGTATTAAAATAAAAAAAAGTATCATATGTGATTTCAAAATCTGATGCAATATGTGTGACTGCATAATATATAATTTATTGGTGCTCGGTCTACGATTCTATTTTGGCTACAAGAATTGATCGTAAGATATGATAATTGATCGTCGAACTCTGACATAATGATGAAATCGTTTATAAAATCAATTTGTCACTAATTTAAAAACTTCAATTTGTTGTGCTAATTTATTAAGTCGCAGCGTTCATATAAAAACTATTAATTTCTTTTAATTAAATGTTTAAATAATAATTTTTGCCGATTAAATTTGTTTAACAATTCTAAGTTATTCCAATTACCTCTGGGAATTAAACGCTATTATAAAAAAGTAAAAATGCCCAGCAATAAATTTCAAAAAAGTTTTTTCTCCCAGATGGGTCCCCTACAAATTAGTACAAATTATAGTAAGAAATAAAAATAAATATGTTTTTTAATTCGAACAAAATTCAGTCCACATTTTGGCATTAGAAGGAAAATTTTGTAGGAGACTCATTGCAGAAGAATCGAAAGCAATCGAAATTAATATTCTTGGCTTAAAATTCAACAATTTTATTGGAAATTTATGTACTTAGTTAAAAATTCGTCTTTTCTGATAGAAAATCTTCTTTTGTTGTTGTTAAAAATGCAATGGATTGGTTGAAAATTAATCTGCTTTAGGTGAGTATTTAAGTATTTGGTCGATAATTCGTATCCTTTGGTGAATTTGAACTCTTTTTAATTAAAAATTAAAATGTTTTTTGGTTGAAATATCAATAAATTATTACATTTTTTGTATAAAATTTCTCTTTTTAGGTTGAAAATTCAACTCATTGGTTGAAAATTAAACCAATTTTTTTTTAGATTCAGTTTTTTGGTCAAAAATTGATAATTTTGGTTAAAAATTGAAAAATCAAAACTCTTTTTTTCCGTCGAAGCTTGATTATTTTAGTTAAAAATGTATTTCTTTGGTTGAAATTTTAACACTTTTTTTGATAATTAATTTCTTTTTCTTGGTTAAAAATTTATGTATTTTGTTGAAAATTCGTCTTTTTGGTAGAAAATCAATTTTTTGTTAAAAATGTAACTGGTTGATTGGAAATTATTCTGTTTTAGTTGATTATTTTTTGGTTGAAATATCAAGTAATACCAAGTAAACAAATTAATCAGTCGATAATCAAATAGTCAGTTCACAACATGAAAAGCCTTAAACATTATTATTATTATTGTCGTAACATTCAAATAATTTTCACTGTATATTTTTCTCAACTTGAAATTTTATTTATAAAAATTTGAATTAGCCTTGAATAACCTTTCATACTAATTTTCGAAAAAAAAAATTAAAACATGTGTACGTATAATTTTGAAATTTAAATGCAGATACTCATTTCACAACATCACAAACATTTAAAAAATATATAATTGTAATAGATGTATTTTAAACAAAAAATTCAGTTTTATTATACAAATAATAGAGAATATTCAATTACACAATCTTAAAGTAGATAATTAATTTATGTTAATTGATTCACAACAATCAAGATTCAATCTTTATGTAACTCAATATTGTAAAAAAATTAATCAGTCAATAATCAGTTATTCAGTTCACAACATAAAAAGCCTTGAACAATATTATTATCATTGAAACAATCAAATAATTTTTATTTTATATATTTTTTTAACTTGGAATTTTATTTCTAAAAATTTGAATTATGAATAAACTTGTATACTAATTTTCGAAAAAATTAAAACATACGTACGTATAATTTTGAAAATGGATTTAGATACTCATTTCACAACATCGCAAACATTTCAAAAAACAATATATATAATTGTAATATATGTATTAATGAAAAATTTTTTTAATATAAATAATAGCTAATATTCAATTACACAATCTTAAAGTGAATAATCAATTTATGTTTCTTAATTGACAACAATTGAAATTTTATCTGAATGTAATTTAACATTGTAAAAGAATTAATCAGCCAATAATTAATTAATCAGTTCACAGCATAAAAAGCCTTGAACAATATTATTATCATTGGAACATTCAAATAAATTTTTTTAAACATGAAATCTTATTATAAAAATTTGAATGATGAATCACCTTGTATACTAATGAATGTATTTTTTTTTAAATTTTTTATTTATACTTATCTTGTATACTAATTTTCGGAAAAATTAAAACATACGTACGTATAATTTTGAATATTGAATTCAGATACTCATTTCACAACATCACAAACATTGAAAAAAAATTATATAAATGTAAGAGATGTATTTTAAACAAAAAATAAAATTTTGTTATACAAATAATAGTCAATATTCAATTAAATGATCTTGAAGTAAATAATCAATTCATGTTACTTTTTAAACTAATTTCATAAAGAATTAAAATATATGTTCATGTAATTTTGAAATCAGAATGTGGATACTCATTTCACAACATCAGGAACATTTGAGAACTTATATAATCAAAATAAAGGCATTTTAAACATAAATAAAATGTTATCATACAAATTATAGCCAATATTAAATTACAAAACTTTAAAATAAATAATCAATTTGTGTTAATTAATTTTTTTAAACTAAATTCCAATCTTTATTCAATTTAATATATATATATATATATATATATATATATATATATATATATATTAATAGGAATAAAAAAAATTATTCGATTGAATTTTAGTTCTCTAATAATATATGAAAATATACATAAAAAAGTGGATTTAACGGGGTAGGTCACGCTTGAAATTGAAAGTTGAATGTCTCGATAATTTTCAAGGATAACGCTCAACTTGACTGTGATGTGTTCATTACTTCGAAAACAGGTAAATTTCGTTGGAGAAAAAAAAAATGATGAAGAAAGGTAAAAATTGCTGCATGGAGTTAATTAAGACTAACTGCATACAACGAAAGTTGATCACTATCAAAAACCATCGAAACGTGAAAAATATAATCTGCTTAAACAAAATCAAAATAAATTAAAATAAATTATGTAATAATATATGCTCTATAAATTTAAATTAGTAAAAATTCAGCTAATTATATCAGTAATAAGGATTAAAATAGTTTAATTTTGAATGAGAAAGATTGAGTTTCTACCAAAAATACGAAATAAAATTTAAAAAAAAATATTTTAACCAAATTGTTGAATATTCAATTGAAAGAGACGGATTTTGCAACCCGAAATTATAAATTTTTGATGAAAAAAGTTAATTTTCTACCAAATAGTTGAATTGACTACCAAAATAGTTGAATTTTTAACCCAAAAAAGACGAATTTCTTCATCGCAGAGGATAACTTAATAACAAAATTGTTGAATTTTTCACAAAATAATCAAATTTTCAGGCAATGATAAAAATTTTCAACAAAAAGGATACATTTTTCACCAGAAATATAGTGGTAAGCTTTTCAATCCAAAATAATTAATTTTCAACCGAAATTACTTGGATTTTTACAGAGAAGCACAGAAAAGTACAACTATTTTTACAAAAATTTACGAATAAATACAATAAATTACAACCAAAATTACCGGAAAGTACCCCTTTTTTTATTATTGAAGCGAATTCGGCACATTTTTTCTTTTTTTGTAAATTCTTGTATTTTATTCTAGTTATAATTTTCTACAGGAATTTAACAAACATTACAACTATAAGAATCTGCAGGAATTTAGAGGTTTTGCAGCCAAAAAGTTGTTCTTTTTCGAACTAGGATGACAAATATTTATAATATTGCAATGAGATAATTGTAAATAAAGATGTGTATATGATCGCGGTTACAAAAAAGATTATATGATTAAACTCTAAATGAATGGTTTAACCTTAAAAGACAATAATGAATAACACGTGTGGAAATGTGCCCGATTTTGCCCAAATGGTTCTCAGACAAAATAAAAAAAAAATTCTTTGGCTCAAAAAAACTTTTGCTGAATAAGCGAACAATTTTGTTGGTTTAACAAAATATAACGTTGATTGAAAAAAACGTTTTGTTATGAAAAACCAAAAATTGTATGAAACAATGAAAAAAATGTATTGCAAAAATAGCAATGAAATTATTTTGTTATACAAATAAAACATTTTTTTTCACTGTATTAAATCTAATTTCTCTGTTTAGGTTTTTATACATTTTAAAATTACCCGCGCTTTTTCATAGTCTCATGTTGACCAATTAAAACATGGCATGAAACGATGTCAGCGTCCTCAGTCGTTCGTGTCATCCAATCCACACAGGATTGTTACGTCCTGGTCCGCTGGATCCGCAAGGAAGGTTACAACCCAACGATGATTGGTTGCATCTTCTCAGGTGGTTCGCTGCTGACTTCTGTCGATGGAAATCGACTACCGCGAAAACTAACACATAGTTTTAAATTAGAATAAAGCGAACACACTGAGTTTGGGAACAATTGTTATTTATTCACTTTTAATATTAACACTAATCACAAAGCACAATAATCCATGTAATGGAACACACAATATTTAATTTAAGCGAAGTAATGATTATTAATCTAATTAGAGAGATATTATAGATTTAAAACGATAAGCTATATTAATTATAGTGCAAATTATCGCGGCGTTTCGCGGAGCTTGACAACTATTAGAAATATTTTCTAAGTCCCATTTAGAAAATATTCCAAAACTAAATAACGAGAGTCGCAGGTTCAAAGTTAAAAGGCGCGCGCCGAGATACAATATTCTGACGTTTCTAAGCTCTGCATCTATATTTAAAAGCTCGTTTTGGGCGGAGTTTATCCCTACTTTTAGCGTTTAGCCAATGGGAATGCTGACGTCACTTAATTTTAGAGTCAAATAACCAATCATAAATGAGGTAATTTTACTCCTCCTACAATTTTAGGCAATTAAAGTGAGTGACAGTTCAAGGACTTGGGTCCAAAGTTCGACTTTTTGACAAGATAACCGTCAATCACTTTGAGTGACGGTTTCCTGTTTAAAAGTCCCAAGATCGTTTTTTTTTATGGCGTCTAGCTGGCGCCATGGCCCATTAACGATACTAAAAAATAGCTCTAAGTCTCAAGTTCCTAACCTCTAAATCTATCTTAGGTACCAAACTGCGCAGTATTCCTGACGAATGCATAACCCAAGAAGAAATCGGATAGTTACTTAAATATAAATATTCTAATCGCAATTAGTCTATAGTTTGGTAGACATTAATGTATAATTATAATTACTTCATAATTATTAGTCATAATAATATACATATAATCAACTTTCATTTTAAGCCTTTTTGAATCTTCCCGCCAAGGAGTTTACTAGTTTAAAGAGTGTTAAGTGAAAGGGTCTTGGTGCCCTGAGGCTTTGATTTTTAAAACGGTGCACACCGTTACAAGGATCTAGCCACGCGCAAGTAAAAAAAATTGCAGCCAATCAGCAGCTATACCAGCTACACCGCCATATTGAATAAATGTACAGCCGGCGGCTGTGTTGAATGGTAACCAAGATGGCCGCGGAGATAGTGTGCGCGAGTTGGACGAAAATGGAACATTTTTCGGCTAGACCTTGTGCGGATGGTTCGTGTTGCTCAGTGTTTCTTTCGTTCTTTTGGAGGACGCGTAATAGAGTAACCGCGTCAATCGCTCAAATGAAAAGTGAAGATGCAACTGAATAATTGTGTTTTATATGAAGACTGTCAAACTCATCTTTTTATAATACTTTCAAGCTATGTTTTTCGAAAAAACATTTTGACATAAGGATGACAGACGAAGAATGTGTCGACAATTTCATTCTAACACCATCCTATCCAAAAAATACTAACTACCGCCTTTAGAAACAAAATGAAGCATGTATCCTTCATTATAATAAAATTGATAAGTTCAACACATAAACAAAAATGCCTTATTAATATAATATCAATGGAAAATTATTTTGTTAAGTTAATTAGGCATAATTAACATTGCCTAACTGTTAACTTTACAAGCCAGACTGGAGCCCAATCTGGGAGGAATTAGGGTGTCAAAGTGATGGCTAATTGCTAGTTGAGCAACCTAACTGGGATCGGGTTTGGCCCCAATCGACTTTTCCACACCGGGATCGCCATTAAAGACAAAAAACCTTACGTTTGGTCAGAATTTTTTTTTCTTTTTATGGTACAAAAACTGAACTGCAAATTAAAGCACTCAAAGTGCAATACTTTTGAATTTTAAATCTTAAAATTGGTTCAATTCAAACGCTGAATAATTTACGCGCATAAAATGGAATCTTTTAATACTTGTCAATTGAAGTTTGTTTAATTAAAAGCCTTCAAATTGCAAATTTTTAACTTTTATACATTGTACAGTTGCAAAATTAAAAAAAAAACAACGCTACCATTTTCAGTGCTGTGAATTGAAGAATGAATAAAAAAATGTGTAAATTTTCAAAATTATATCATTTTAAGCTAGAAACATTAGTTTATAGATTAAAATTTGTCTTGAAATCTTCAAATATTCCTTAAAAAATTTGTTTAAGAAATCATTGAAACATTTTCCATGAATCTAATAATAATTTTATTATCTTAAAACTCGAATTTTTCCAACAATTTTTTTTAAATCCTGCGAAAGTAAAAAATTGCCTTAAAATCATCCAGATTCTTTTTTTTAATTTTGGAAATCTTATTAAATATTGATTGTTAATTTTTTCCATTTTTACAAGAAGATACGAAAAAAGTTAGCTATTTGTACTCAACCGTATTTTTTTTTGTTAAACTTTGTTCATTTTTTTACAAAAAAGTACATGTTTTAACAAAAAATCAGAGTTGTAGAAATGTTGCACTCTCTTGTGAAAATTTTGTCTGCGATAAATAAATAGGATTTTTGATAATTTATATGTAAACTGAAGTAAAATGGTTCAAAAAATATTAAAATATTAGGTTAGAAGACCGGAAATATTGTTTATAAAATAAACTCAATTTTCCACTGATGTTGTTTTCTCATATAATCACTACATATAAATATAATTTTCAAGTTGTACTTGTGATAAAGAATATAAGTAAATAAAGAAAATATTTTCGTACATTAAATTCATTTGTGTAGGCAAAGTAGATAATCATTAATTAAAAACGTAAATATACCTAAAATAATTATTCCTAATTTTAATTCAGTGGCACGTATAGTGTCTCAACTATAAATTAAATTAAAATATTGATTGTACATTCATTAGTATTTTTAATTAATGATTACATAATAATTATGTAATTTCATAAGAGCTCGTCAGAGTTTTTAATAAGCAAAAAGTTTTGCATAATATTTGTCTCATTGTAAATGAAGTAATCAGTCATTTTAACACATTCATTCAACTATTTCAAGGTACTCTATTTTTTTAAGTATTTACATTCTTCAAGTAGGTATGTGGGGAAAATGCAAATGAGCTATTTCTATTATGTACACATTTTTCGGTCACAGAATTATGAACAAAAAAATTCTTTGAATCGACCTACTTTATGAGTTCTTTGTCCGATAAATGTACGAAAATATTACACAACTTCTAGTCCTGTTTTAGAGATATTTCAACGACGCATGTGAAGATATGCAGAGAAAACCTTCCGGTGTCGATTTGAATAACAAAACGCATTATAAAGAATATAAGTGTAAAGTTTTTTTTCTGGAATTTTTGAGCGTTTACACCCCTTTGTCTGCAAATCCTGGCCCCCCCCCCTAAGTAATTTTTAATCGAATAAAATTTTTCTGTCCATTTATTTAAAAATCATCCAAAAACAACGTAAAACGATTGGAATAAGGTAAACTTTCAGTTTAAAAAATTAATTTCCAACAAAACAAAATTTTTTAACTAATTAGTTCAATTTTTAACCAAAGAGATGAATTTTCAACTAGTATGATGAATCTTCAACAAAGAAATGAGTTTTTAACAAAATAGTTTAACTTTCAGCAAGTATTATAATTTTCAATCAAAACAAATGAATTTACAACGAAGACGATTTATTTTCTACAAAAAAAAACGGTTTTCAAACAAGAAATGAAATATTTGATATTTTCAGCGAATAATATATATGTTTATCAGATAATTCATTATTATCTTAATTAATATTCAATTTGAATAATGTTATCTGCGAAATAATATAAACAAATTTTTTTAACGAACTCTTGAGTTAATTCCGAAACAGTATTATTGAAAATTTGATTTCAATATGCATTTACAAAAACATTGCAAAATTAATGTAATTTTTTATATTGTGTGATCATTCAAATGAAAAATCCAATTTATCATACTTAATTCACAACATCACTATTTCATAAATCGCATCTGGAGCCGCCCATGAAACACTCCATAAGAATAAAAAAAGTAGAATTTCTGGACAAAATGTTATAACATTTTTTTTTAAATTGTATATTAGTCCTTAAATTACCTTCATAGCTACTTACTTCCATATCCGTGAGAATGAGATGAAGCTGTGAGAAGAAACGAATTTTTTGTCAACGAATTTTTCAACGAACTCTCAAGTTAATGTTGAGATAATATTATTAAAAATTTAATTTGAATATGCATTCTTGAACAAATCACATAGCTAAAGGTATTTTTTATACTTTGTGATCATTCAAATGAAAAATGCAATT
>CAKNXH010001730.1:102917-135454 GCA_932178445.1 Andricus quercusramuli
AAGTGGGAACCCCTATTTTTGACAACGACAATAGAAAGAGCGGGAAATCTTGCGTCCAAACAGGTACTAAGGTCATGGGTTAAGGATCACTTTGAGCTTCAGCAGGAAGGTTTCCAGGCTTGGCACAGGTATGGATCGGGTCCAATCTGTACTGCTTCGGCTCAGGTGTTTACGAAAGAGGTCGAGGTCATTCTTGAAGTAAATTTTAACGAGGAATCCTGTGGTGACCTTGAATTTGACCTTGAGCTTGACTTTAAAGGTTATTTGAAGGTCAACTTTGTTTTTTAAAGTGGGAACCCCTATTTTTGACAACGGCAATAGAAAAAACGGAAAATCTTATGTCCAGACATGTACTCAGGTCATGGGTCAAGGATGATCTTGAGCTTCAGCTGAAGGTTTTTAGGCTTGACCCAGGTACGGGTCGGGTCCAATTTGTACTGCTGCGGCTCAGGTGTTTACGAAAAATGTCGAGGTCATTCTTGAAGTGAATTTTAACGAAGAATCCTGTGGTGACCTTGAATGTGACCTTGAGATTGACCTTCCAGGTCAAAAACAAAAATTTTCAATTAAAAAAATTGTTTAAATGAAAAAATGTGCGTATTGAATATTAGTTATTCTAGCATTAAAGCCACGAATAATAAAAAAAGTCAATGAAAGTATAGTTTTAACTCTCTTCACAAAAAACTTGATGAAATAATGAATAAATAAATACAAATCAAAGAACTGAATAGTTACAAGTTTAAGCTTTGTTATAAATTGATACTTCAATAAGCAACAAATTCAAAATTTGTTTACCATACAAAAATTTTTATTAATCGTGGGTGCAGTAGTTAAATATCAGAAAAATAATTTTTTCGGACCACCTTAATGTTTATCTTTCAGAAGTTTGCCTTCGGGTTCATCGACATTAAAGATGAATTTTTGCACCTAGATGATGAAAGTCTTGACCACGATTACTAGGATTACAATAGAACCCGTTCTTCTAGAGAGGGGTGCCAACACCTTCTCTTACTCTCCCTACCTGCTCTATATACTTTAATTTTTATTTCTAATCCTCTTGCTCACATTATACATGTATGTGTGAGAAGCGGAACACACACTGACACTTATTTTCCCAATGCCAAGGAAATCCCGAGTATTCTCTTACATATGCTCTGATGTAATAAGCTGAACATAAGAAGGGTTATTTCACAAAAAATATAAGATATTTTTTTAAAAACACCCTTAAGAGACATATAAATACGGTGGCAGTTTCAGTGGTGTCATTCAGTTCACCTTTTGCAATTGAAGCATTAACAACAAAATGTTCAAGGTGAGCAATCTATCATTTTTTTATCATTATTTTAGCATCATGTCTTCCCTTATTTTTCATTAGAAATTTGAAAATTTATTTTGTTTGATAATGAGGATATATATATATATATATATATAAATTCATCAATTTTGATTAAAACCCTAACAATTTTTGTTAAAAGTTAATTATTTTACGTTGTAATGTATACTATTATATGTTGTTGTTTTTTTTTTGATTCAATACAAAATTTAATTGCTTATTTAAAATTCAACTATTTCGGTAGAAAATTAAACTATTTGTTTAAGAAGAACATTTTTTGACATTTTTCAAGGAATCTATATTATCATCAGAGAATAACAGAAATTTTTGTTAGCGTCTTTTCAGACCAGATGGAGTTATGAATAAAAAATTATTTCAAATAATTTTTTTTTTTGGAAAAAAGATCCGGCAATCGGAAGTTCTGTGGTTCGATTCCCAGCAGAGCGGAAGGAGAAGATCTTTTTTCAGGAAAAAAAATGATTCAAAATGATTTTTATTCATAACTCCATCTAGTCTGAAAAGACGTTAACAAAAATTTCTGTTATGCTCTGATGATAATACAGACTTCTTTAAAAATTTGATTAATGGGAAAGCGCTGATCGACAATCGGAAGTTCTGTGGTTCGATTCCCAGCGGAGCGAAAGGAGAAGATTTTTTTTTCAGAAAAAAAAATTATTCGAACATTTTTTTTTTACATTTTATGATTGCAAGTTGAAAATTCAACTGTTTTGTAGAAAATTGTCTTTTTGGTTCGAAACCCGATTTTTTGTAATCATTATTTAAATATTTACAAACCCCGATAACTCTTTTCGTTAAAATTTAATTATTTATGGTTGAAAAGTCCACAACTATATTTTGGTTTGAGAATTCATATTTTATAGTTAAAAATTTAATTATTGAATGCAACATTTAATTATTTTGTTTCAATCAATTATTTTGGTAGAAAATTATACTATTTCCTTAAAAAGACCTTTTTTGACAATTCTTATTTTCGGGTTGAAAATTCAACTATTTGTTAAATAATTTGCCTCTTTGTCTTAAAAATTCAACTCTTTTGTGGAAATTTTTTTTTATGGTTATGGGTTTTTTCGGTTGTAAATTAATCTTTTAAACTGAAAATTAAGCTATCACAGTCGAAGATTTCTCTTTTTGAAAATTCATATTTTTCGTTAAAAATCCAATTATTTTGGTTTAAGAATTCACCTTTTTCGTTTGAAAATTGTATTGCTTAGCACAAAACTTAATTATCTTGTTCAAACCCAAATTATTTGGGTAGAAAATTTTACTATTTAGTTGAAAAGAACCTTTTTTGACAAATTCATATTTGTGGGATTGAAAATTCAACTATTTTGTAGAAAATTCGCCTTTTTTCTTGAAAATTCAATTCTTTTGTTGCAGATTTTTCGTTATGAAATCGTTTTTTTGTTGTTGAAAATTAAGTTTTTTGACTGAAATTTAAATTTTCCGTTTTTGTTCAGGAATTTGTCTATTTTATTTAAAAATTCACGTATTTTGTTGAAAATTCTTCTTTTTTTGTATGAAAATGAACATTTTTCAACTGAAAATTTAACTATTCTATTTTTGATTGGAAATTGATCCTTTTTGGTTAAATTCCAACTATTTTGATAACAGTCACTCCTCCGTTAAAAATAAACGTTTTTTAGTAGATTCATAATTTTAGTTGAAAACTGCTTTAAATAGTTAAATTGTCAATTTAAAATTTTCAATTTACCTTTTTCAATTTTTTGTTAAAATTGATCTTTTTTAGTAGGAAATTGAACTAACTGGTTGAAAATTCATCTTTTTTTGGGTATAAAATTAATCTTCTTGGTTGAAAAACCTTCTTTTTGTTTGAAAATTAAACTACTTGGTTAAAAATTGTATTTTTTTTAAATTCATATTTCAATTTTAACTATTTGGTTGAAACTTCACTTTGTCAGTTAAAAATTAATTTTTGTATTTGAAAAATTCAACTATTTTATTTTTGCTTCAAAATTTATATTTCTTATTTGAAAATTCATGCATTTCGTGGAAACTCCGTCTTTTTTATGCAAAATAAACCTTCTTGATTAAAAAATATTTTTTTTTGTTAAATTGAAAAATTATTCTTTCAGCTCTTCCTCGTCGTCTGCTCGGTGGCTGCTGTCCACACTGGAGTCATTGGTTCCTCCCTCATCTACCCACAACTGGGTATTTATATATAAAATTATATAAAAATAATTTTATTTAAAAAAAAATTGTGAAATTTTTTTTAAAATACATTTTTTGTTTTTTATTTTTGCAGGAGGCTTAAGTGTTGGACAAGTTGGAGTTGGTCTTGGAGGAGTTGGACCAGTTGGAGTTGTCGGTCTTGGAGGGGTTGGACCACTTGGACTTGGTCTTGAGGGAGTTAGAGGACTTGGTTTGGGAGGAGTTGGACCACTTGGAGTTGGTCTTGGAGGAGTTAGAGGAGTTGGTTTGGGAGGAGTTGGATTAGGCGGAGTTGGTTTGGGAGGCGCTGGTTTGGGAGGCGTTGGTTTGGGAAATGTGGGAATCATTGGTTAAGAATTTCGATGGAAATACTATGAAAACTAGTCACATCTAAACCAAAATTTTGGAAAGGAGATGCTAAAATTGAAAATTTGAGAAACTGCTGTCTCTTGGACCTTACATGCATCATTGTTTTGTAATTAAAATTGTGAAATAAAGAAAAATACTTGAATCTGTATTTCTTTAAAATAAATAAATACCACCTTCCCTCTTCAGCACTTTGAGTAAACAATATTATTGTACAACCAATCGAATATATTGATTGAACCGATCAAAATGAACTAAGTTCTATTTATTTTCATTCTAACTTCTATTGCGTCAGTCCCACCCAACTTCGATCAACTTTGATTTCTTCAGGAATGTTGAATGAAATTTTCTGAAAAATCTCATATCGATTCGTTAAAAATTTACTGAGATATTCAGCTTTGGAAAAAGTACTCGACGTCTGCCCACGCTGTTAGATAATGCGCATGCGTCGCGAGAACTGCTCTGTCAGGTAGCGTTCTCGAAGTTCAGTCTGCGTGGGCAGACATCGAGTACTTTTTCTAAATCTGCATATCTCAGTAAATTTTTAATGAATCGGTACGAGATTTTTCAAAAAACGTGTCCATTACTGCTTTGTTGTTGACCATCGTTGTTCGATTCCCAGCGGATCGAAAGGAGAAGATCTTTTTTCAGAGAAAAATTATTTAAAATAATTTTTCTTTCATAGCTCCATCTAGTCTGAAAATACCTTAAATATTTTCTGTTATACTCTGATGATAATACAGATTCCTTGCGAAATTTGATTTGTACCATCTAGCAAAATAATGCGTATATTTCTGAAAAAGGTTTCTTCTCTCGATCTTTCTAGTAGCTTAATGGAAAAGCACTTGACCAAAACCTGTCAAAAAATTTTCAAATTTGAAAACTTTTGATAAATTTTCAAAATGTTGACACGTTTCCTAAAATGTTAAAAATTCTGATGAATTTCCAAAAATTTCTTAATTGAAAAAAAAATTTAATTTTGAGAAAGTTCCAAAAGTTTTCATATTTTTGATAAATTTCCAAAAATGTAATATGAAAGAAAACTGAAAACTTTTCAATATTTTGATAAATTTTCTAAAAATTTTCGAAATGTTTTAAAGTTTTGATAAATTTCATAAAATTTCAGAAGCAAAATTTCTTAAAAATAAATAATAATTTAAAGGTTTCCTAATATTTTTTAAAGTCCTGAAAATCTTAGAAAATTGTCTCGAAATCCTCAATGTTATTTTGTGACATATTCTGAAATCTTGAAAGCCTAAAATAAATTAAAATAAAATCTGAATCATAAATCA
Source organism: Andricus quercusramuli (assembly GCA_932178445.1). Classification (NCBI taxonomy): domain Eukaryota; kingdom Metazoa; phylum Arthropoda; class Insecta; order Hymenoptera; family Cynipidae; genus Andricus; species Andricus quercusramuli. The sequence continues at coordinate 108,099 of CAKNXH010001730.1, forward strand.
AGATATTCTAAGCTTTTCTCCATAATGTCATTTTTCTCAGAAAATATTAATTTTCAATCAGTTGCATTAAAGAAAAAAAAGTTTAATTTTCAAACAGTTGCATTTTTAACCAGAAAAGTCGAATTTTCAACAAAACAGTTCAACTTTTAACAAAATAAAAAGCTTTCTTTAGTCATAAAAGAAAAAAAATTATCCAATTTATAATTTTAGGGGGTTAATTTAACAATTCCTAAAACTTTAGAAAATCTTTCAAAATTATAAAAATTGCCCTTTAATCTTCCCGAAATTTTCGACATTTACAGAAATCTTTTGAAATATTTGTATACTTTTTTGAATTCACTTAAAAAAATTATTTTTTAAAGTTATAACTTAAAAAAACTTTAATTAAGTACAATTAACTTTAAAATTATAACTTTTTTATACTTGAACATTTTTATCGAATCTGTTGTTGTGTACGTAAAAATAAGTAAATTCTTTTATTATTAGAAGAAAATTATCCTGTCTATAGAACTTTCCAGGCCTTTATAAACTTTACAGTCTCTTCCTTATTGAGAGCTAAATTAAACAAAGAAATTAAAAAAAAAAAATTTTCTCTTTCTACGGAAATCTGTTTTTAACTTTTTTTTTAAATAATTCATTTTTACGTATCGCATAAGTTAATTCAACATTTATGTAAAAAGATTCGAAGAGAAAAAATATAAATTGAAAATTAATCAAATAAAATCTGAACTGACATCACATCCATTGCTCAAAGTACTTAGGTGGAAATTTATGTCATTTGTTAATTTTTTGTTTGTTTGTAGAAAATTAATCTTTTTAGTTGAAAATTGAAATATTTGGTTACAAATTTATGCACATATTTCATTCAAAGCTTTTCTTCTCTGATAGAAATTCAACCTTCTTGTTTAAAAATTCATCTTTTTGATTGAAAATTTAAATATTTAACAGTTTTGTTGAAAGCCCATGTTTTTGGATTGAAAAATAAACATTTTTTATGACATTTTTTGTTGTTTGAAAAATCTTCTCTGTTCTTGCATCAACTTTGAATTATGTTAACGAAAAAAGTTTTACTATAAAAAACCGATTTTCAAAATATATAAATTACCATAACTTCCCTACTATTTGACAAAATGTATTAATATTAAGGTCAATCGTTTCGTTTCCAACCAAAGAATATTTTATATTCTTGCATCAACTTTGAATTATGCTTATGAAAAAAGTTTTACTATAAAAAACCGATTTTTAAAATATTATTGAGAGCTAAAAAAAATGCAATTAATATTTTTAGAATTCCTTCGGTCAGTTTGAAGATATTAGTGTGAAGCCCTCCAAATTTCATCAATTTATCTGCAACCGCTTTGTAGTTATCGTGTTCACAAAAAAGCGTGACACACACACACACACACACACCCGGACGATTGCTTACAGAAAAATCTCCAACAACACTTGGATATAATAGAATCATATACTTCTGTGTCGGAAAGTCACCTTTATACCTGCAAACCATTGAATTGGGTAAATACACGCTCGTGTGTACGACCGGCAACAAGGCAATAATTCTGAGGGATGGTAAGGAGCGCAACGACCAGACTAACAATGAAGCACAGCAGGGTGAGATGGAGGCCTCGAGGAAAAAGCTATATTCCCCTGAAATAGACATTCAGAAGTCTAGTTTCGAAGGACTCAATAATGTTATTGCGTGTGTCGATGAAAGGTTCAGAAGAATTCAACGATTATTGAAAAATGTAGAAGGATGTAAAGATTTTTTAATTGAAATGATTGTCAATTATTTAGTCTCGGAAAATATAAACTCACTGTTGCTTCGTTGTTATTTTAACACTCCTTTTCCAACCTAGATAGATAGAAAATAAGATTAGGATAATTAATTTGTGTTGTAATTAGTTATCTCCTATTCCAAATCGTCCTTTACTCTGAGAATAACAGGCATGGGGGCGGGACCCCTCCCTATTCGAGAAGGAGCATGTCCATTCATGAATTATCGCAGGTTCGCACAGGGAGGGGGTGGGCCCCCTCTACCTTTCCAGCTTGGATACATTCATTCGATGGGAGGGGGTGGGCTTCCTCCCCTTTTCCAGCAGAGAATCATCCATTCGATGAGATCATGTGTGACCCCTCCCCCTTTCCAACTCAGAATCATTCATTCGATCAATTAGGATAACCGCCATTTTATAATAAGGCCACACCCCCTGATGGACGCTATTCTGTAATTAGGTCACACCCTCTAATGACCGCCATTTTGTAATTAGGCCAGGCCCCTCGACCAATCAGGAGCGGGCACGTCCCTTCCTTCCCCCTCCACCCCTCTTCAGGCCACGCCTGAAAAATTTGAAAAATTGCATTAAATTCAGTAAATTTAAGATGAGTTAAAAAAAATGCTAAGAAATTTGAAAGAATTAGATGAAGTGCCGACTTACAGATGAATTAAACAAAAACTAAAAAGAAATAAAAAAATATATTGAATTCGGTAGAATTAAATGAATTTTAAAGAATTCTCGTGAATTAAAAAAAAATCCAAAAAATTCTGCAGAATTCAAAAGAATTCATAAGAATTCAGGGTGAATTCGAAATGAAATCTCGTGCAATTCTATTAAATCTGCCGATACACCTTAAAATCATTGACATTTATTCAAAAACCTAGAAAGGTTTTTAAATCTTTCATAAACAGAGAAATCCTCGGAAATTTGATAAAACCCTTTGGAATCTTTTAAAATATCATGAAATAATAAATTGATGAAAAATTTTCATATTAATTCAACATTTTAATTATAAATTACTTTTTAATCTTTTGAAATTCCCTAAAATATTTCAAAATCTTTGTAAGCTTTTGAAATCACTTGAAACTTTGTAAAGTTCTCGAGAATGTGAAATTTTATTCGAAAATCTTTTTGAAATCATACGAAATCCATGAATTTTTGTGAATAAATTCTTAGAAATCTATTGAAATATTATAATATTCCTTGAAATTACATGAAATCTGATTGTATAACTCGAAATCCTGGAAAATTTATCAAAATACCTTGTGAGCTTTCAAAATCCCTTAAAATCATTCAAATCTTCGGAAATCTTACAAAATCATTTAGGATTTTTCGAGGTATCATAATAGGGCCTACGAAAGCGTTTCATATTTTCCAAAATTCCAGGAAACTTTTTAATACCCTATGCAAATTTTTCAAATACCTTAAAATCAGTCAAATCCTTAGAAATTCCTACAGAGATTCTCCTAATTTTCTCAAAGTGCCCTTTGGAAAAGCCCTAAAATAATAACAATTATTTTTTGATTATTGTGTCAAAAAATAATACGCCGAAAACAATGCATTATTGTACTAAAAAAAAAATTCTTCCAAATAATATAATATTATAAGCTGGGTGGCTTAATCAAGTACGATCCTAATCATTTTTAGTGTTATCAGAAAATAAAAATATCATAAGCCGAAAATTCCTGATGACGAAGAAAAGGAAATGCATTTCATAAAATTAAGAATAAGTTATTCTATTTTTTCACGTAGTTTTGGAAACCAGTACGTTTTATTAATACATTCTCTTGTTTTAAAAGGAATCTAGCCTATTCATGTGAGTACTTTCAGAGACAAAAATGTCAATATTTTTCTTCTCGAGACATTTCTTGGCGATGTGACCCGGCTCATCGCAACTAGAACAAGTTGTGTTTTTTGGCTGTAGACATTCATTTGAAGTGTGTCCTAGACTTCGACAGTTGTAACATCTAAATTGAGATTTGGATGTAACTTTGATATCCGCTGATTTTACATAATTTCTTGATTGAACCTTTGGCAGTTCGAGTTGAAGAATGATTTTATTAAATGTTTCTAATAATTCAGATGATGTTTTAAAACACCTCATACGGCTTTATTTCTTAACTGCAAATCTGGAATTCCATCAATTATATAATCCACTACCTCTTCATCGTTCACTGGCACTTGATTAGCTAGGATTAATTTTTTGCCATAGTATTTGCAAAATTACTCGTTGAATTTCCACTTTCTTTCTTCAAACAGCCTTAGTCGTTCTAACCTGTTAGGTCGATGGTCAAACATCTTCTTCATATCTTTAAGCAAGTCTTTCATACTCATTTCAATATGTTCTGATTTAGAATGAAGCCATTCTGAAGCATTGCCTCTCAACTTCGAACAGAGCAAAATTTTTAATGATCGTTCATTTCGTAAGTTGCACTAACGAGTAGCAGTTGTTTTTTCCACTGATAGAAGTTGCGATCAGATCCATTAAATTCGCTTGATACATCACTAATAGCTCTGATGTTTACGTTGGAACGAGAACTTAATGAATTTGCTGAACCTGTTGATGAATTTCTTTGAACTTGGTTTTGAAGTTGTAGTAGCTGTACTTCCCGTGTGAGAAAATCTCTCTCCCTTCTCGTAAGTTTCTTATTTCGAGTTGCATCAATGTAAAATTCGTTGATGAATTCAGCGGTAGTGATGGAAAAATAGAATCTGTGAGTAAGGGACTCTGATCTGGAATAGTAATACGTGTATCCAATAAAGAAGCTGCTTCTTCCGTATGCGAATTTATCTCCTCCATTTCCATCCAAGAACATGAGGCATCAATTAATCGATGTAATCGATTAACTAAATCAGCCTTATTTCCCACATTTGGCAGAGATTGTTCTTCAAAATATCTTTCAACTTCAAAACCGAAAAATCAATGGGCGTCTTCGACATTTTATTTAAATTGAAATTAAATTACACCATCCATAGCTGTCGTTCAAACTGACGTTGCAGTTGATAAAACAAAACAATAGATGTCTCTATAGAATCTACTAGAATAATTGCTACCACAAAACGATGATAAAAATATGAGTTTGACGGTCTTTATAAAAAAGCACTATTATTCACTTGCATCTTTACTTTGCAGTTGTGCGATTGACAAATTGACGCCTTTACTCCATTACGCGTGCTCCAAAAGAACGAAGGAAACACTGAGCAACACGAAGCACGAACGACTGAGGGCACTGGCATCAGTGATGCCAATGTGGGCGCCTTGAGCTACAGCGCTTGCGTTGAGATCGCGCCCTAGTTGGCCACAGTTGGCGCGGAATTCAAAATGGTCATTCAAAACAATTCTTGTTATTAAAATAAATAATTATCACAAAATGCAAAAGAATGTACATAAATTGTATTTATGAAATTTTTTGTGAAATATAAGTTAGATTTTGGAATTCAATAAAAATAAACTGTTACTTAGGAAATATATGTGTTATAATTTGTTTTCTTCACTGAAATGTGAGGTTAAACAGTTTATATGTATTCTCGTGCATTTTGTAGTAACTATTTAATTTAATAAAAAGAATTCTTTCTGATACCCATTTTGAATTTCGCGCCAACCACGGCCAACCAACGCGCGACCCTAACGCAAACGCAATAGCTCAAGGCGCCCACATTGGCATCACTGGCTGACATTGTTTCATGCCAAGTTCTGATTGGTCAATATGAGGACATAAAAAAGCGCGGATAATTTCAAAATGTGTAAAACCCTAAACAGAAGAAAGAGATTTAATACAGTGAGTAAAATGTTTTATCCAGACAACCAATTAATTTCATTGGTATTTGTGCAATAATTTTCTTGCATGGTTCCGCCAAATTTTGGTTTCTATAAAAAAACGTCTTGTTAAACCTACGTCATACTTTGGGAAACCAATGGAATTTTTTGTTTATCCAGAAAAAGTTTTGTTGAGCCAAAGACTTATTCTTTTTGGATTGGAAACTTAAAAATTTTCATTCTTGCAAAGTTTATACTTCTAGCATCTAGCTTAATACTTTGAGGAAGGGCTTCGGGAAAAGAAAAAATCTTAAATTCACTGTAAAATTATGAATTTATTTATTTATACAACTGAAGATTTATAAATTGCAGAAGATAAGCTACATATCCAGGAATATACAAAATCATAAAATAAGCATATTTTGGGGACATTAAGCAAATGATAATGGAAACTGAAAAATGAAGGTAAATTTAAAGGTGGCTTAAGAAGTTCTAAAAACGGCAGCAGATTTTAGTGTAGCCTACGGAGGCCAAGGAGGCCGACCTACAAATAGCGGCCAAATTTTGGGTGGTCTTGGGAGCCTGAAAAGTGCCGCCATATTTTAGGTGGATTTCGGCGATCTAAAAGAGAGGCCAATTGTTGGGTGGTTTCGGGGGCCTGGAAACGGCAGCCAAATTAAAGGCAGCCTGCAATTATTCAATTTCTGTTCAAGATGTTAAGTTAATTTTCGATGATTTGCTCTAATTTTTACATTCACATATATTATACATTTTTATTAGTGGAAAAAGGATTGCACACTCTCGACAACCCTCTAAATTTTAACAAATTATACCATTTCTATTTTTTTAAAGAATAAATTCTTTAATTTCTACATGATGTAAATTACGTCTTGTTCTATATATGAGGGCGACACCTATGAGGCGGGAAATTGAAACATCGAATCAGACAGCCAATCAGAGGTTTTCTACATATATGTTACATATTCCAGGTATTTTACGTAAAATACCTCCTTTAGGTATTATACATAAAAATTTTCCAGTTATTCGTAACTGCGCATCCCTGGTTGATATTATTATTTTTCAATAACAATATAGGCATTGAAAAAAAACTCTTACGCCCTTACGAATGCCGATAACAGAAATTCAAAAAAGTGAGGTTATGCACAGTTCTACAGGTCCGCCATCTTAGCACGTAATTTACTAGGTATTTTACCTGTTTTCAACGTAAAATACTTCACTTAAGTATTTTACTTTAAAACTCTCCAGTTACGCGTAACTGTACATCCCTGATGCCATCATTTTTTCCGTGTGGCTATAATTTGGTTTTAGATGTTTCGGTAAAATGACATTTTCCAAACTATGATATGTCATTTCTGCAGAATAGATCGGGCCATTTCGCGTTGATATATAAATGCGGTTTGCGTATGGGAGACGAGTATTGGGATCGAAACATTCAAGAGGGGATTCGTGCTCTGAGAAATATTCAGCAGTATAATATGAATTTTCATTTTTTTCAAAACGTATGTCAGCGAACTTTACGCCACCCTTAGGCTGTTTTTTTTTACTTTTGGTGGCCAAAACTCCATCACAATGCAAGCCAAATACCCCCATTACAAAAAAGTAATAGCCCCCAATTGTCTGCGTCGTGTCCCCTTTTATCCAGTCGGGTAGTTCGCCGCGATGCTTTTCTCCGACGTTTCCTGTGAAAAGGAAATTATTCCCCATTTTCACGATGATGTAGTTTGGTTTCAAATCATTTAGAGTTCCATACGCTATGAAAAAAAACATTTATTAAGTTTTTTTACACAAATAAGATTTATCTGTGGCTAATTCTATTTCAAATCAGGCAGGTAGATCCAGCTTGAGGATGTACATCAGGGTGGGTCAAAAAAAAGTTCGTATTTATTTTAAGATAATGGCTTATTTTGTGAGGTTTCGAAAAAAAAATACATTTTTTCTCGATCTGACCACGTTTAGGGGTTCCACTCACCCTCTCAATTTTTCCATCGGAAATACAATACACTATCGGACATACAATATTTTAATGTCTGTCCAAATCTGAATTTCGCGCCAAAAATGTTTAACAAAATTTATTTATTGTATTTTTAAGAGATCTCTAATTTGACCCCAAGTTGATTAAAATCCGTCAAAAACAATCCGAGATATAGGCAAAAAACTGTAAAACCATAAACGTGACTCAAGGGGACTTTTCACATACTTATCCGGCTGGGCCCTTTAAATTAACTTATAGGGAACTGGAAGTTACTTATTTCAGTAACGAGTGACTTTTCTTTGCTAAGTAGCGTAACTATAACGAGGTAAATAAAAAAAGTAACTTACTGTTCAAATGTATCTCGCTTGCTTCGATTGGTTCCACATGCTGGTAAGGAAGGGACTGACTTTCCCTATCCGGGCTGTTACCCCGCGAACTTGATTCTGTAAGAATAAACAGCAATTGATTAATTTTTAATTTCTGATACTTTCTTAAACTGAACCAGTGAAGTTGTCACTGATTGAATCAGTATTTCGAATTATCACTGGTGAACCAGTGATTTTCCGATTTTCACTGGTTGGACCAGTGATTTTCCGATTTTCACTGGTTGGACCAGTAAGAGATGCAACCAAATCATGGTTACTGGATATACCAGCGACGCCAAGTGATATTTCCAAAGTTACAATATCATTACTTTTATAAGGGAACACTGAATATTTGTTTATAATTTCAATTTTCTAGGATACTATTTCAAAGCTTACAATACTGTCCAATAGAATTGAAAATAACGACCAGGGTGATGACCATTGATCAATTATCATTGTTTAATTAACTATATTTAATTAATTAATTAATATATTAAATTAATTAATTATCATTATTAAATGTAATCAATCATTATCATATAATCTATTTTTGAATAACTATTTATGTGTTAAAAGTTTTTGTCCACTTAAATTCTTGCTGAAATTAAAGTCTGAAAGAATGTAAACATTCAAATCAATTTTATTTTATATATATTCTTAAATTTTAACATTCATTTTTGAAATTTTTATTTATTTATGACCTTGCAAACTAACTCCGGAAAGAATACTTAACTTTCAAAGGAGTCAGTTAATAATTAGTTATTAAGTTTACAACATAAAAAGCATTCAACAATTATTTTCATCGAAATATTGAAACGAGTTTTACTTTAGTTTTTTAAAACTTGAAATTTCATGTCTGAAAATTTGAATTTTAATAACCTTTTATATTAACTTTCGAAAAAATTAAAACATATCTACGTGTAATTTTGCAAATTGAATTCAGATACTCATTTCACAACATTACGAACATTAAAAAAAAGATACATGATTGTAATAGATGTATTTTCAACAAGAAATAAAATTTCATTTCACAAATAATAGCCATTTTTCAATTACATAATCTAAAAGTAAATAATCAATTTATGTTACTTAATTGACAACAATTTGTTAAAATTTGTTAAAAATTCAACTGTTTGGTTAAAAATGTATTTATTTAATTGAAAATTAGTCTTTTTAATGTTTTTTTCATTTTCTCTTTATTCATTTCATTTTTAATTGAAAATTTATATATATATATATATATATATATATATATATATATATGTATGTATGTATGTATGTATGTATGTATGTATATCTTGAAATAAAAAGGAAAAAATTATTTGATCCCATTTTAGTTCTCTAACAATATTTAAAAATATACACAAAAAAGTGATTTTAACGAGGTAGGTCACGTGGAAAAGGATAAAAGCGAGGGATAGAGGAAAGATTGTAAAGTTCTGGTAGAAAAATATTTACAAAAAAGCACAGAAAATTAAAACTATTTTTACAGGAATCTATGAATAAATACAATAAATTACAATTAAAATTACAAGAGAGTACAACTTTTTTCTATTATTGAGACGAATCTTGTACTTTTTATCTTTTTTTTTTTAAATTGTTTTTTTAAAAGAATGATTCAATTTTTAACCAAAGAGATGAATTTATAACTAATATGATGAATCTTCAACCAAAAAAATGAGATTTTAACGAAAACATTACAAAATTAAAGTAATTTTTTATATTGTGTGATCATGCAAATGAAAAATCGAATTCATCATATTTAATTTGCAACACCTCTATTCTATAAATCACTGATATATCCGTGTATGAAACACTCCATGAGTACGAAAAAACTAGAAGTTTTCACAAATTGATCAAATATTTATTTTTTATTGTATTTTAGTTTTTGAATTACCTCCATAGTTACTTCCACCGGCGTGGGGATGAGATGTTCCTGAAAGAAGAAACATAGTGATTTTTTGTTAACGAATTTTTTCCATGAACTTTCTAGTTATTGTCGAAACAATATTATCAAAACATTAATTTGAATGCACTTTCTCTTATCGGGTTTATTAAATGAATTCAGAAAAATTAATTAAATACTTTTCACATATTAAGCAGAATGATAATTCAGTGACTTGTGTTCAGAACCCTATGTGTAAAAAATGGCCGCTACCACGATAACTAGCAATGGGTTATCTGTTTTTATATGAAGGATAATTTTATAGTTTATTAATTATAAATTTCTTTGTTATTTGAATCTGATTTTAACACAAATTGAAGCAGTCACAAACTTTTATGAAATAAATAAATATTAGAAAATTGGGTGAGTGATGAAAACAATACAAAAGTTGGGGCGTGCGTATAATAGTCTAGTAGCCAAATAAATTCCAACCCCTATTGGAAGAGAAACGAGTTGCCAGGTCAATTTTTAAGTTGAAACTACAGAAAATTCGTTTTTGCGAAAAAGGCATTCAAAGTTGTCGATTCCCATAAGCGCACATGTTATCCATTTTTAGAACCTTCAGAATTACCGTCATCATTTCCATTGCTCAAATATTTTTCATATATTTTGAGAGACTTCAGCCCTTTTGATTGGTCAAGAAACTTAGGGTCGAAATGTGGGAATTCTGTCGGTATTAAAAAATAAGCATTTTTGAGATATTTCTCGACCAAGATAGCTTACCTGCGAGATTGGTGGCCTGTTGGTAATAGTTCCATGCTGGATCACCGATTCCAAGACTGGGTACATGAAGAGCTTAACAAATGAATAAATATTCAAAAATTGGGTGAGTGATGAAAACAATACAAAAGCTGGGGCACACGTTCAAAAGTCTAGTAGCTCAATACATTTTAAATCCTCTTGGAAGAGAAACAAGTCACCAGAACAGTGTTTAAGTTAAGACTACAAAAAATTCCTTTCTTTAGAAAAACGTATTTACAGTTGTCGATTGCCATAAGTGCACACGTTATCAATTTCCAGAAGCTCCAGAGTTACCCTAATAATTTTCAGTACAGAAATATTTTTTACAGATTTTGATAGACTTTAGCCCGTTTCATTCCTCAGGAAAATTAGGAAAGAAGGCTTACCTTGGAGATTCATGGCCTGCCGGTGAAGTTGTTGACCACTATCTACGCGAGAGCCTGAACGAGTCTTGCGTCTACTTGTGGCGGGCGCATCTAATGTAAACTGATTTTGGCTATGTGTGTTCACATGGTGGAGTCCTTGTGGCATGCCTAATGGTTGTGCTGTCATGAGACGAAGAAGAGAAGTAAATGAATTCAAAATTTTAAAAACGGATTCAAAAATTCTAAAAACCTAATGAATGAAATAACTTTAGTGAATCATTGTTACTCTAACATTTATGGGAATTCTCGTAAAATGGATTTTACGTAAAATATCTTAGCACTGGAAGCTAGCAAGTAAATACTATCATTAGATGTTAATATTGTTGGTATACTGGTCCAAAAAATTGTTATTAGAGAAACTTCAACGTTTCGCCCTTCGACGAAGGGCCTCCTCAGTCGTATTAATATGTATTGCCATCTTAATGAATCATGTCAATATAAAGAGAAATTCCAGAGTAAAGTAAGATCCTGGAGCAAGTCATTTTAGCCGACTTTTTGTTTAAAATTATAAAAAATTTGTCTAAAAATTGATGCAGTAGATGTTAAAAAATATAAAAAAATAAAAATGAAATTACTTGCATACTGTATTGGCATTATCAGGATGTTAATATAAAAATATTGGTGGGCCATCGCATTACCCTTTAGCTTTTGCTTGGCTAAAGGATAATGTGATGGCCCACCAATATTTTTATATTAACATCAGGCCCGGCGAAACAAGCTGATTCCAGGTGGGTAGTTTTTCAAAAAGAAGGAGGCGGGGATGTCATAATTGAATGTTTCATAATTTCAAAAAATTTTCGACGTTAAAGTAACATTTATCTTTTTTTTTGTATAATTATTTCAGAAAACAATCTTTTTATCGCGATATCAAAATTGTGAATCATTCATGCTCGAAGTGCAAAAACAGAAGTCCGTTTCGTCATAGGTCATAGGGTGACCTCTATATATTGAAAATTAAAACCAACATAATTCAAAAAGTAGATTTCTCATTCTATCGATCGCCGATAATTATTTCGATTTATTCATTTTTACTATTACTTTCAATGTAAGTTGTTATTAAAGATGTAATATCTTTGGTTGTTATGACTGACTTTCTCAATACACGGCGCAAAATGAAATGTATTTCAGTAATTTTTCTACATTTCTAATCTAGTCGCAGATGTTCTTCTTTATCATGATATGCGCGTTATATTTCGGCCGATAGTATTGTATGTACTATAGTCTACTCGATTAGATTTGATGAATGACAAAATAGTCTCAGATCGTAGCGCGATTGATTGATTATTTTTTGAAGATGTTTCTTACGTTGTAAAATACTATACATGAAATAAATTTTCATTAACTGATTCTATTTTATAAATAAATTAAATTTTCAGGAATAAAAGTTCAAATCCTTTATATGCATAATTTTCAAAATTTTTACCATGTTGTGAGATAATTATCTAAATTCAACCTTCAAAATTATATGTAAATGTGTTTTAAGTTTTTATGGAATTAGTTAAAAAGATTGTAAATCATTGAAATTTTTAGAAAAATATGAGATGAAAATTATTTCGATGTTTCGATGTAAATAATATTGTTGATTGATTTTTATGCTATGAAAAGATAAATTAACTATTGTTATATGCTATTTTTGTGATAGAAATATATTTTTGCTTTAAAATATCTCCATTACCATTATATAATTTTTTCTACTGTTTGTGATGTTGTGAAGAGTTTATCCGAATTCAATTTTCAAAATTATATGTGCATATATTTCAATTTCTCCCGTTATCACTTTGAAAGGTTATTAATTATTGAAATTTTCAGATAAATATTAAATACAAGTTATTCTAATATTTCAATGACTAATAAATCAAATTTAATAAAAGAAAAGTGCAAATTTAAAGAAAAATATATGTATATAAAGTAAAAATTATTTGAAAGTTTCAATGAAAGTAATTTTTTTCACACTTTTTATGTTGTGAACTGATTAGTTACGAATTAGCTGATTAATTTTGTTCACAATATCAAATTACATTAAAATTGAAATTCAATATTCTCTAATTAAGTAACATAAATTCATTATTCACTTTGAGATTATCTAATTGAATATTGCCTATAATTTGTATAATAAAAGTTTATTTATATTTAAAATAGCCCTATTCCAGTTACATACATGTCCAATTGTTTCTGAGGTTGAGAAATGAGTATCTGAATTCAATTTTCTAAATTATATGTACATATGCTTTCACTTTTCCTGCAATTAGTTTAAAAGGTACTTCAAATTTAATAATGAAATTACAAAAATTCCCGTCGCCTGCCAATTTAGGCAAATATTTAAACTTTAAAATAAACCTCACGGTTATATTCATTTGAACAAGAATAATTAATAAATTAATTCAAATTTTCATAACAATATATAAATTATTATTATTTTGATTAATATTAAATTTGAATAATGCTATTGTCGAAGTAATATTATCAAAAAATTAATTCAAGTATGTATTCTCGAATACATGATAAAATTGAAGTAATTTTTTATATTGTGTGATCATGCAAATGAAAAATCAAATTCATCATATTTAATTTGCAACACTTCTATACTACAAATCACTTCTGTGTTCGTGTATGAAACTCTCCATAAGCACGAAAAAGGTAGATGTTTTCACGAAGTCATCTCATATTTATTTTATATTATATTTTAGTTTTTGAATTACCTCCATAGTGACTTCCACCGGCGTGGGGATGAGATGACCCTGAAAGAAGAAACATAGAGATTTTTTGTTAACGAATTTTTTCCATAAACTTTCCAGTTGTTATCGAAACAATATTATCAAAACACTAATTTAAATAATATGCATTCTCGAAAATATTACAAAATTAAAGTAATTTTTTATATTGTGTGATCATTCAAATGAAAAATCAAATGTATCATATTCAATTTGCAACACCTCTATTCTATAAATCACTTCTGTATCAGGGTATGAGAGACTCCATAAGTAAGAAAAAACTAAACGCTTTCACAAAGTGATCTAATATTCTTTTTATATTGTATTTTAGTTTTTAAATTACCTCCAAAGTTACTTCCACCGGCGTAGGGATCAAATGTTCCTGAAAGACGAAACGTAGGGATTTTTTGTTAACGAATTTTTCCAATGAACTTTCTAGTTATTGTCGAAACAATATCATGAAAACATTAACTTAAATATGCATTCTCAAAAACATTACAAAATTAAAGCAAGTTTGCATATTGTGTGATCATTGAAATGAAAAATCTAATTTATCATATTTAATTTGCCACATCACAATTTCATAAATCGCATCTGGAGCCGCCCAAAAAAGTAGAATTGCTTGACAAAATGTTATAATATTTCTTTTAGATTGTATATTAGTTCATAAATTACCTCCATAGCTACTTCCATATCCGTGAGAATGAGATGATGCTGTAAGAACAAACGGATTTTTTGTCAACGAATTTTTCGAAGAACTCTCAAGTTAATGTTGAGATAATATTATTAAAAATTTTATTTAAATATGTATTCTTGAATACATCACAAAGTGAAAGGTATTTTTCATACTGTGTGATCATTCAAATGAAACATCGAATGTATCACATTTAATTTGCAACACCACTATTTTATAAATCACATATGAAGGATAATTATATTAATTATTAGTAATATTTCGTGTTATTTGAATCTGATTTCAACACAATATTTAAGTAGTCACAAATTTTCACCAAATAAATAAATATTCGAAAATTGGGTAAGTGATAAAAATAATACAAAATTTGGCGCGTGAATGTAATAGTCTAGTAGCCAAATAAATTCTGAACCCTATCGGAAGAGAAACGAGTCGCCAGCTCAATGTTTAAGTTGCAAATACAGAAAATTAGTTTTTGCGAAAAAGGCATTCAAAGTTGTCGATTCCCATTTGCGCACATGTTATCCGTTTCCATAACCTTCAGAACTGCCCTCATAATTTTCAGTACAGAAATATTTTTTATACAAGATGGCTTACCTGGGAGATGAGTGGCCTGTTGGCTACTGATCCATCCATGAAGACCTTAACAAACAAATAAGTATTCAAAGATTGGGTGAGTGATGAAAACTATACAGAAGTTGGGGCACGCGTACAAGAGTCTAGTAGCTTAATACATTCCAAATCCTCTTAGAAGAGAAACGAGTCGCCAGGACAGTGTTTAAGTTAAAACTACAAAAAATTCCTTTATTTAGAAAAGCGAATTTAAAGGTGCCGATTGCCGTAAGTGAATGTGTTATCAATTTTCAGAAGCTCCAGAATTATCCTCAGCATTTTCAGTAGAGAAATATTTTTTATACATTTTGAGAGACTTCAGCCCTTTTGATTCGTCAAGAAACTTAGGGTCGAAATGTGGGAGTGCTGTCGGTATTGGAAAGTAAGCATTTTCGCGATTTTTCTCGAACGAGATGGCTTACCTTGGATATTAGTGGGATCTTGGTATTGGCTCCAATCTATATTAGTTAGCTGATGACTGCTTCCAGAATGACCTTCAAAAATAAATAAACATTCGAAAATTGGATAAGTGATAAAAATAATACAGAAGTTGGCGCGCGCGTATAATAGTCTAGGAGCCACATAAATTTTGAACCCTTTTGGAAGAGAAACAAGTCGCCAGGGCAATGTTCAAGTTGAAACTACAGAAAAATCTTTTTTGAGAAAAACGCATTCAAAGTTTTGAATAGCCATAAGTGCACGTGTTAATAATTTCTCGAACCTCCAGAATTACCCTTATGATTTTCAGTACAGTATAGTACATTATGATACAAGTGCGGGAATCACCAGCCCGCACGCGTACCATATACTGTTTTTTGTAACCCCTGTAAAGGGAAGTACGTGACATAAGAAATATTGGTAGGTAATAAGATTGTTGGGTGGAGGCCGGACAGCATGCGCACGCACCGTGCGTTGGCCATCACACTGGACAAATTCTGCGATTGGCTGTAATCTGACGCGCGTTTCAAAATCGAATTGAATTAATTCGATTTTGAATCGCGCGCGTAAAATTTTGACCAATGGCAGCTTATACAGTTGGATCACGCATCCGGTGGCTTCAGATTGGTTGTGATAATGCTTGCGACCAATCAGGAACTAGCGGTTCCCTTAATTTCCGTGCGTGGAATACAGCAGATACACACTTTCCTTCAAAGTATGCTTGATGCTCAACATTCCCGCACGAAATTTTGTGCGGGAATGTTAAGATTCCCGCACTCTTTGACTTCATCAAGAATCGGCCATTTTCGGCTCATTTTTTGGTGCATATGAACTTCCCGTACAGTGTTGAAAAAATATTTTTTATACATTTTGATAGACTTTAGCCCGTTTGATTCGTCAGGAAACTTAGGAAAGAAATGTGGGAATGCTGTTGGTATTGGAAATAAGGCATTTTCGAGATTTTCCTTGAACGAGATGGCTTACCTTCGAGATTCATGGCCTGCAGGTGATTGCTGATGAATTCTGGATTAAATTGTTGACCACTATCTACACGAGAGCCTGAAAGAGTCAAAGCCTGGCGTTTACTTGTGGCGAGCGCATCTATTATAAACTGATCTTCTTTAGCACGTGCATTCACATGGCGGAGTCCTTGTGGCACGCCTAATGGTTGTTCTGTCAAGAGACGAAGAAGAGAAGTTTATGAATTTGAAATTTTAAAAACGGATTCAAAAATACTAAAAACCTAATGAATTTAATAACTTTAGTGAATCATTGTTACTCTATCATTTGTGGGAATTCTCGTAAAATGGATTCTACATAAAATACCTGAACACTGGAAGCTAGAAAGTAAATACTATCATTCCATTAAAGAACTGCAGATACATGCAAAAACATTGAATTGCATATACATGTACATTAATCATTAGGGCAGTTCAGATATTTTTTTTTAATTTTCATGCATATTGCCTCCAAAATTTTTCGAATTCACAAAAAATGAATTTTTTTAGCATGATATTCAGACGCTCGCAAGCCCCCAAACTTTCGTTAAATTTACAACATTCTTCGATATTTCTTGATTTGTGAATAAAATTTCAAATTCTTACGAAAAGGACTGATTGAATCTGGAATTATTCATGCTTGTAGGCCTTATATCATAATTTTTAACAAAAATAATTTGAAGGGAATCTAATGCTTCTTGATTAAAAACACAATTTTTAGGTGAAAGACGTCAATGCAACCTGAAATTGTTGAAAAACTGTGAATATTCTTTGAAATCTAAGAATTCTTGATTGAGGATACTAATAATGTTAGTAATTTTTAACCGAATAACATTTTTCTGTCAATTTATTTTAAAATGATCCAAAAACAATGTAAGACGATTTGGATAAGTTAAATTTTCAGTTTAAAAAATTAATTTCCAACAGAACAAAATTTTTTAACAAACTAGTTTAACATTCAACAATTAATGGAATTTTCAATCAAAACATATGAATTTATAACGAATACGATTAACTTTCTAAAAAAAACGGATTTTAAACGAGAAATAAAATATTTGAAATTTTCAGCGAATAATATATATGTTTATAAGACAATTTTTTATTATTTCAATCAATATTCAAGTCTAAAAATGCTATTGTCGAAATGATATTATCAAAAAATTAATTCATGTATACATTCTCAAAACCATTACAAAGTAGAAGTAATTTTTTATATAGTGTGATCATGCAAATGAAAAATCCAATTTATCATATTTAATTCACAACATCACTATTTCATAAATCGCATCTGGAGCCGCCCATGAAACACTCCATAAGGAGAAAAAAGTAGAATTTCTTGACAAAATGTTATAACATTTTTTTTAGATTGAATATTGGTTCTTAAATTACCTTCATAACTACTTCCATATCCGTGAGAATCAGATGATGCTGTAAGAATGAAAGGATTTTTCGTCAACGAATTTTTCAACGAACTCTCAAGTTAATGTTGAGATAATATTATTAAAAATTTAATTTGAATATGCATCCTTGAGCACATCACAAAGTTAAAGGAATTTTTTATGCTGTGTGATCATTGAAATGAAAAATCCAATGCATCACATTTAATTTGCAACATCAATATTTTATAAATGACATCTGGAGCCGCCCATGGGATACTACATAAGTGATCAATTTGAATATTCATTCTTAAAAGCATTATGAAAATAAAAATATTTTTATATGATTTCATCATGCAAATGAAAAACCTTATTCATCATACAAAGAATGGGATCAATTATGGAAAGGAGAGAAAGAGAAGGTATGGACCAAATTGGAAAGCATAGAGAATAGGCAGAGAGAGAATGAGGAGGATAGAAAAAGGGATATGACTAAAATGGATCCAAAATCGGGTTTCGTAGGAAGTTTCAACATCATTTATAGGTTCAAAATCTGAAAGAATCAAAATCCCAGCTGATCCTTTTCGCGAGATATCGACATTTTAATATTTAAAATGTCATACTCACAATAAAAATAATTCTATTCAGTAACCTTTTTGAATTTCGCGTTATGTTTTCGTTGTGTCTTAAAATCAGAGATACAATAAGGTATTTTCACCTCAACGAGCAGCTAACTTCACTCCGTTGAGTGCTGAGGAGAAAACAATGGACAAAAGGAAAGAGATTCGGCCCATTTTTGCCGTATTTTGCTAATATCTTCGTAAAATCTAATTTATTCTATATAAGTGTATTTGAAAAATAGTTTTTATTTATTAAGAACTATTTAATGAAATAATAAAATGATACTAATTATTACTCGTCACGAAGATATTACAAAAATAAAGTTTTGTCACATGCATTTGGTCCATTGCTTTCCCCTCAGCACTCAACGAAGCGAAGTTAGCTTGTGGTTAAAATGAAAATATCTAATAGACAAAACACACGTAAAACAAAAGAAAGTAACATGGAGTTACCTAGGCTACGCCTGTTTGGATACCTGAAGAAAGTAAGATGCGAAATTTTTCGGTCAAGCTTTTTCTTTGCGTATAACGATAGTTTACAAAATGAGCCATCCAGCAGATAAATGTTCTCACAATGAGAACAGAAGGAAAGTGTGCGCCCCATGTGGCAAAAAAATAAGTTTTGGGAAAATTCAGCCTGTGCAATTCCTCATAAATGAGAAGACTGCAAAACTCATCAAGAACTTCATATCAAACGACTTTGATATAACAAGTGAGAAATTTCCTTTAAGCATTTGCAGGAATTGCTATCTCGCACTAGTTGATGCTGAAAAGGGTGTCTTTAAAAGACCCTTACCAGTTATGCCGAACTACGAAGATATAATATTGCCAAAACACACCCGTACAAAAGGTGTATGTAACTGTTACATATGTTTCACTGGCAGGTCCAAAGGTCACTTCACATTCGTGAAAGGCAGAGGTAGAAAGAAAATATCAAATGTCGTAATTGATACATCTAATGGACTTCATGGCCAAGGATCTTCAAAAACGATTACGATAAATTTTGTCTCGCAGGAAGAAACAAAAAAATACAGTAAAGACTGTCATAGTACTATCAATCTTCCTCTTTTCACTGAAGATGACAACACTCATGTTTTAGAGAAATGCATTATCCCTGAACTCTATGTTTTACAGGGGTTCGTGAACCATTTATTCTGGAGAGGTTTAGTCCCTCTCTTAGGTCAAGAAAAGGCTTTGTTGTGGCCGAAGAAATTGGAAATCATTGCGAAAAACTACCATGGAGATTCGTTTGAAGGAAATGCATGTAGAAAGCTGCTGAAAGAAGTAGATAAGCTTGAAGATACCGAAATTTACAAAGATGTAGGATTCCTCAAGATTGTACCCTACATGGCTGCTTTTAAAGCAATGAACAAGGTAGTAGATTGTCGTTTCACATCTGGTAAATGCGGTCCTTCATTAGATACTTACATACATGAATTGGACAATGCTTTGAAAAGTATTGACAACACTTCTACCACATTGAAAATTCATGTCATTCTTGCACATGTTGAAGAGAGTTTGAAATATATCGACAATAACAATGGCCTAGGATTTTGGTCGGAGCAAAGTGGAGAATCAGTACACCGCGAGTTTCTGAAGTTCTGGGATCGTTATAAAATAAATTCCTTAAATAACGAATCTTATTCATCAAGATTACTCAAAGCAGTGATTGAATTTTCATCACTGCATATCTAAGTACAATATTCTTAGAAATTATACAGAAATATTGACGAAGTGAGAAAAGTAAAAAAAAATATGTAAAAACAAAAAAAACAAAAAATAAAAAATTTTTTTTTTTTTAAATTAAAAAAATAAAAAAATAAAATAAAAATGGGGCTATATAACCACTACGTCCTCGTCGTTGGTCCTGGGTTGAGCTGAAAGTGGTTTTTATTCATTATTTCCTATCGTTTGAACATGTTGAATTTTGTTACTAAGTGTAATCTCATTTTTGCATAATATAAATTCATAAAATATCGATATCTCGCGAAAAGGATCAGCTGGGGTTTTGATTCTTTCAGATTTTGAACCTATAAATGATGTAGAAACTTCCCATGGAACCCGATTTTGGATCCATTTTAGTCAAACTTCTTTCACCTTCAAGAACACCGTGAACTAAGGAATGAGCGTAAGGTGGAAGAGAGAGGGAGTTTGGGAAAAGCGAGAGAGTGTGAGGGGGTTATGCATGAGCAGAGTGAAAGATGGCGCTTGAGACTGATTGAGGTTGAAAGAAGAATGGAAAGGGAAGAGCGAGCGAAGAGGAAAAAGAATATAATAGTGAAGGGTTTGAAAGTGGACAGTGAAAAGGAAGAAGAAGAGATTGGGAAGCTGATGAGAGACATCGGCGCGCAAGTCAGAGTAGAAGGGATAAGACGACTAGAAGGGATGGAAGAGGGGAAAGAATGTATGTTTCCAGTGAAATTAGGGAATGAGGAAGTTATGGAGAAGAAGAAGTTATTGAAAGGAAGAAAGGGAAGAATCGATCTGACGTGGCGGGAAAGGAGAAAAAAGTGGATAATCGAGTGAAAGGCATGGACTGAGAGGAGTAAAGGTAATAGGATAAGGATTGGGAGAGATATGATATGGGTAAATGGAGATACATGGATTTGGGACGATAAAGTAGAAGAGCCGAGGGAGGGTAGGAAATGGTTGTGAATGAAGGGGACAAGACAGAGGAAAGGGGAATGCAAGTATCACGGGAGGTTTTAAAACGACAAGAGGACTTGAATGCAAGGAAGAGAATTGAGAAATGCAATGAGGGCGACGTGAAAGTAGCGTTTTGGAACGTTTCAAGACTGAAAAACAAGGGCAAAGGATTTTGGGGAGAATTGCAGAAGTGGGATGTGATAATAATGAGTGAGACGTGGGTAGATGAGAAAGAATGGAAAAGCATGAAAAGAACATTACCGAAAGCATATGAGTGGAAGATGCAAGCAGCGAGAAAGGAGCATGTAAAAGGGAGAGGAATGGGTGGCATGATGTCAGGGTTAAGAAAGGAACTGATGGTAGAGGAAAAAAAGTAAGATTATATAGAAGAGAAGGACGGAACAATGGTGAGAAGAATAAAATTAAGGAAAATTATTATGGACATAGTATGAGTGTACAGAAGAAGAGGAGAAGAGGGAGGATCGAGAACAATAAGGAAATGGACATAGGAAAAAGCTGAGAAGTTGGTCCTAATAGGGGGGGGGGGGGGCTTGATTGCACGGACCGGGGAACAAGGTGAAGAGGTATGGAATAGAGAGAAGGAGATGTTCATAAGAAATTCGAAACAAAAGGAAACGGAACGGGAGAGAAGGAGGCTTCTGGACTTGTTGGGAGAGGCGGGATGGCTCATTTGTAACGGAAATACCAAGGGGGATGCAGAAGGAGAATAAACATACGCGGGTATAGGGGAAACCGTCATAGATTACATTCTGGCTGAAGAAAGAATAAGGAAGTTGATTGGTTAAAATGGAAGTGGGAAACGTGATAGACTCAGAACACTTTCCGGTGAAGGAAGAGGAAAAATAAATTGAAAATGGGCATTTGGGGAATAAAAAGTTAAGAGAATTCAGAGAAAAAATAGAAAACTAGGAAATAGGATGTTTGGAAGAGGAAGCAGTAGACAAGCTGCTAGAAAATCTCAAACGAGTGATTGATAAAGTAAGGGAAAAGGTGAGACCAACAGAAGAAGAAGATAAAGATACGATGGAGGAAAGTGTAAGAAAATGGAAGCAAGAGGAAATGGAAAAAGGAGAACTCAACAGGAGAAAGAGAGAGCATGAAAGAATGATAAAGGAGAAAAGACAGAAGGAGAAAGAAAGGTACATGAAAGAGGCAGAGAAAGCTGTAAAGGAAGGAAGGGAATGGTAAGTGATAAACCGGGAAAGAGAAGAAAGGAAGGGCATCAATGAAGAAATAGGAATGAAAGAGTGGACGAAGCACTTCAAGGGACTGTTAGGAGAGGTAAAAAATAGGGTGAAGGGAAAAGGAAGAAAAGCGGTAGGTGAGGCAACAGGGGAAGATGGCTTGGAAAATGAAGCACTGAAATATGGGGGAGTAGGAGTGAGAGAAGAGATGTGGAAGATTTTCAATAAGGTATGGAAAAGAGAAGGGTGGCCTGAGGAATACAAGACAGGCCTGGTAGTACCGTTGATTAAGAAAGGAGAGGGAAAAAGGTTAGAGGAATATAGAGGGATCACACTCATGGTGGGATATAAAATTTATGAAGAAGTGCTTAGAAGGAGGTTAGAAAGTCAGGTGGAAGAAAAAGGTAGTATACCATCACACAATCAAACGGGTTTTAGAAAAGGGATGGGAACCATAGATAACATCTACGTGCTTAACTATCTAGTCATTAGGAACCTAGGGCGAAAGAAAGGTAAACTGTTTGCACTGTTTGTCGATTTTAAGGCAGCATTTGACGCAGTTAACAGGATGGGGTTATGGGCAGCCATGAAAGAGAGAGGAGTAGACGAAGGATTAATAGAGTGTATGAAAAAAATATTTGTGGAAACTAAGATAAAGGTAAAGATAGGAGACAAGAAAGGAGAGGAATGCTGGACAGGGAGGGGCCTCAAGCAAGGGTGCCCATTGAGCCCACTTCTATTTAGTATTCATCTGGCAGATTCAGAGGAGAAGTTGGAGAGGAAAGGGAAAGGGGGAACAGCGTTAGGATGAAGTGCTAGTAGCGGATGATGAAAGAGGTATGAATCTGTCGATGCGAGTGTTCGAAATCTGTTTGAGTGAAAAGGGTTTAACAGTGAATGGAAACAAGACTAAGATGATGTGTTTCAGAAATAAAAGGGGAAGATTAGAGTATGAATGGAAGATAAATAGGGACAAGTATGGGGTATAGGAAAAAGAAGGTTTAAGGATGACTGGAAGATGAGAGTATGGATGTTTGATGCCTTAGTTAGGTCAGTGTTAAGCTATGGAGTGGAAATTTGGGGATGGAAAGAACATAAGAGAGTGGAAAGTTTTCAGGAGACATTTTTTGAGATGGGTTATGAGAGTGAGTTGGAGCTGCCCAGGTTATATGCTGACGGAAGAAATAGGACGGGAAAAATGGTGGTGCGGCAAGTGAAAAGAGTCTGGATCTTCGAAGAAAAACTAAGAAGGGGAGAAGGAAGTAAAATTGTACAAGCGTGTGCCCAGGAGGTTATAGATAAAGAGAGGAGGGACAGCATGGAGCGTTCAAAATGGGAGGATCAGAGATATGTAATGAGGTTTGAATGTGGTCTGCAAGTTAGGGGTAGAGAGTGGGAGGAAATAGAGGAAGAGATTCAGGCAAGACAAGGGGAGGAAAGATGGGGAAAAATCGCTGATTCAAGGTATAACAGCTGGTATAGAATGGTGAAGAGGCAGAGGGAGCCAGAGTACCTGCAAAAGATTAAAAAGGAGAGCAAATGGAATAGAGTGGTGAGATTCAGAATGGGAGAGGGTGTAAGAGCATGTAGATATTGGATGAATGAAGAAGAGAATGTGTGTAGAGTATTTAATTATGAACAGGAAACATGGTTGCATGTGTTAGAGAGGTGTACAGGTGACGAAGGGGGAGGGGAGAGCATAGAAGAGAGAATGAAATGGATTCTGAATGAAAATGGTCAGGGGGAGGAATGGATGAAGAAGCTGGAAGAGCTGAGAGAGAGGGCTGGTTGCACAGGGTAGGAAAAAAGCCAAAAAATGTCTCCTAAAGAAGGAGAATCACGAAGTAGCCTCGGTTCGGTCCTATTGCCACTCCCGACTGAATCATGGCCTCCATCCGAGAGAGGACTATTGTGGGTGGCACTGCGCGATACTGGTGCCGTTAGCGCATAATTCGTTGCATTTGGAAGTGAGTCCGAATGGGGTCGCCACATATCTACGACTTAAAATTGTTAAAAAAATGTTTAGCCCCTAAGACAAAAGTCGAAATTTTCATTCAATTTTAATTAACAATGGATTATTTAATCCCTGAACGATTCTTCACTATCTAATTATTTACATTCCTGAATGCTATTTGATAAAAACGAAATGGATAGAAATGTTAAGAATAAATTATGGAATAAAATAGGCTGCTGCTAATAAAAATTCATTGAAAATTAAACAAATATTTTCGTCGAGTTAAGAATCGAGGCGTAAATGAAACGAGGTAAAATTATAGATTATGCGTGTAATTCCCATGACATCATTTTTCAACAAGATGATTTGTAAATATACCTTAGTGGATGTAACATAGTCTATTTACAAGTATCACGAAACTAAATTCTACAAAATATTATTTTTTTACAATTTCTTCTATAATACTTCTTTCTAATAAAATATCGATTTGTTCTCCTTCTAGCATTTTGAACATTGAAGATGACTAGTTATATAATATACCTGCTATATAAATTGTTAGTTAACAAAAATCAAAATTTTCATGTCATCACGCTTGAATTTTATTCGATGAGGATTGTGATATTTATCAATTATATTTGATAAATGGGTGTTTTTTGAAGTAAAAAATTGATTTCAGGAATTGAAATTAGTTTTTAAATATTTTCAAAATTATTTTGAGAATCCTTATCCCCAAAATAAAATGTAGTTTAGGGGCCGTACTAAAATTACGTAACGGATTTTTTTTCTTGACCATTAACATTCAAATATTGAATAATTAACATATTTTCAAATTTATTTATTTTAAACAAAAGAAGTGACTGTTCTACGATAAAAGATGACTTCTTAAGAAAATACTTAAATTTTCTACAAAATAATTAAATTCTCTACAAAACAATTACATTTTCAACGGAATAGTTGAATTTTCAACCTTAATAAATAAATTCGCAAAAAAAAGTGTAAATTTGTTATTTCAACCAAGAAGGATGAAATTTCATTTTGGAAAAATTGAATTTTAAACTCGAAAAGACGAATTTTCAACAAATAAAGATTTTTCAGTAATGAAAGAAAAAAAAGTTCACCTAAATTGTTGAAGCTCAAAGCCAAAAGACGAATTTTCGGTACAAAATTTGAATTTTCAACCAGAAAAATAGGAACTTTCAGCAAAAAAATTAATTTTCAACAAAATAGTTAAATTTTCAACCAAAGAGATAAAGCTTCATTAAAAAAAATTTAAATTTGTTTCAAGTTTTCCAAAAATTTCAAAATTTTGCAAATTTTCCAAATTTTGATGAATTTCAAAATTTATCAGAATCCCAAAAATTTTAAAAACTGGAAATTTCGACAAGTTTCCAAAAGTTTCAAAATATTGATAAATTTTTCAAAATTTTGATGAAGTTCAAAATTTTTTAGAAATTTTATAAATTCCCCAAACTTTAAATAACTTTGGAAAATTTTCATGAATTCCAAAATTTTCCACAACTTAATTTTTTTTCAAATTTTCCAAAATTTTTTTAAAATTTTATAAATTTCTCAAACTTTAAAACACTTTTAAAAATTTTCATTAATTCCAAAATTTTGATAGTTACTTAAAAAAAAATTACCCAATGTAGATTGGTCAGCTGGTAGGCTTAGTCGAAACGAAGGTTGTTTTTTCTTGGCGCGTGGAATTTTCAAGCTAGGAGGTGACTCGCTCTGCGAACTTAATACTGTAAGAACAAATAGAAATGAATTAATTTTCAATTTTGCATTTTTACTCTGAGAAAAAGATGTTACAGAAGATGCAGTTTTATTTATTTGACAAATTTCCTAAATTCTCAAAAAATTTTTAAATCTCTCATAGTTTGCAAAATAATCAAAAATTTGGAAAACTGAAAATATACAAAATTTTTGATTAATTGCTAAGAATTTTGAGAACCCAAAATTTTAAAAATTTTGGAAATTCTTGAATTTATCAAAAAATAATAAAGGTTTGGA
The DNA here is from genome assembly GCA_932178445.1 of Andricus quercusramuli. Lineage (NCBI taxonomy): Eukaryota > Metazoa > Arthropoda > Insecta > Hymenoptera > Cynipidae > Andricus > Andricus quercusramuli. The sequence continues at coordinate 134,367 of CAKNXH010001730.1, forward strand.
GAACAAAATTCGGGTTTTTTAAACATAGTACAAAATTCACATACGCATCACTTTTTAGAATTTTTCTTTTGCAAATCGGAAAAATATGTAAGTATTTCGAAATATTTCGAAAAATTTCAAAATTTTGAAAAATTTTAAAATGTTGATAAATTACCAAAAATTTAAATGTTCATCAGAAATTCAAAAAATTTTGAAATTTTTTAAAATTTCCAACAATTGAAAAAATTTTCGAGGTAAGAAAAAATTTTTAAATTGAAATTTGTAGTCAATTTTTGATAAATTTTCAAAATGTTGACACATTTCCAAAAACTTTAAAAATTCTAATGAATTTCCGAATATTTATAAATTTCCAAAAATTTCAATTAATTTCCAAAAATTTAAAAATTTTGATAAATTTCCAAAAATTTTGAAATTTTCAGAAATTTCCAACAATTGGAAACATTTTCCAAGTAAAAAAATTTTTCAAATTAAAATTTTTTTCACTTTATGATAAATTTTCAAAATGTTGAAACATTTCAAAAAATTCTCAAAATTCTGATAAATTCTCAAAATTCTGATAAATTTCCAAAAATTTCTGAATTTACAAAAATTTTGAAGAATTTTCAAAATTTTGATAAATTTCCAAAAATTTCAAAATTCATCAGAATTTCCAAAAATTTTGAAATTTTCAAAAATTTCCAACAATTGGAAACATTTTCCAAGTAAAAAAATTCTCCAATTAAATTTTGTTTTCACTTTATGATAAATTTTCAAAGTGTTGACACATTTTCAAAAATTCTCAAAATTCTGATGAATTTACAAAAATTTTGATAAATTTTCAAAACTTTTCATATTTTTGATAAATTTTCAAAAATTCCAAACTTTAGAAAACTGAAAAATGTTCTCTTTTTTTGGCTTAATGATGAATTTTCAAAATCATAACACATTTCCAAAAATTCTCAAAAATCTGATGAATTCCCAAAAATTTCTAAATTTACAAAAATTTTCATAAATTTACAAAAATTTTCATAAATTTTCAAAAATTTTCATATTTTTGATAAATTTTCATATTTTTGATAAATTTACAAAAATTCCAAAATTTAGAAAAA
>CAKNXH010001731.1:12426-34268 GCA_932178445.1 Andricus quercusramuli
TAAGTGATAATGTTGAGCAAGAGGATTCTAAAAAACTATTTCAATTAGATGTATGACGAACTTTGAAAATTAATTTTTACGTCCTGAAGAGGAAAACGACATACGTTTTCGAAACGTTGGCAGATGAAATAAATATTTTTTAACATCTACTTTATTGGTCTGAAGTATGTCAATGTCTTTTCCATCTACATATATTATTTTATAAAATTATATTACTCAGACAAACAACATCATTTAACACCTATTACTAATGCAATTAATATTGTCACTTAGTACTATTGTAGTAATAATAATTATCTTCTTAAGATTATTACAAATTTATTATTTTTAAAGAATATTAAAATGTATAAGCGTCTTCTACGTATATGTGATTGAACAATAAAAATAATTAATAAGTTCATATTTATATGGGTTCCGAAGGCGAAAAACCAACATTAGTACAAGTGGAATCGCAAAACAAGGAAAACGAGCAGGATAATAAAACATATGCTGCTCTATAATATGTGTACTTCGATATTTATATCCTAATATGTTTTACTTCATTATAGAACTTCGTTCGTTTTTGAAACACACTGTTACAGGTTTATAATTGTTCATTTTGTGATATCAATAATTACTTCGTTCTATTTTAAAAGATTCTAATACAAAAATTATAAGGAAAAAAGGATTAGAACTCATCAGCGAAAGGAATATAAAAGTGCACGGAAAACATATTAATTGACGAAAGATTAACAAAAGTTGAGTGAGTCGAGGACACTGTGACATTGTGTACATATTTCATAACATTTTGCATCTTCATTTAACAACAAATAGTAGTTTTCATTTTTAGTTCCATAAAACTTAGGATCTGTTGACGAATAAAAAAACCAAAATTATGTTGTATATTCATTTATTCAATATTAGATACACGTTGTTTTCAATGCTCAATAAGAAATTGTTGTTGAATGATTATGCAAAATAACTTAAAATATTGCGCAAATGTCACTATGTTTTTGTCATACTCTACTCTTGTTAATCTTTTGTAAATAATTTAATTCTGTCCGGGAAGGTAGAATGTGGAGCATTAAAGTAGAAGCAAAAACTGAGCCCCTATTTTGACGCTCCAAGTGGAAGATTTGGAAATTTGTGCCGATTACAGCGCCAAAGTAGGGGCAAAAATCGCATTGGAATAGCTTCTACTTTAAAACCTTAGCCCCTACAAATTACAGCGTGAAGAGCGTCAAAGTAGGGTCTATATTTCGACTCGGGCGGAATTGTGCCTTTATTATTTTTATTATTATTATTATTGCCAGTGTAGGGGCTGGAGCACCAAGGTAGGGTCTGGAACGTTAATTTGGGTTTTAATGTAGACCCTACTTTGACGCTGAACGTGGAAAAACGGCCGATTTTGGACATTTCCAGCGTCAAAGTAGGGTCTAAATTGAATTGAAATCGCTGCTTATTTTGAATCTACTCTGCTGCTCCAGCATCTACTAAGGTAGGAGTTATAGTTTCAAAGTAACCGGAGTGAAAATTCTTTACTTGGTTTCGACTTGAATTGCCCCCAATCAAGACATGCTGAAGTTGAAAAGGTCGACTACATCATGTCTCCTTATTGAGACGGAACCGGACATCAATTTATGTCTTGGAGACAAGTTTCTATGTCTTGAAGACATATATTTGAGTCGAATTTTTATGACTTCAAGTCGAGCGGTTTATAACTTCGAGTATATACCTGCCCCGAAAAAGGGTAATTCTGACTGTCATAAAAGCTCATCTTTGTTAATAATTAAATAATTTTGATATTTTTACACAATATATATATATATTGAATCAAGTAATTGACATATTTTCATTTGTATTATCCTTGTTTGACAACGATACGGAAAATTTTGTTTGTTTTTACGTATTTCTAACGGCTCAGGAGATCCTTACAGACAACTACAATTTTAATTTGTCTAAAGAAAAATTTTCAGGGTTATACTCGTTCAGACCCAGAGATTCTGAATTTTTAAATTAAAAATAAATAATTTAATATTTAGAACTTTTTTATTCATTAATTTTAATCCTTTGCATCTATTAAAAGTCTCATTCGAGGTTTCATTTCTGAGTCAAAAAGGTTCGTCTTGAGACAAGTTTCGCCGACTTGAAATCACCATGCTGAAACCATAAAAGTAAGACATTGTCTTATGCCTCGTCTCAGTTTTGAGACGCAGCCAGACATCGACGTCTTGGAGACGAACTCAAGACATCGCCAAGTCGAACTCAAGTCGAAGCATTTTTACCCGTGAAGGCCTACATTTCGACTCGGAAATAAAGATGCATATAAATTAAATTAATATTATAGACGATACTGCATGAGCGACGATGAATAACGTAGATTAGGCGCGCCAAAGTTTTAGTGAAATTTCAATACATTTATTTATACAAATTGATCCTGTACTTCGTTTTTGATAATAGTTTTGCTCTCTTGCAAAAATTGTAATACTATTTCAATCAAAATAAAAAAGTTGAAAAAATTCCAGGTTTGCTGATACAATCCAATATTTAAAACTTCAATTCCAAAATTCCTTTTGTGTTCAGCAAATCTTGTTGTTAATCACGTATGAATTTCACTGATGTAAACTTTGCTACAGCTAGTACATGTAATTAAGTATACTACAGGTGATGAATTTACAATCTTTTCTGAATCTTTTTTATTAGAAACAGAAATATCTAGAGTGTGCAACATTTTCAAAATTAACAAATATATCAAATTTTTCCAAAGAACTTCTTAGTATTTTAGAAAGTTCTTGAACATATGGTAAAGTAACCTTTAAATTTGATTTTTCTTCTGTATTTTTCAACAATTTTATTTATATATTTTTTTTACTCTTACTATCGTTAATTTGTTGTTGTTGATATTTTAGTTATGTTTCGATGAGAATGAATTTTTCTTTCATGCCATTTACAGTTCAATTCAATGAAATATTATCAAGCATCGACACAGCGTCAATAGAAACTGAAGAATGTTTTATCAGTATTCTAATGCTCTTTAAATTGTCTTTAAATTACAACTAGTTTTCAAGCGCATTGATTTTTCCCATAATAGGTTTTGAAATGTTGGATAAATACTTTGCCAAATTGTACGTGAAAGATTCGATGGCTTTAATAACTGAAGCTTTTCGAAGATCGAATTTATTGATACAGAAAATGCTAATAATCTACTGAACTCACCTTAAATTGTCAAAATTTCAGAGATTTAAAATTGAACTTTTATAAACTCAAACAATTAGAATTGAACGAAAGATAAGAACCTACATTTTCTTGTTGAATAATATCAGCTTTTTCATTTTTAACCAGTCTACTGATACTAATTGCTAATTAATTTTGATGGAAAAAGTCATTATAATAATTTCTCTTGATAAATGAGAAATGTTTAACATACAAAACTGTATTATGTATAATGACTATTATGAGCTTTCACATCAAATGGATATAAAATATTGAATTACTTAAGAATTCTTTTCCACAACTTATATTGTGTGACCAGGCAGTTCAATGAGCTAAAAAATTAAAGACCAATAGGAAAGGGAAATTTATTGTCGTAGGATCCTGTATACTGGCTTCCTATTATACACCGTCTGGTAATATTAAACGGAAGCAGGAGTTGTAAAGTTTCCACCTTCATCATGGAATTACGAGCTGCTGCTCTAATTGTGACATACGAGAAGATTTTTTTTTCGGTCTGGCAGACCTCAGTTATCAACTTTACCACCATATCAAATGAGAAATACACTTGAGGTACGAAATTGCCGAGTTAGTTGCTCTGTTTTTGCTCCAGATGGCTTTTAAGCAGGTCCGTAGTTATACTTACGTTATAAGTACATTAGGGGCAACATTGAGGAAACGGTTTGTGATTTGGTGTAATAATAGAATAAAAAGTATTGTAAAGTAGAATAGAAGATGTTTTGATTGGAAAATTTCAAATTGGAAACACTGAACATTTTTTAATTTTCCTTAGAAAATAATTTATGGCAGAGATTAATGTTAAGTAAGCTCTCTAAATTGGAATTTTTGAAATATAACTGATTGTCAGTCAAATTCTACTGATAACTGTAGCTACAATTGAGTCACTAACAATTAGTAGAACTATATTGTTTGGATTATTCAAACGAAATTTACTAATTGAATCAGTTATATGTATACACCTGCAGTAATATAACTGTTTGATCAGTTATAGTTGTATCGAAGAGATCAGTTAATTTTAAGAGGTTATGTGACAAATATATATGCGAAACATTTTTAAATGTGAACTTGTTTAAAGTTTAAAATTTGTTCATACGTGATGATAATTTCCTATTCATCTATCAATATGAAAATTTCAAAATACACTTTCATATTATTAATAAAATTGGAGTATAAACCAAAGCTTAATTCAAAGATTGTTTCTCTATAAATTTATTCTAAGCCTATAATTGATTCACTGCAGTTGCCGTATAATTAATTGACTTCAGTTGCGGTATTTTTATTGTTAAAATTAGTAAACTTCTGAAAATAACTGATCATTCAATTAAAATTAGATGTACTGAATGAATGAGTAAAGTTTCTACTAATTCAAATCTAGAGAAAGAGAATATCAATAAGCTTTAAATATTTTCATAATTTGTTGCATTAAAACTTATTTGATTTTCTATACATTAATAGAAGGTAGCTTCCAAAATATAAATAAATCAAATCAAATTGTAGAAAATTGAATTTTGTTGAATAGTTGTATGAATTTGCAGAGCTTGTTACGTACTGCAGAGAAAAAAGTAGAGAGCATTCACAGTGACGATCTTGAAATTGAATTTCCTACTTGTCAGTGATGCTTGGCGCGGAAATCTCGGCAGCGATTGAAATTGTGAAGTCAATAATTTAAAGTCAATATAGAAGGAGAATCACTAATATTCTTCTTTAGAATATCAAATTCAGAAAAGTGTATTCAAATACTCCGAGTACAAGATACACGTATATGATTCAAATTTATAGTTTGCTCTCCTATTCATCGTTTTTACATTCTCATTCTAATGAGAAGGTATTAGTTTTATGTAAAATTTGAATTTGTAGGTTTTCATAAAATCTCCACGTTTTGAGACCTCCTGAGTCAGAAAAAATATTTTTTACGAAGGTGTCTGTCTGTCTGTCTGTATGTCCGTCTGTCTGTATGTAGTCTGTAGTATCGTGTAGGCACGATAACTTTCGAAAGATTGATCAGATTGGATTGTGCTTTGGCACACTTTTTTACGGCCTACAAAGAAAGAACAAGTTCGTTAACCAGCATTTTGGATGAAAATTCAAAAAGCGAGCACATTTTGAAAATTTTTGAACCACTTTTATTAAAGATTATAAAATTCTCTGTACGGTTATTAGTATAACGCAAAAATACCAGGGCCGCATTTAGTACAGGGGCCAGCGGGGCCATGGGCCCAGGGCCCCCACCAATTAGGGGCCCCCACCAATGCGGAAACAATTGAAACTTTTCCGTGCACACGCTTCTCCATCGGCTCCTGCTTCGATGACGATGCCCCTGGTCACCTCTTAAGGGTTAAGGGCCCCCACATTCTCAGCGGCCCTGGGGCCCCCACAACCCTAAAGACGGCCCTGAAGAAGACGAACAAAATAACTCTATGAATTTGCTGATAAAAAAGGATAAACGAAAATATAGCATTTAAAAATTCCAAAAAACAAACGAAAATGAACATTTTGAGCCGAAAAACGCACGATATGAAAAAAAGTCAAGAGTAGAAAAATGTTGCTTTTTGAACACCCTACAACATTTTCCCAACAACTTCTTGAATTTTTTAAGAAATCAAAAATTCAAATTTTGATCGCACAAAAAATAAAGAAAAATCAAAAATTCCATTTTGCTGCCAAACTATGCAAGATACAACAAATGATGAATCAACCAATATTGTGCACCTAAGAAACATCTACAAATTGGTTATTATCAACTTTTCGACATGACGCGTAGTTTTTGTTGTATTTGTAAAAAAGAGCATTGAAAATAGAAAAATTTTAAACGAATAAAACAAGCTACGAAAAAAATGAGGGAGACAAAATTTGTTCATCCAAGGAGGAGGTACAAATTTTTTATGAATCATGTTTTGATAGGATGCGTAGTTTTTGTTTTATTCGTGAAAATAACATTGACAGTAAAAAAATCAAATTTTTGGAAAAACGGTGCAAGGTACAAAAACAGATGAATGAACAAAAATGGTGAATTCAAAAAATATTTACAAACTTGTAATCAATTTTTGTTGTAAGAATATATTCAAAACGAAAAAAAATTTCACTTTTTTGAAGAATGGCACAATCTAAAATAACATTTAAACTAATAAAATGTGTCGCCTGAATTATATCATTATTCTTTTTATGAAATCGAATACAAATTTAGTAATTTGTGTATGAAGAATTATAACACGAAGCACAAAGTTCGCGATCAATGTATTTGGGGACGCGAAGCGTGATGACCCAATCGCGCACCGTAAATGCGCTCAAACTTGCGAGCGGAGCGAGCCGCGCGTGATGGAAATGTACCCGAGCAGCGGGCAGATTTTTTCATTTCAAAGATTATATTTTTTTATAGTGAATAGTACGATAACTAAGAGAATATTTCCAAGATTTTCATAAATTGAGAAAAAATTCAAGGCCTTTTAGATAATTAGTTTACAAGGTATTTTGAAACTGGTTGAAACCTAATTTAAATTGAATTAGAGTCAACTTTGAATTAGGTTTTAACTTCGTAGAATCCATGTGTGAAATATTACACTTCAATATTTTCTTAAAAGTGAAGTTTTTCGATTGAAAATATATTTTATTATGTTATTATTCGGGAACAGATTCAAGTTACAATGCAATAATCTACAAGTAAAGTGAACGTTTTTTTTACAAGCTCATTATTTATAGAAAGTAATATTTTTATGAGAAGATTGATTATATTATAAGAATATTTTGAGTAAAACTCGAATTCTTAGATTTTTCAATACATAAGGAGCCCGAGGCGAAATTTAGGCCCTACTTTGAACCTACAACTCCTATCTTAGTAGGCGATGAAGCAGCAAAGTAGGTTCAAAATAAGCAGGGATTTTAATTCAATTTAGACCCTACTTTGACGCTAAAAATGTGCGGAATTGGCGATAGACGACCCGACCATCGGCGTAATATTATTCAGTGCAAGTAACCATGCTGCTGTCGACCGTCGGCCCAACTCTGGCCCAAGATTTGGTCGACGGTCGTTTGGCTTTGGCAAATTAGCTCTAAATAACCATAACACTACGGGCGGCCCGACTCTGGGCGATAGTTGGTCCGACCATCCGCGTAATACTATTCAGTGCAAGTAACCTTTCTGCTGCCGACCGACAGCCCAACTCTGGCCCAAGATTTGGTCGACGGTCGTTTAGGCTTTGGCGAATTGGCTCTAAATAACCATAACACTACGGGTGGCCCGACTCTGGGCTATAGTTGGTGCGACCATCGGCATAACATTGGCAACAAGTGATCATGATGCACCCGACGGTCGGTCAAACCTCGGCCCAAATATAGGCCGGCCGTCGGATATACTAGGGTTCATTATTTCAAAACGACCGAAATTTGGTTACGAATAGCTGGATTTTTGTGTAGACATACCCATATTCGTACCGAAATTTCGTTACACATACACACTTCCTTTTTTTAAGACAAAAAATTCAAAGCTCCATCTTTATGATAAATTGTAAATGTTCCGAAAATTTTAAATTTGATATCATTCTTTATCGTTTTAAAATAGTGTGAAACGCCTAAAAAGCAAAACGTTACACGAAAGTTGAAAAAAAATTAGGACTAAAAAATTGTCGCAGTGGGTGATAAAATTTCTAAGTTCGGTCGATGCAAATTTCAAATGCTCATTAAAAATAACATTTTATGTCATTATCGAAAGTTGTAAGATGGCCTAAAACGCGAAAAAACAAAATATTTCACGAAGAAAAATGAGTCAAAGTGGACGACAAAAAAAATGGTATAAAAAATGTTTGCAAAAAAAAACTGTTTGAAAAAAATTTTAGAAAAAAAAAATTGTTTGAAGAAAAATTTTCGGAAAAAAAATTTGTTGAAAAAAATTAAAACAAAAATGTTGAAAGAAATTGGTTGTAATTGGTTTAAGTTATTTACTTAAAAATTATTTCATTTATATTCCCGTCAACAATTAATTTATTTTACATCCACATGATGTCGCATAATAATAAGAACATTATGAGAAAAAAAGAGTTAAAAAATTGTTTCTGTTCAACTACTTTGAGCTGTGGCTTATGAGGATGGTTTTTTCATTGATTTTCAATTCTGTAGCTATAGAGTAATGGGTAAGACTCCCGACTGCTAGGCAATAGATGCAGGTATAGATGCAGGTTCGAAACCCCGTAGCCTTAGAAATTTTATTTGTAATGTAATGTTTAAAAATGTAATATATGTATTCATTCTAAGCAGGACCATTAACATTGATAGTCAAAATACTCGCCATCAATTCATATTTATTTTTTGAATACCTATTTTCTGTATTTCCACCTGTTTAGTACGAACCTTCAAAAATCAAAGTCGGCTCCACAATGTTGTCCAAGGTTCGGCCGACATCACCTTAATAGAAGGCCCATATATGAGACCAAATGTCGGGCCGACGTTGAGAAGCCAAAGGCGCTTGACTGCTATCATTTAGCTGGTTGGCCCGACCAGTGACGCTCAAAGTTTGAACGACCGTCCGACGGTTGGCCCGACCGTGGACTGACGGTCAATTCGCACATGGGCTCTAATGCTTCATTCTCTAGGAGTATAAACCGCAAAGTAAGGGCTATAGGTTTAAATAGCGTCAAAGCAGGTTCTAATGAGGAGCTGCAGGTTCAAAGTAGGGTCTGAATTTTGACTCGGGAGTATACAATAAAATAAAATTCACCTTGAATATTGAATAGAGTCTTGAAAATTAATGAAGTGAGTAAAATAATGTAAGTGGTTACTATAGTATTTTTTGCTGATTGATCTACTACAAAAATTGCTGATAAAATAAGGTGAAATAGTATATTGCGTGACGAGGGTCGAAAGGCAACGATTTCACGAGTGTGAAGTTAGCTGCCCGAGCGAAGCGGGGGCTGATATCACACGAGTGAACTCGTTGCCTCGGCCCGAGTCATGCAAACAATTTTTCATCATATCGATAATCGAAAAGTCCACTTGAGATGACTGTGGAGCGGGTCGACAATCGAATTTTCAACCCTCTCCACAGGCGTCGAAAGTCGAATTTTCGATTGCGGTATGATGAAAAAATATTTAATATTCTATCCATACAACCTTATGCACTATTATAGGACCAACATATTATTCTTTTCAGTACATAGTGTTTAAATTTGATTTTTAAAAGTGAAAAAAAAACTTGCGAGAGTGGGATTGGCTATTCAGTATTTTTGAAAGAGTCGTTTGCCACTAACATTTAACCTTCGAGCGCTCGCGCCTTTTGAAATCACACCAGCGCTCGCAAGGCGGCAGTTTGGCCGCCCTTAATTTTGGGAGTGTTTTTTTCGGTTTTACTAGTTCGTTCTCTTACGTATCAAGGGAAAGTAAGTGCAGGAAGATCTTGTAGACGATTCAACATAATAAATATATTTGAAAACTGCATTACAAGCATAAGAATCAAAATGTAAAAAAATTTTTTAAATCTGACGTCTTAGAGCATACCTAGAGGGAGAACCGTCCAATGATCCTATTTTTCAAATTGCCAGCAATTTTTCTAAAAAGGCGACCAATTTGCGCACACGCGAGCGCTCGAAGGTTAAAATGTCAAAAATTTGAAGTGCATGATCCCGTGCAGAAATTGCCCAATTTGGTCCCGATTTCCGATGTGGCCCCGATCGGGTTTGCCACATTGTGGCTGTCGCATGGCTACTCTTGTGGTTCGGGTCGGAACCACATATCGAGAAAATACCAGCTGTAAATTGCAGCGCCATCTGCTGTGCCAACCGCCTGATATATCTGATGTTTTATTTTATATTTTCCACAATACGGCTCGGTTTTGAGTGTAATTTGATTTCAAAATTAATTAAAATGTCAAAAACAAAAAGTACCTCACGGGTACGGAAATATAGGTCAATTGCTGCCATTCCCTAGTGCGCAATGAGGATGAAGGTAAGTAGATTTATTAAAATCGGTCGAGCAAACCTAACCTCAAAATAAATTGAGAATAATAAGTAAAGAAAACTATATAAACATTAATTTAAAACTAGGAACGTTAGCAGAGGTTATGTTTGTGATTCCACAAACTCTTCCTTTCGATTGTTTGGAAAAGAAGGCAACTTTGTACAAGGGTAGACAGCAAAGCCACGTGTAGCCATGTGATTCATTCTCTTAAGTTTATGTTAATTAATTATGCTAATAATTCTAGTACAACCTGCTACACGAAAATAAGTTTACAATGAACCTATGAGCAAAATAAACCTTTCAACGACAGTGAAACGTTCGTGTAAGTACGTCTTAATTGGTACTTTCTCTCTTTCAAATTTCCGACAGTGCAATCGAGAAAGTTCACTTAATTTGAACAAATTTTTGTTTTGCTTGTTGCACAAATAACGCTTGGATATTTAACCGATCCAACATTCTTCAGTATGCTATTATTGTGATAATTGAGACAATTTCTATCTACAACATTAGTGTATTGCAAAGGTACGGATAGTTGCTATAGAATTTTCAGTGTCATAACCTTACTTTGCTAGTCTTTGTTGCATGAACAGGACTACAAAATGCTGAACACCTGTTTAATTTATATTAAGTTGGACTGAAAAATATGAAAAATGTTCTGTTTTGATTTTCTAATATTTTTTAATAAAGTATAAAGTTCTCAATTTATTGTTTATTTATTACTGCAAGAAAATTCAAATAATAGTATGGCTAAACATAAAAAAATAAAAGGGCGCTGCTCTGGGCCAGGTCCGACCGTCCTTATGGATGCCCAGTCTGGCCCTGATCAGGCTAGGCGTTTCATTTCGAATCTGGCGCTGGAAGGATTGCCCGACTGGGCCCACATTCTGCCACATCTGGGCCCGACCCGCGCCACGCCGAAATTTCTGCACGGGATAAGAAGAGGTTATTTCTAAGCGTATTCACAAAATCTTCAACAACCTGAAATGTTGAATAACTTTCTATGTCTTTCCGAAGCTTGAATGGAAAAGTATATTAATGACACTATAAAATAAAATATTGGAGCCATATTAACATGAAATATTATGTTTGAAAGTTACTAAATTCATAAACATAATACATTCTCTTCGCATGCTTCTCTTTTTTTGTGAGCTTCGTACATTGGACTTTATATCATACGGGCCTGCCTTTCAAATATAGTATTCTAAGTCGTTATTTTCAACTGATTTTAATTAACCTACACATAACTATAATTGAGAAATAAGTGCTTTTATGAAATGTTTAGATCATAAACTTCCTAATAAAACGATAAGAAATGCTTGAAAATTCTCTATTGGTTTCCTATGAAAAATGGTCTTTATCAACTAATATGACTTTCAAAACAAAAATCAATAAAGAGAGGATGATATAATGTCAAAAGATGAAAGCGAACTCAATTTATTAAATTTATTTATGAATTATTATTACATCAGTTGAAAGGTAACCGCTTCGTTGGCTTTTATTTTGTATTAACTTATACAAGAAAGTACATGCCAGACGGTATGCTACGATACAAAATTCACCGATTTTATTAACAATTTTAACTGCAAAAATGAATATAGTATCATCGCAAGAGTTGGGGGAGGGGGTTTCCAAGGGGTAAAATATGTATATAATTTCGCATTTAATTTTTCACATGTAATTGTTTTTATAGTAAAATTCACGTCCTAGGTCGGAACTAACTTAAGTGAATTCGCTGAAATAGGACGTAGATTGGACAAGAAAAACAATGACATGTGAAAAATATGAATTATGGAATCATTCATCTTCTACCTCTAGACTTTTATTTCCGCAAGTTTTACATAAAAATTGACCCACTTACAAATTTTCGGGTGGTATGAAATTAATCATGAAAAAATGTCATTGGCACTGAGGCTAAAATGTTTTGTACCAAATTTACAGAATTTCTGTTGTTTTTTTCCCTACCTTATGCATCTTTTACATAACTAAAATCACTGACAATTGAACAAAATCATTTTGCAATGATACATTCATATCACCTCAAAACATTTAATGACATACAATTTTTGAAAATAAACATTAATTTTTATATTTTAATAAAATATACAATTATTTTTTTTTAAATCATTGAAGAAAACTTTTATTTAGCATTTTAACATCAATTTCATAATAAAAAAGGAATGTGCTCTATCTCCTTGAAGTCAGGTAAAAGAATATTTGAAGATAACATTATCAAAAACGTTTTCATTATCTCTCAAGGTTACTTGTTCTTGGATACATTTTGTCTAAACAGTTCTTAAAAGTTAAACATGGAAATAAAAATGATGATTCAAAAAGAACGAAGCCTTTCATGTGGAACACACCTAAATTATTTATTAAGAAATTCTTTAGTTGGAACCGAACAATTCCTCTCATGGCTTTTCACTAAATTTTTAAGAATGATACAATGTTATTCAATTGTAAAATATTTTTTACAACTCAATTTTAAACAAATATCTGTATTTGATAATAATAATTTAATTGTTTTTGAAATTTGGATGGCCAGCAATAATATTTTTTATTCACTTTTTTGCACCTTTCACATTTATCCATGAAAGAAACTGAATTAGTTTCAAATGTAAAAAATTGAAATATTTCTATTGAATTCGAACCCTTTCTGTTTGAAGTATTATTAGTTACTTGTTTCGATATCGAAACCTTCCATTCCTTCATTGAATTCAATCTTTCTACAATATTATAATTTATTTATTTTTAAAGTAATCTTCTTGCTATATAGCACGCATTAAATTTGAATACTAAAATTACTTCCTTTATTTTTCTTTACAATAATTCACAAATATTCGAACACCTGGTTGATAAGCATTCAAGGTGAGTTTTCTTGCCTCATCGAAAATTCTTTTCTGCATGATACGTGGAAGCGCTCACACAACGGCAGTCATACAATGCAATATTGATAATATCCAACACTTAGGGCTTCTCTTAGAGTTATGTATAAGAAAAAGATGCAAAAAAATTATTTCTTCAAGTTTTTGGCATCTACAGGCAATTGAAAATTGTTTCTTTTTTGTAGTAGATAGTCATTTTCGTTCGGCATGCATTTTTCCGCATAATATTGCTAGCAATCCATTTTTCTCGCTTCTCCATATAACTAAAAAAATAATAAAATTTTTTAACATTTCCTGAACGCAAAGAAAATGAGCCCAAAATACCATCATTTTCAAATATTTTTACTAGAAAAATTTACATTTTTCTCCCCTTAATAGTCTCGAAAAACTCATAAATAAAACCATTCTCTAATTATCGCCATAATGGATAATAAAATGATTTTTCTAACTCCAGAAGCTATTTTTCTTGAAATACATAAGCTTATCGTATCTAAAAATTTGTGAAGTAAAAACTATTTTTTAGGTTTATACCTGTAACTTTTGATGACATCTCATTATTGTGAAGTGAATAATTATGACAATACACAAGAAAAATGATTGAAAATCAGGGTCATATGATTTTTGTTTTTAAGATAATTAACCTAATTATGATCTATATGTTATATGATTGTAGGGCATATGTTGTATTTACTGCACCGTTTTCACTAGAACGTGCCAAATATCACCGCGAGATATGAGAAAACTGAAGATAACAAAATTCTTCTTTGGAAAAATTGCTAAGAAAATACCTCGTTACTATTTTTAATCACATTTTGTTTTTTATCCAATTGTTTCTTCGATTTTAAGAGTTTCATACAGTTTTGTACGAGAGAAAAAATTAAAATCGATCAAGTTTCATTTAAGTAACTCTAGGTTAGTTTCTCATTCTCAAAAAATCGTATTGCTTATATTTGTCTAGAATTAAAAAAAAAGGTTTTCAGTGAAATGTTTAATAGTATCTGATTTCACAAAAAATCTCGAATCATACAGTTATTGATTAACTGAGCAAATAATAAATGTACCACTGAAAATTTTTGAAATCAGAAATAATTATACATTTCGCTAACCAAATTTTTGTTATCTCTAAAAATAAAAATATCGAGCTTGTCAAAAAAAAAAAAAAAAAATGAACAGAAAAAATAAAACGAAGTGGGTTATCACGACAAACTGGAAATTTCTGTTTCTTAAAATTGAAAATAAATTTGTTGAAAAATTTTTGGAAACGAAAACCAAAAAGTGGTTTTCCCTTTTGGAAAATTCAACCGAATCGAGAACTTGGAATAATTCTAAGGTTATTAATAAGAACTACAAATGAAGCCTTCATGTATAACACTCTGATTGTTATACAATATTAAATAAGTAATACAATAAGTTATACAATATTGTTGTAAATATATAATTGTTTTCTGCGTACAGTTCCAAAAGTATTTGGTGTTATAAAAATGTTTAAAAATATTTAAGATATTTCGAAATTAAGAAATTGAATAAATTATCTTAAACAAAAAATCGGATGGCTCTTTGTTCAAATCATTTTCCACGTTTATTGTCATAGTTATTTACTTTAGGAAAGAGAAATGTCACAACAATTTTAAGATATAAATCTGAAAGGTAGTTTATAATTTGCAAACTTTTAGATACGAGAAGCTTATTTGAAGAAAGACAGCTTTTGGTGCTACAGAAAAAGATTTTTTTCTAAGTTTAAAATGGCGATAATAATTATAGAATAGTTTTATCATTTGATATGAAACTTGCAGGAAATTACAAATTTTTAGGCTTATTATACAAACTGAAATAAACATTATTTTGTATTTTTTCTATTAACTCAGAAAGACTCATAAATATTGATTCAGAAATTTTGGATTAATTTGCAGTTACGAATAAACGAATTAATTCAAAGATAAAGATCATTTTTCGGCTTTTTTATAGTTAGCAACTAAAAAAATTTTGATTTATTTTCTTTAATTGAAAAGTGTTTTCACTTTTCAAAAAGTTGTTTCTTTACCACTCTGATGCGCAGGTCAAATTTTACTAAAATGTAATGCTTGCCATGGTTGTATTTGCACAACCAGTCCTCCAATAATGTTGATTATTTCATATCATGACTAAATCATAATCCTCTGTTGTGTAATAGTTTTTTAAATCAAAATCTGCCGAATCGTTTAATTGTTAAAATCAAAATAATAGTGTTAACACGAGTCTGATTTTTTTTATTTGCTTTTTTAGTATTCTTCTGTTTAAACTATATTTTTTCCGTCAAGAGATAAGTAAAGATAGAATTGTACCTTAAAATACACGTGTCTTTGTACTATAGTAAGTTATAATGGGTTATAGTAATTGTAGCAATATGTTTTATTTTTCAATACGAGTTTAACACATAAAATCCTTGGGCACAAGTGTGGATGGTTAAAGGAGGAATGTCAATAGATTCCTGAAAATAAGTATCTAATTACGTAATGATAGATTATATTTTTGCTTAGTGCAATTCAGTTGTATGATAATTAGCTCACGTTAATTAATTTAGATGAAAGCTTAAAACATTTTTGCACACATCCCTCATAATAATAATAAAAATAATAATAATGGCAGGAGGCCTAAGACACATTGGGGCGTAACAATCTTAAGTTTAGGGTTTTCTTTCTGACAATACAAAAGAAAAGTATAATCCTTAATCGAAATGAGTAATCATTTAGAACCTCAAAACACGTTCTCACCTGCTAGCGTTCAAACCTCTTGATGTTGCTACACCTACTATGTGTCACGTGACAGCTCTCTTTTTTACTACTCTCAGGAAAACAGTAGGCTCTCTCTTCCCCTAAAAAGCTCTTTAGCACTAGACCATCGTCAAGTGCCTCTAAACTGCCTGAAAACCTCCCTTGTGACTCATTTTCTAACCCCGTGACAATCACCATCAGCACTGTCATCGAGATAATCATGCCGGTTTCGCTTACTATCGAACTTCAAGCCATAAGATCAATTCCTGAAGAAGATTCCAATTTCGGAAATTTCCAAACGAAAAGTCTTTTCTTTATGACTGATTGTGAAAGGACCTCAAGGGCAGTGAACCTGAAAACTCGGGTCGTGGCATTCGATTTCATCCCACTATCTTGTCTCTGTTTACCTCCCAGCTCAAGCGCCATGGTCACGTATTTGACTAGTGCACAGAAAACTAGAAAATATTCCCCCTTTCCCTCAAATTCTACATTTCCACCCCTGAATTGAGTTTTCTAAACGCCAACTGCAGAAGCCCATGAGGTCCGCCTGAACTCCCAGGGTCTTCCAAGTAAGGCACTGTATTTAATATTAACTGGTCCATTCATTTCAAGATCAGGTTGATCTTGTGTTTACTCTTGAATATTAAGGGTATTATTTATTTATTTAGGACACTTCAGATTCAGTTCCACTCACTCATTTTTGTTTATGTAAAATTCGTCTCGTTTGATTTTACTTTTTTTTAAATTGTTTTGCCAGGTAGGGTTGTCACGCGAGATTTCGCGTAGCATAGAACGACCTTTATACCCAAAGCTTCCCGGCCCGAAGCTTTCGCTGAACTAAGCTCAGTAGAGCTAGCGCCACGCCCTCCGAGCAGGTGGCAGCACCCAACTCTGGCGTCCCTACTGCCTAAACGCAACCCTCTTATTTTCAGGCATTCCGAGAGTCACGCGGAATTCACGGGGGTGTTGGGGTGAAGGTAATGAGGGATGGGGAGTTTTTCTTAGGTGGATAGGTTATGAGACTTTTTATTGGAGTTATAATTCTCTCAGGAGGTATGTCGGACGAGAGGGAGAGCTTATAGCAAAAAGGCACTTATGTTGAAACATGGAACATATAAAAATAATTTAAAAAGACATGCTTAAATATAACAAACTTAGGAAGAAAAATCTCAGTACGATCTAAAAAATAATACTTGAAACTGTGGTTTAGCATTAGTTAATTGAGATCAGGTGAACTATTCGTTCGAAATATTAATATCAAAAACAAGCTATTTAAAAGATTTGATGATCAATAACTATTTAATATCCTCACCTCATTATTAAAACTCCATATAATTTTAATAAGTTCTGTGTTTATTCAATGAAAAATAATTTTGAATCATTTTTTATCTTGTTCTAGTTATAATTCCTTTATGATTTAGTATATTACAAGGTTGAAATTTATCACGTTCAGAAAAATTTAAACATTTATTTAATCACCAGGAGTTTTGGACTTGCTAATTTTCATTTCGACCCACCCTTCTCTATGAATGCATTTCAAAGAAGCAAAAAACGTATCATTTCTTTAATTTGTTTACATTGTATATGGACAGCTTCAAGAAGATAGTGTTCGAGATTTACAAAGCATAATTTAGACAAAATTTCAATGATTTAATCTTCTCAATCACCTAATTAGAACTGTTTTCATAAAAATATTATTAAAAAATGTCCCCGCTGTGTGGGCACATTCTCATTGCACGTTACGAAACCTCTACTTTTAAAGATATTGTTGAATTTGTTTTGATTCTAGATTAAAATGAAAATTAAAGTACTTAAGCTCTATCGATTTTAAGGTACATATTCTCATCGCAATACTTGCGTTCAATTTTTGATCAGTATTTATAAAGTTCTATGCTCAAGTAAATAATCACACACATTTTAATTTTAATTTGTTAATAGAATTTTCGATGTTTCCAAGGAAAATGGCAAGTTTGATCAAAAAATGATTGAAGGAGATTTTGCATAGGACTTTTTGAAAATAAAAGTTTTTTTTTGTATCTAGCGTTATGTGGTTGGTAATTTAAATTTTCGATTTTTTAATACCATTTCCGATGCTTAACAGAAGAACAGTGAGCCCTATCAAAGAATATTTAGAGGCAACATTGTAGGTCTTTCCAGAAGTACTTATTTCTTTTGTAGATTTTTTTTCATTTCTCACGTTGTTTAGCTGAAAATTTGAATTTTCGATTTTTTAAAAAAGTGTTACCACGACTAAAACAAAAACTATACGTCTGATCAAACAATAGACGAGAGTAAATTTGTAAATGTCTATAAGGTGAACAATTTTCCTCCTTTACAATTTTTCCGTAACTCGCATTGTTTTTCTGAACAATGAAATTTTTTATTTTTATTAACATTTTCGAGAAATGAAACGAAAAATATGCATTTTGTCAAGAAATTGCCTCAAAAAATGTGTAGATCTTTTCAGAATAAATAAACCGTCGGTTAAGAAAGGCTCGTTAACGAGCTTGAACTTTCCTTTTGGGCCCTGACAATGTAAGTCAAAAGACAATCCAATAACATAAGTCTTTCGAAAGTTATCGTGCATACATACTACAGATAGACAGGCAGACTACTTCACGAATCGTTCAGGAAAATTCATGAAAAAACACTGAATTCAAATAAAAATCTGATAAATCCTACTAGAAATTTGCAGATAAAATAGTTAAAAATAATATTTGTAATACCACGTGATTTTTTTCGAAACGAATTAATTTTGAAACATGTGTGAAAGACGTAAGTCTTTTTTTCTATGGTTTTCATTCATTTTACGTGAAAAAAACATTAAATCTTTTTTTATTTAAATAATATCTTGTTTCCTATACTGCATAAAAGTTGTATGACATTGAATTTAGGCAGAATAAATTATCTTTAAAACTAAAACAATGATTTCAACTCTTACAGAACATCAGCTATAGTCTCTTATTAAAGGCTGCTTTTTGTGAAACCTCATTAAAAATCGCATTTTTTATTTCGATATTATTTGGGATGTATTGCATCAGTACTTTTCACTATTTTCTTTGACGCTTGTGCTTGGAAAGAAAATTAGCAGGAGCTTATGTTTAAAATCATCATTTACAGGAAATGTATAAATCCTTGATCGTGACTTCATATATTTTTAATGTTTGATTACAACAAATGAGTTTTTGCATGGCATTAGTGAATGAGAAATTTACTGGGTTGTTGCACTAAAACGAAACAGTTATAATAATTCGATTATTCAATTTGTAGATTGTTTAATTAGATTATTTAATCACCAGGAGTTTTAGACTTGCCTAAAATTGCAGAATTGCAGATTTCCACAAAAAGCAGCTTGCTATATAAGAAACTATAACTAATGTTTTGTAAGAGCTAAAATTAATGTTTTTTTAGTTCGAAAGATAATTTATTCTGCTACAATTCATATTGATACAACTTTTATGTAGGATGTATAGGGGATAAGATATTATTCGGAATGAAAAAGATTTGACATTTTTGTTAAACTGAAAATTCTCTTTGAGACATCATAACTTCAGAACTATTTGTGTTAGAACATTCTACTTTTTTTAAATTTTTAGAAGAGTTGTGAACTTTTTTTTTTACTTCTTAGAAGTTGTACGTAAATTGAATTAAAAACGTAGAAATTCACGGAAAAAACAAGGAATAAAATTTGTTGTAGGAAATTTTTAGAGCGATAAAGTTTTGTTCAGCCAACTTCGCGTCTTTCAAAATACATGAGTTTGTCATGGAAAAACAAAAGAAAGCCTAACCGATATTTGTGTAAAGTTTATCCTGTGAAGTTAATTTTTGTTGCGAAGAATCTTTCCTCGGAAATCGATGTAAAGTTTATCTTCCGTTTTTTCTGTGTTGAAAAAAATGATGTATTTCACTCAGCTTTCAAAATAAAAAGGAAGGGGAAAGTTAATCAATATTAACCACATGGGAACTTTTTTTGAACGCAAAATTAAAAGTTTTCATCGCAAAAAAGTTTTTTCATTATTTGTTTCTTCAAAAAAATCACATAAATTAATTAAAATACAACAAATATTGAGTTATTTTAAAACGGGGCCTAACGATTGTTTTCATACTTGGTAAAAATACTCAGGCACTATATCCATCTGCCGAAAGCAACCGAAAGTGGGTACATTTCATGTTAGAACAAAAAGTATGAGCCGTGCTGCTTACGGCACTCGCTAACATTGGATTCGTTTTTCTCAGAAAGGGGTTCTGCGAAGTTCCAATTTCAAAAATGTTCCGGCAACTTGTTTCTCAACTTAAAAGGTGCTTCTTGGGCTTGAAATGTCGGGAATTTATCCAGCCCTATATGACCCTGTGCGTAACTCCATATCGATCATAAGAGCCCTTTTCATTCAGATACCCATACATACGTAATAAATAACTGCACTACTTTTATCCCTTTTGCACAATATTCTTAGCCCTAATATTCATAGTCTACATTTTCAAGCTCTTTTAACCAATGAATAAAACTTGATCTAATTAATCGAAATGGTCCAGTGTAAAGACATTAGCTTTAATTGCTATACATAATTTCAGTAGAAGAAGTGTGAACACGGAAACAACTATCTTATGGCAGGAATTGTAAGTATGGAAGAAATGATTTGCAACTTTACGGATCAATTAAATATTATTTATAATAAATTAATCCCATACCTCAGTTTGAGTGAAGTTCATAAGTCTACATAAATCTGACAAAAGTTAAAGGAGAGCTGACGAATCATTGTCTATCCAAGCAAAAAAATATTCATCTGCAAATTAACTTTCACAAGTTTTCGAAACACGTGAACTTTATGAGTGAAGTAATGTAGATATAAGTTTATAGTTCATAAAAATATGACGAGTCTCCGAGTTTAACAAGAAATAAGCAATGAGAAGTAAATTTGAATTTGAGTGTTTGCCCGACCTAGAATGCCATAAAATTTTCAAGAGCTTCAAGTAGATAACCTGAATCCTTCAAATTTCTCATTTTTCACCTCCCTAGAACTGTTTTTATGAAAATGTTTTGACCCACTTTGACGATGCTATTATCAGAATGACTTTCCTCCTATCCAGTCTTAAGTTATGTCACCCATTGACATTTTAAAATGTCCTCGTTTATAGCCCTTATTTCATCCTCTTCCACTTGTCTTACAGTGCCTTTCCCTTCTGCAGGACAGTGAACTAAGTGTTCTTGAGTAAAACATCCGGCCACTCTTGGTTCATTGTTTCGATTACTTTTTAGTTTATAAGTCTAAACAGCAATTCAGAATCACGTGAACAAAACACGGATTTTTTATGTACACTGAAAGAAATTCTTATGGATTATCAGCCACAAAATTATGCCTGAGAATGTCTGAGTTAATCAAATAATATTTCCTTCACAACCAGATGTATTTCTATTTCGAACCATAGATACAAGGTACAAGGATACTGGCCCGGTAAGAAGGCTTGCATTTAAAAGTATTCGAAAATTTTCTGTTCAATGGTGATGTGACAATTATTAAATCCTTTTCAATACAGTTATTGTACTCGCGTTTAAAATCTCCATAGTAGTAGAAGTTATCTCTTGAACTGCATCCCGTTCTGTACCAAGTGGCAACAATATTCTTCTGAATACTTTTGGATACCCCGAATCGACAATGAAATAGAACATTTTTAATCATTTTTCTCGTGCACATTTCACTGTCCTTGTTTATTGTATTTCGAATAATAAGGGAGCGTCCATAAACCACGTAGCCTGTTCTTCTTTTGTTTGAATAAAGACGAAAAGACAATTGCCGTTAAGTGATAAAGGACACAACGTTATAAACAAAATAGAAACAGGCTACGTAGTTTATGGACGTTCACTAATGAGGCAGAAAGCGAGGCAGAAAGTATTTTAAATGCAGTATTAGTCATTTTCAGTTGCCAATATTTATTGCTAGATAGGCAATTTGTAATACTTGTACTTCACCACTCTCCCCTCTCATAGATTCTAGCTAAGAGTAGTCTGCCTACGACGCCTACACAAGGCCCTCGGGGCCTCAGTAGTCCTTGCGCCCTG
>CAKNXH010001731.1:44268-85952 GCA_932178445.1 Andricus quercusramuli
TATCTTATATTCAAGTAAAAAAGAGTGTAATTTACTAGACCGTCACAAATTGTGATGAACACTAATTTAAAAAATTTTGTATCATGATTTTATTATATTTTTTAATTGATCACATTTAAATATAAAGAGAGTTTTTTGATAAAATAATGCATTTTTATGCACAACCCTACTAGATTCCGCTCAGCTTTAAAAGGATTAAAAATCTAAATATTTTTGCTGCCTAATGAGGGATTTAAAAAAGAAGAACAGAAACGGCATTCCTAGGTATTGAAATTTTTTATACCTTTGAATGCAAACCTTCTTATCGGGGGTATGGTTAATGTACTATATGTGATCTGTGAATTGGGTTCTCCTAATAAATAACTATGCAGAGTATGGCTGGATCACCACAACTCTTGGATGAATAAAAGTTTCGTTACCCCGCTACCAGAATACGTTTGCTTGGCGGCGCCACCTGACAGAATCTGAAGTGACGCTTGTGCGCTTGGTCACGCATTCCGTGTTAACATTAGTTAATTAATAAATTTTTGATAAATATCCCGCAATTAGTAGTTTCTTAATACTAACACAAAAAATGGTTTTTCCAGTCGTACTCTATAAAAAAACTTCAAAGGACTTGATTTTTAGTTTGTGAATTTATAATATGTCCTTCATTGTTACATGTTTTTTCTTGAAGATTTCACCAGAAAAACTTTTATTTGATAATGAATCATTTGATGCTACAGGGTCCTGCGCTGCATTATAACAGCCGTTCCAATATAGCTGGATCATGCAAACTCTGATATGAAAGAATCAGCCACACTAATCTATAACTTAGAAGTATGATTCAGGATACTTGACGGATAAAATATTCTTGGTCTAGCTATAATACGCCATCATGATGGATGCCTAAAATAGCAATTCCGTACGGTTATGGCTGAGCTGGGAATAGATTTTTCACGGTGTGCATGAAGCCCATTAGTAATTGGCTTCTAAAGCGTAGTCTTCTATTTGTTGTTTAGGTGATACTTTTAAATGGTCTTCATAAGCCTTTATCCATTGGTCATTCTCATGTTTTTAATCACGAATAATTCAAATTACGTTTCTTCTTGAAATCGAAAATGATCTGAATCTTAAATCGCTACTTGGGATGATCGCTAGAGAGATTGATCAGCAACCTGGGTTGGAGCATTGTTACCGAATGAACGCGTCATTTAGATAAATAGCACGAGAATTCTATTTCAATCTAAAATATCTATACCTTACACCCATATACCTATCTACCTTATACCTATATACCCACCTACACACTACTATGTACCAACCGAGGAAGTCACGCCTACCCCGGAAGGGAAATGGCTTAATGGCTTATGGCTTAAATGGCCTAATCTATTAATTAACATTGTTCATTTTTAGGGTTTTGTAGGTTTTTTTTAGTTCATTAAACTTTTTATAGGTCATATAAATTGGTAATTTTACTGAAGTTGGTCATTTTTCCTGCGGCATAAGTGGAAACATATTTAATAAGTTGAAGCATTCCTTAATGTTTAATCATATTTTAGAAGCAAGTATAATCATAAAAGCGATTTTTTTTTCAATTTCCCAGACTTGAAAGTGGTCACCAATGTTGCTACATGAAGTTCCCTGTTTTAGAATCGCTGTCAACTTTCAAGGTTTGGAATTTTAAAACATGATTTTGATACATCATTCTTTGTCTCGGAGATAAATATTACTACCACATATTCTAAATTATTGTTAATTGATGTGAATTGATAGTTTCCATTGTATTTTTTTTATATTTTTGACTGAATCTTATACTGCATTCAATGATTTTCTTTGCAGAACAAATTACATGGTAATACATGGTCATTACAAATGGGCATAGAAATTGTTCACTTTGTAGTTTATATACGGTATAAAAATAATCATTACTAAACGGTTCAATTTTAAAATTAAACACTTACTAACCTACAGTTTACACTGAGAAAACTGTTTTGTTAGTTCGACAAAAAGGTTGTTTCAGTATTTGTGCATTACATAACCCTTTGATATTGAATATTTTTATTTTTCATACTTTCAGATTTAAAAATTTCTAAATTTTGATGACAAAAATTGAAATAATTTAATTTGAAATTTGTTTAATTTTATCGATTTCAACATGAAATCACTTCTAATCTGAACACGCCACATATTAAAATGGTACATGTTTATGCAAACATCTACCCCATGTGTCCCACGAGTTAGTGCTTACGCCTGAAACATGCATATGGCCATTAAACCCTTTAGGGGTAGACTGATATTTCCATAACAGCGTCTCTTATGTCACTGAAACGATTTACATAACTCATCATATATAGAAGATAGTGTGATGGGTTATGTAAATTCCAGTTTTGGATTATGCGAGTAATTGTATAACAGTTACGTAAAACTGACTCAGAAAATGATTGCTTTAAGGAATCTAAGCAAATAAAACTGAAAGGAAATATAATACAAATAAAAATGCCATCCAGTTGTAGATAATTAGTACTTGCTTTTATTCTCCAAATTATTATTTGCATTTTTTATTAAGAGTTCTAGTTTTATTTTTACAGATACATTTTATATTCACGCCACAAAAGGAACTTAATTTGTAGCATGTTTGTGATTGGCACACCCATAATGCATTAGGCTGATGTGCTAAACGTTAGATTGCATGGGTTGTACAACGTAAATGGATTTCGAGCCTAGAAAACAATTCTATATCAAGCTAAATTTCCCTGAAATGCACTTTTGTTTTCAGAGACAAATTAAAAATACTTTTTGAATTGACTTCTCGTTATTCAGGAAAATATATTTATATATCTGCTTAAAATAATTCGAGGGAGTTTGAAAAAATTCAACGAAATTTGAAATAAATTAGGAGAGTATCCAAGGCCTCTGAAAAATTTATTAGGATTAGGGCTTTAAATAAATAAATTACAGAAATTATAGACGGTTTTAGAACGTTCTCTATTGTACCAAGGCAAAATTGCGACTGAATTTAGTCTGACTTTAGTGAAACACAACCCGCAGAGAAGTCCTTTCATAGGAATCATTTCTTCACGTATCGGTATTTTATAAACAAACCTCAATTAGGCAGACCCAGTCTCGAACCAATCAAAGCCTGCATTTTACGGATCAAAAATATAAGACCATCTGTTATTCGCTTTTTATTCTTTTAAACTAAATCTTCTAACAATCTCACTCAAAAAGTGAAAACAACAGTATTCTGAGTACTTACTAGACATATATATATGAAACGTATTTCATATAATGGATAATTATTCATAATTAGATAGAAGACATATTAAATGAAAAATATACAGGTACGTTTGATAACTGACTGATGTAAACCGATAGTGAATCTGATCTGCAAAAGCCTTTAAGCAGCCACCGCCTTTGTCAATATATCTGTCAGCTGGTCATCTGTGGACAGATATTTGAGACATATATATCCTTTTTGGATTAGATCTCTAGTGAAATGGTATTCAATGTCAATATGCTTTGATCTTTTATGATGCGTGGGGTTATTTGAAATAGAAATACAACCGGTATTGTTTCCATACATGACAATAGCTTCTTTTATATTTATATCAATACTATTTAATAACGACTTAAGCCACAAGAGCCATCAAAGAGTGCTATATATTAAACTTCTGTGGAAGAAGTTGCAATACAATTTTGTCGTCTAGTATTCCATGTTATTGCCGACTTTTCAAAAATTTGGAACAGATATCCACTTGTACATTTCCTATCAATCTTGTTACTACCCCAATATGCATCAACGTAGCCAATTAACATATTTTCGAACTCACTTTTGATATACGATAGTTTTAGTTCTAGAGTACCTTTCACGTACCTTAACACCCTTTTTAGGCATATCCACAATTCTTTCGTATTCTTACTTTGGTATTGACTCAAGAAATTAATTGCAAAACAAAGGTCAGGTCTTGTAGATAGCATCGCATACACTAAGCAATCAATCAAATTTTTACAAGGTGCGTTGCAGCTCTCTTCTGAATTCAAAGCACCGTAGTCTATTTTTATCGGTAAAGGTGTATCTATGTAATTACAATCACTCATTCCAAATTTTCGCGAAACATTATTCAAATAAGAAGTCTGATTCAATGATATTGTTTCTTTACTTATTTCCATAAAGATTCCTAGAAAAACTTCAATTTCATCCATATCAGTCATTTTAAAACAACGATATAAATATTGTTTGAATTCCAATATGGTCTCTTGATTATTGGTTACTATAACAATAATGTCATCAACTTATAACAACAAATAAATGTTTTTAGTTACATGACCTCTGTTCAAGTAATACAGACTGTTATCAGCTGAAGAATTTTTAAAACCTTTTTCTTTCATTATCTTATCAAATCTTTCATACCAGCAACGAGAGGATTGTTAAAATCCATACAATGATTTATTTAATTTACAAACCGGATCACTATTTGCTTCAACGCCTTCAGGAATTTGCATGTAAATTTCTTAATGCAATATTCCGTTTAACAAAGCGCTCTTCACATCCATTTGATGAATTAAAAGATCAAATTGATTTGAAAATGCCAAAAAAAAAAAAAGTGGAAATTCTTGTTACTGGTGCAAAGATTTCGTCATAATCCACTGAGTATTTTTGAGTGAAACCTCTTGCAACAAGTCTAGCCTTGTATTTTGTGGGATTCCCAACTTCATAATTTTTTATTGTGAATATCAATTTACAAGTTAGAATATTTTCCTTTAAAGGTTTTGGTACGATTGTCCAGGTATCACTTATTTTAAGTGATTCCAGCTCGTCCTTTATAGCCAGCTCCCACTGAGTTCGATCATCCCTTTCTTTAATTTTTTCGATATTTTTAGGGACTTCGTAAATAACGACTTGCGTGCATGCTGCATAGAAATCGAACTCAGTGTCTTCATTTTCTTTGTAACATAGCTGAGGACGATTTTGGAGCGTATAACTTCTTCCTAATTCAGATAGTTTTTTAAAATTATTTTTTGATTTAATTTCAGGTAATAGAGATTTGCTACTTTCAGGAATTTGCACATTTTCTGTGTTTTCATCACAGCTTTCGTTATTGATTATTGGAACTTTCGTAGGAGGACTAATCCTTTCAGATAACCGTGGCCGTGAAACCTTGAAATTAGTTTCATCGGAAATAACATTACGTGCCCTCTGAAACTATCCAGTTTCAGGGTCCTATATGTTTTACCCATCTGATTCATACCCAACAAGAATTCCTTTGACTAATTTATTGTAAAATTTAGAGTTTCTTGTTTTTGAATGCACATATGTAGTAGAACCAAATACCTTCGAGTAATTTAATCTAGGCTTTTTATTATGCCACAGTTCATACGCGGTTTTCAAACTGTCAACAGCTTTACTGGGCGTTGAATTGATTAAATGAGTTGCTGTTAAAACAGCTTCCCCCCAAAACTGTTTATCTAGATCTGCTGCGTTTACCATTGCACGCGCTTTTTCAGGAATGTTTCGATTCATATCTTCAGCTATCCCGTTTCGCTAAGGTGTATAGGATACTGTAAAATGGAACATTATTCACAATGTTCACACGTCACCTTTGATAATTTGTATTGAGATTTATAGCCATTTTTGCTAGGTGCCGCATGATTTGACTTTTTTTGCTGCCTCTTAAAGAATTTACGGGGCTTCCATTTACCACGTTTTGGGTTTCTCTTACTCCCACTTTGTTCCGGTGTTTGAAAATTTCCAGTAGCATTTAAACCCTTAAAGGTGTTGGTGGATCGTTCTTCCGTTCGCAGTTTGACTTCATTGTCTAAAAGTCGCGTTTTTACGAAAGCCAGTGCCATTTTATCGTCAATGTGTCCAGCGCAGTTGCAATGCCATCGTACATACTGGGTAAGGTTAGAAATAGGTGAGATATTTTATCAATCAGTAGTTGCTTACGTAGAGCCAGTTGAGTTGCGAGACTACGCCTTTCATAAATAGCGTCTAAATTTTGGAAGATCTGCTTCGCGGTTAGATCTTCTTTAGCAAAACTGAGTAACGAGTCACCCAAATATTCCACGATCACACATATTGCAGTAGAATCCTTTTTGCGCCACTCATCCGAGATATCACTAGGAGGATCACCGTCTACAACATCTCTCACACTAAGTTCAGAAAGCAACAACTTCACTCGAAATTTCCAAACCGTATAGTTTTCCCTGTCGAATGGTTGTATGTTGCGTTTATTGACTCTATTTTCCATTTTGAATTCTTTCAAACTGTTCAAAAAAATTAACCGTTTTTCTTAAATATATTTATTTGTTTATTCGCGATAAACTGGGCCCATAACCTATTATGATTAGGGCTTTAAATAAATAAAGTACAGAAATTATAGACGGTTCTAGAACGTTCTTTATTGTACCAAGGCAGAATTACGACTGACTTTAGTTGAACGCAACCCACAGAGATGTCCATTAATAGGAATTATATCGTCGCGTATCGGTATTTTATAAACAAACCTCAATTAAGCAGACCCAGTCTCGAACGAAGCAAAGCATGCGTTTTAAGAATCAAAAATATAAGACCTTCTGTTATTCGCTTTTTGTTCTTTCAAACTAAATCTTTTAACAGAATGTAAAAGAATCCAAGGTAGTTCAGAGAAACTCATAATAAAAAAAAATTCAAGAGTATTTGAAAGCAATTAATTCTCATATATACATCTGAATATATAAGAATTCCGAAATTTCAATAAACCCAGAAGATTTCAAGGGACTGTAAAAGAACATCAATGTGAAGAAATGTATAAAACTTGATCATGTCATATTTAATATATATGCATAGAAGCCCTTAATTTATTGCTTTTGATTCAAGAATTCGCTTGTATACAGCTGAGTTTAATCTATTTATTCGAAAGATTTCACAGAAACTTAAAATATTTCGAAAGAGTTTGAACGTAAGAGACTTCGAATAAATTCAACGAAATTAAAAAAAATTTCAGGGAGTTTGAATCAAGAATTAAAAGGAACTCAGAAACAGGTTCAATTATATCTGAATTTATTAGTGGTTAATCCGTCACTACAAAATAAATTAAAATTAAAAACCGAAACACTACAAAGAAGAATAGGTATTTTTGTTTGAAAAATGATAAATTTGGGCGTCCGTATGAAAAGGGCCTTTATAGTCGGTGTGAAGCTACGTATAGATTCATATAGCTCAAGGCGATTTCTTTGGGTTGAAAAATAAGTTGCCGGGGAATTTTAGAAGTTGGAACTTCGAATATCCGTTTTTCGAGAAAAACACATCTGAAGTTGGCGAATGCCATAAGCGCACGTGTTATACTTTTTCCTCGAACATGAAATATAGTACTATACCCGCGTTCAGTTGCTTTGGGGACATAAGTATAGTGCCAATAGATTCAGTATAGAACTTAGCATGATGCCACACTCAGAACCAAAAATGATAATTCTGAACCTTACTTAGAAAACCGCGAATATCACTTAAAGACGCCCACAGGTAATCGTTAAGGAATCAAACATGGGAAAAGGATCAGTGAGAAGTCGGTTTTGAAATGCTTGAATCTACAAAAATTTAGTATCTTCATCTTTTCTTTACTGAAACTACATTGTAAAAAGCTTAACTTAACATTCATAAATTCCAGTTCTATTCTTTCAATTTGAGTCATTATTAAATTTTCACAATATCAATGTCATCGTAACAAACATCAAAGCAATTTTTAGCTGGCATTTTTTAGCGATCCAGGTAAAAAATTTGCACTGAAAATAACATATGAAATTTTGTCGTATTTTATTCTTCATCCACGATCTCGCAACTGTGATATTTGCTCGAGGAATCTAACCAACTCTCGACACCACTTGAAGCCAAATCGTCGCACGATGGTAATTCCGGCAATGGCTCCATATTGGGAGCACCTATTTTTGTCAGGTTATTAGCTGGTCGTTCTTTCGGCTTTGCACCAGCTGAAAAGTTAATAATTATTAAAAAGGAAAGGAAACTCAATTAGAGAAAAACCCTTATTTAAAAACTTGATTCAAATTAAGCTTTTATGGAGTTTTACTGAACCATATTTTTATTTTTAACTTAAACTTTTCCTCTTTAAAAAATGTACATTATGCCTAAGAAATACTTTCTCAAATTAATAATTATCAAATCACTATTATACCATGATTTGAAGCCAACTGAGATTCTTTTCGACGAATCAAAGCTTGTCTGGATGTTCTTGGACTTCTATATTCACCAGAAATCCCTAAACCAGCACTAATGGTTGGAAGTCTTATATCCAAATGAGAACCCTTGTCTGTAACTATCTGTATTTTTTTTAAACATAATTTTAAATCTTAATAGAATTTGAATGTATAAGTAAACTCATTAAGACTTCAATAATATTTTCGAAAAATGTATCGAGAAACTTGATCAAATTAAAATTTTTACCTACTGTTTTATGTTTGTTACAAATAAATTTATAATTTCAATTGAATTTCAATAGTAATTGAATTTTACCATTTAGTATTTTAGGAATAATTAAATACCTTATTATTCATAGCGTATAATTTTGTAGCAATATCTCTCGCTACTAAAGTTGTCAAAACTGTAGCTAAATAAGTTTCTTTGACAAGAAGATATTCCAAAGCTGTTCTTTGCCAGTACAAATATCTGCAAGAACTTGCAGCTACAATAGAGACCTAGAAATTCGATATAATTGTTAATAGGACTCCAATTTTCTATTAAAATTTAATTTTTCCTTCCCAATAAAAGTCAGGCAATTCGAAAATACTATTAAAGAACCTATGTCAGGCTAAAATTTATTATGGATAATAAATCGTGCGGAGAAAAAATAATCAAATTTGTTGCTTAAAATGCGCAAGAAATATTTGTTCGAATAATGTCCCCTAATTGTTCATTATTATAAAATACTTTAATCATTATATCAAAATTATGTATATAACTTTTTGTTTATGAAATAATAACTATATGTAATTAATTTAGAGTTGCTAACAGTGCTGCAGTGAAAGTAACATTGAGTCAGTATAAAAAGTCAAATAAAGTAATATGGAAAGTTGCCAACCCTAGACAACTTGATATCCTTTACGATACGATTTCCAAAGAATCGATTCTCAAAAGGTGAAATAAGTTTACCGAATCGACGAAGTCAATTTGTGAAGGCAGAAGTCATTCTTTGCTGACAAGTGACTCCCTTTTCTCGAGCACGTTAAATTATTTTACTTCGTTCGACCAACAATTTGTCACAACTACCTTCATAGAAACCATTCTATTGGAATACCCACCCTAGCATAAATGCCGACAGATATATCAACCCCTGACCTCACTGAAACTTGACAAATAGCACAGGAAAAAATCTTGGATCCGATACAAAAAATAAAATAAATTGATTATCTGTTCACGGTTCTACGAGGGAACGGAATCAATTACCGAGGGGTATCATATTGTCCGAGGCCGAAGGTTAAATTCTTTTTAATTTCCAATATTATCACACGTATGCTTCATTTTTGTGATTTATAAGCTCAACTAAAAGTAATTTAATGATTTCTACTGAAAAATTACACATTTGAGTATCAGGTTAGAAAAAGTCAGCTGTTTCCTCGACAAATGGTTAACCTTCAGTAATTTGTTTCGTTACCCCATGCCTCCTTTTTTAATTTGAAGCAAAGTATTGAATAATTAAATTAACTATGTACAATGAGTTGTGTGTTCAGATCATCAACAAATTTGAATTACTTTGAATTTGTCGTCCACGGAAGCTCTGGAACTTTCAAATTCCGGTGAATCTAGAAATTCGCAGGGCAAAATAGGATGTAAAAAATTGGATTCACTAAGAACATTCACTTTTCCACTTAACAAGAGGCCAAGTCTATCAGTTTTTGTTAAATTTTGCATTGCATAAGCCTCTCCTGCATGTAAGGACATTATAGTTGCAAATTCCGAAGATACCAATCTCTTGAACTGCAAACGAGTCACCTAAAAATTAAGTAATTGTTCATACTGTTTATTTTTAAAGTAACTGTTGTCAAATATAAAGATTCATTATCAGCAATATTAATTTTATAGTTAAGTTGAATTGTAATCTTACCGCTCACCTTAAAAGGATAAAACAAAGTGTGATAAACCTCCTCAAGTTCAGGATCAAATCTGACAGGTCTCATTTGATATACAATATAAACGAGCTGTCCAATATTCAATACAAGAAAACCAAAGTTCCAGGAAAAAATATCGGGTGCACAAATAACGTGCCATGCCCAACCAGACAGTAACATAAATCCTGCAAAAATATAATTTTCGATTTCTTAAAACGATATATTTCACAGTCACTTTCTATGTTTCATTTAGTTGAAAAAATTTGGAATGATTTTTGTCAAATAAATAAATGTAAAATATTTGTTCACCTATTATAAGAACAGTGTGCATAAAAAGTATGCCTTTTTTTGAAGAAGGGGCCGAGTATGATAGAACAAAACATAAATTTGCGAGTTGAAAAAGGATATGTTGTGGTTGTTGCCAAAGACACAAGCCAGCACTTCCTGAAAAATGATAGACAATTGTTTCAAATTTATACATGTAATTAGAATGAGCTGGATTCATTCCTTTGCCCAACTACCCCTAAGATGAAGATATTCCAATATTTGTTTTTTTTTCTGCCACTAAAACGTGTACTGATAATTTATGATTTAAATTATCAAAAATTTCTTTAGTTTCAAGTTTTAAATTAAAAAGTATCCCCCTTGGTACTCTTGAATAGAGATAAGAGAATCTTGAAAATTGATGGACTTTTAATCTAACAAGATAGATTTAAGGAGATAGAGCAAAATTACAGGAAAAAACATGCAGAATAATTTTTTCAATCTGTAGAAATTATAATCAGATATCACTCACCCAATGATGTGATATTATATGGTGGAAGGGGATCATGGCCAAATCCTGGGGTCATTGTTAACTCTTTTTTGCGGCTCGAGAGAAAAAATACTACTTCATGGCATGACCGACGATGAGGATTTGTTTTCCTTAGAATTTCCGTACAGGATCATCGTCGTCCTCTCCAGAGCAGTCGCAAGGCAGTCGTCGTATTGCGCACACTCCGTAATTATGAAATCGATTCTACCCCTAGTTGGTCGAGTAGAATACTCTTCCATTACTAGAAAATTTTCGAATTCTTCTGATCGACGGTGGTCAAGACAGAATTCCTTCTACAAGATTTTTTATATCAACTATTAATATTTATGCAATATCGCTAAAATATTCTTAATTGATTATATGGTTTAGAGAAACTTTCTGCGAATATGACAATCTTCCCGACATTTTCCCAGAATAATGTTGGGCTAAAATGAAATATTGAAAATAGGTGAATTTGTTTGCCAAATATACAGTTTCAGTGACGATCATGACACACTTTCTTGTATGTAAATGGAATATCAAAATTTGCTTATCTAAATTTGTGCTAGTAGCGAATTATAATTGTAAACTTTTCTCTTATCTTGGGATCATAAATCTTTGAATGATCTTCAGCACTATTGAACATTATTTATGAAGTCCTTTACTGAATTATAATAGAATTAATGGTTTATTATTAATGAAAGAGTAATGGGAAGTTAAGAAACATGCAATGTGTTAAATGCTTCCAAATACTTCCAGAAATGTTATCAATGGAAAATATTTACCAAATGAGTGTATCCTTGATTAATAACCTTTTTGTCAGTGCTTCAAACAAATGTATGTAAAAAACATTCCATTCGCTCTAATTTGTATATTACATGAATTAAAAACAGCAGACGCAGGGGAATTGAAAATAGAACTATAATTTACGCAAGTCACTCCAAATACAGGTCGCATTATGATTCTGAGTTGAACAGTACAAATTCATGCATATAAGTGTATTCACATTATGTTTCTACCTACCTTGATAACATCAGATGAGTAAATACTCGTCGCGTATAAAACATCGGTTAGGATGAAATATTGTAACTCTAAGCTCATTTGCATTCATGGTGGTTCCTGTTTAGTGGACCTCTACAATGATGAATTTCTTCATTCTGTTAATCTTTTTGAACATTTCTTGGTTAAATGCAGAACCTTTAGTGAACATCACGCAGGGAATACTGAAGGGCACTATCAAGAAAACAAGAGATGGAAGAAATTATTCTTGTTTCCTTGCGATACCATACGCGAAACCTCCAATTGGAACTTTGAGGTAAAATTTCATTGATAATTTAATAAATTTATAAAACTGATCAGATAAAATACACTACTCAGGTGAAAAAGTTATATATAGTTTATTTATAATGGACAAGATAATTATATTTTTCATTTGTTTTATATATTTTTCTGCATAAAACCAATATAAAATATCAGTGTTTTAATCACTATATCTAAACTATATATTACTTTTGGCACCTGGGTAATATGGAAAACTATGTTAATTGAACTATAAATAATTATTAAATTTCAGGATAAGAATTTCAAATTTATTCTTTTTTCTATGATTTGCGAAAAAGTGCCCGTTTTTTCACCAGTTTTTGGTGTAAAAAGTGACCGATTTTAGGTCGATGACGTGGCGCATGCGCAGTGCCGACCTTTCCGGGCAACAGTGAAAAAAGTGGACGGATGGAGTGGAAGAAGTAAATGGAAGCATTGACAAAAGTGAGGCACAGTGAAAAAGTAAATAAAGTGCAAACTGCTTCGTGCTACTCCGGGTATGTTCGTGCTGCCTCGGGTGTGCTCGTGCATCGTACGCAGCCAACTTCATTCTATTTTCCGACTCCGTCCCTAACCTAAAACACCGGCAGTTTCTCCGAAAATACGGTGTTATTGTTGCGTCAATCGACAAAAAATTGCCCTCTTTTTACACAAACAACAGGTAAACAAAAACTAGCACTTTTTAAACAAATTGTAGAAAAAGTATCGTGTCCCACACATTGAAAAAGCGAGGATTGATAACTCGTGTGATAGCCAACCTCGCTCCGATCGGGTAGCTAACTTCACACTCGTTTTAAATCTCTCGCTTTTTCAACTTGTAGCACAATATACTATTATTTAAATTATGACGTAGATTCAGGAAGGTTTTTTATTTTCCAGAAATATTCCACTCACTTTTGAAATCTCATAACAAATTCTTAACAGATTTGACATTTCATAACTTACGTATCTTAAAATGTTACATGAGTAATTACACGGTATTATATTCAGCAGGTATATATTTTTAAAAATATGTGCGGGCGTTCGCATGAAAAGGGCCCTCATTGTCGATATGGAGTTACATATGGGATCATATAGCCCGATAGCTTCACGACATTTCAAGCCAAAGAAGAGATTTTCGAGAAAAACGCATCTAAAGTTGACGTGTACAATAAGCGCACGCGTCATACTTTTTCCTCGAACGCGCAATATACCCACTTCCCGTTGCTTTAGGGACATGAGTATAGTACCAATTGATTCATTATAGGTCCAAGCATTATCCCCCACTTGATGCCTAAAATAATAGTCTTAATCCTGACTTAGAAAAATGAGAATATAACCTAAACTGAACCCTATGCATTTTGATGTTGATTGAATAATGCAATTTTATTAATTTCATTTGAGACAGGGCACTCAGACCTGGTTTTTAGTTACATTTCAAGTTAAAAATGTAATATAATAACATGTAATTAGCTACGTTATACTCTGGTGCGGGCTCTTAAATTGAAGTTTCTTTCTCATAAAAGCAATTATAGGCAATAAGCGTCTACGTCCAAGTTGATATTTTCAAAGTTTTTGAGTTACAGTCAACTCCCGAAATAAGCACGGTTTCGGAAATGGCTTGTGTTGGCCTTCAGTATATCTCGAGGGAATCTACACGTAAACAGGCAGGATCGCATGAAAGATTTCTGTTGCATGTGGAGTCATGACGCAACCTGATGCAACTATCGCGCTGGGAGTGTCGCCCTTGAGCTGTTTGTAACGCTTGACTGAGCACATCCTACCTATCAGCCCCGCACTTCTCGCATTATCGAATTCCGAGGCTTTAAGATCTAGAAATAGCGTAAAATGAGGGTTCTCATCTCGGAAGTTGAGTGTTTATGTAAAGGTCTATATAATGATTTCAAACTGATTTTAAGATATTTTTGGAATTTTTTCTTGAGATTCTACAGAAGGCACAACTCGGTCTTTCAAAAAACATTGATATTATAACAAATTCATGTGCTCCATACACACACTTGTTAAAATAAAGACATTTCATTTATTCCTTTGGTATCAATAGTATTCAAACGCCAATCAATTAATACTCTCGATTTCCATTCTCTGTCTTTACCCCTTAACCCCAGTAATGGACTGAAACTTTGATTGACGAAATGCATAAACACGGTAAACGTAAAGGTCGAGTTTCAGGCGATGAATAGAGACTGGGTGTTTGGAACGCTAGAGGAGTGAATGATCTCAAGGTAAGAGAATTACGAGAAACTATGCTCATAGAAAATGGTGTGTTGAAAGGCGGTCTTGAAATATGTTCAGGAGTAGATAGTGAATCACATCGTAGTCGAGGGGTCGGTTTAATTAGGAATGGGAAAGTAAGACACCATCACAAGGATCATGATTTTGTATCTCCAAAATTGTTGTGGGCTAGAATGAAGGTAGGTCTTAGGAGATTATTCATCATAGCGTGCTACCCCCCAGTTGACAGCGATCCGAGAGAAGTCAAAGACGCCTTCTGGGACACTTTAGATGATACAATAAGTACTTGCGATCCAGGTGTAAGAATAATTCTGCTGGGAGATATGAACGGAAGGAACGGCGTCCCAAGTCAGGATACAGATACAGAAAGGGTGCTAGGTACGTTTGGGGGTCCATCAAGAAAGAATTATAAGAGGGAAAAATTAATTAGCTTGTGTTTAGAAAAGGGCCTATTTATCACAAATACTTGGTTTTGACATAAAATTATCCACACGTACACCTAGTGTAAAAAAAAATGACCGCAGTATAATAGACTTTGTTATTGTGGATGAAAGACTAAGAGAACTAGTAAAAGATAAGAAAGTCATGCGGGGTTCCGAATGCAATACTGATCATTACCTTCTAGTCTCCGAAATAAACTTCGAACGGAGATGGAGAAGGAAGAGAAAAAAAAAGAAAAAAAAAACACGGATCAAGATTGAAAATTTACAGAAACCGGGAGTGCGAATAGATTTTCAGAATAAGATAAACGAACGCATAGATAAGGCACCTTGGGAGGCGCTTAGGAGCAATAAAGATATAGATACAGATAGCACTAGGACTATGTCGCGGGATATCATTGTTGGAACTGGGACCGAAGTATATGGTACGTCGGTTGTAGGAAGAAAATCTGGTGATCCATGGTGAAATGATAAAATTGAGGTAGCCCAAAAAGAAAGGAGAGAAGCGTACAAGAGAACGTTGAACATCACAGGTCTTAGCGATGAGGAGAGAAATAGACTTGAAAATGACTACAGACACAAAAAAGGGAAAGTTAAACGACTAGTTAAAAAAGTGAAGATTAAATCAGAGGAATAAAATGAAAAAATACAATATATGCAGGTAGAGCGAGTGTCAGGATTAATGGGAAACTGAGTGACTGGTTCGATATTATGCAAGGCGTGAAACAAGGATGCGTGATGTCCTCATGATTATTTATCATATTTATGGATAAGAGTCTAAGAATAGCCCTCTTTGACAAACAAGATGTAGATTTCGAGACAGTGCAGGTACGTGGGTTCGCTTCCGTAGGTGACCAGATTGTTATGGCAGAATCAATGGAGGACTTGCAAAAAATGTTGAATAAACTTAATACAAGCATGGAGAACATGGGCGTCAAAATTAATGTCAATGAATCAAAAATCATGGTGAGAGATTAGAACAAGTTAACACGTACGTATATCTGGGTAGCCTATTCACGTGCGACGGAAAAATAGATGCGGAGTTAAATAGGCGCATAAATCTGCCGTCCTGATGAAGAAACTATACAACTGAATTTGAGAAGAACCGAGATATTCAATAAAACGCGTTTGCATCTGTACCTTTCAACGTATCAGACTTTTTGAAAAAAATTACTGTTCTTGGGTAAATCGGGCATGGTCTATTCATTAAGACAAGAAAAATGCCGAATTTCAATTATTCATATGCAAAACTGTAGATATGCTAGATATTAATGTACCAAGTCGCCGAGAATCCTTACTAATAAACACATCTGCGCAGTTGTGCTGCCGAATACATGCACTTGTGCTATTCGATTTCAGGAAAATTGACTGCAGAAAGACCGAGGATCCTCATGAGCAAAAGCACATCTGCGCAGATGTGTTTCTTTTATCAGGATCTGAGAGGTCAGCACCAGTCAGCACTATCCCAAATCCTCAAGTTCGTGCAGATATGCTAGAATTTCTGCAGATGTATTGTTTCTCCATCAGGAATTCTCGAAAATCGCTGTAGATATGCTAATTGAGACCTAATTATCTCGAGATTTTATTACAATTTTTAATGATGATTAGCATAGTTAAATTCGTCTTTTAATTACGAATCCAACCATATAAAAAAACACATTTCTGATAAAAATATAGTTGTACAGTTTCTTCATCAGTTTTTTGGGGTCATCGCTAGAGAGATTGATAAGCAAGCTAGGTCAAAGCAGTGTTGCGGAACAAAAGTGTCATTTAAACGAATAACACGATACTTCTAGATCAATCTTAAGAATCTATACCTCCTACTTCACATTACTCCCTTCCTCACCGAGCAAGTCACGCCTACCCCCAAAGGCAAATGGCTTAATGGTAATAATAATAATCTTATCGAGAGTGAAATCAGCGTAGAAGCTGATAAATAATGATCTAATGATCTAGGAAAAATTTCCATTATTATTTTCATCAGTTAGGAAAATAATGAAATCTTGATAAAATAATCCGGAAATTCGGCGTTAAAATGAGCACAAAAATTTGAGAAATGTTTCTTATTATTATTATACCATTAAGCCATTTCCCTTTCGGGGTAGGCGTGACTTTCTCGGTTGGAAAATAGCACTGTAAAAACTAGGATTCGATTTAGAACTTAATTCGGTATTAAAACAGTTCATGCAACAAAACAATCGCACTTCAGTTTGATCCGACAATATGATAAAATAAGGTCGATTTGTGGATTAAAATAAGCTCTAATTGAGGATCGTCTGTCAATAACTAAATCTGATAAAACAAATTCTAATCTGTCAAGTTTAGAAACCAACGTAACTCATAGGGCTGAAGTTCGCGACGTCTGAGTGTGACGGTTCAACACTAATTTTTACGAATTTTTAATTTCATCTATTTTTTGTTTCTTGTAAGAGTCAAGTTTGGAACAATTGATACAATGCTCCCTCTGAATCAATTTAGTTTGCGATCTCGGATCATTTATCAATCTGAAAATAGCAAAATAAACAAGACAGAAACTGGTACTAAAATAAGACTATTTGTGAGATCATATCAGAACGCCCAAAAAAGGATCCTAGATAAAAATGAATGCCTAGTTTTTACTGTGAGTGATCAGGTGTATAGGTATAGAGTAGATTCGTATATGGGTATAAGGTAGATAGGTATATAGGTGTTAGGTATAGGTGGTTTAGATTGATCTGGAATTCTCGTGTTATTTATTTAAATGACACGTTCATTTCGCAACACTGAGCCGATCCTGGTTGCTGATCAATCTCTCTAGCGATCACCCCAAGTAGGGAGCCTCACAAAATTTTTATGTAGGGTTCCCCACTTGGTCCCATTTATATCCAAGGTCTTTGTTTCAGGCGTAATTCACTCTATTGTTACTCTGTTTACAAACTATTTATCGCCACACTTTTCTGTGCTGGTATACTACGGATTAATGTCTCATTCACGGATTCTGACCATTCTTTCGGCGGTCTACCTCTGGGCATTCTGCCATTTACTTTACCTTTATACACTTGCTTGGTCAGTCGTTCATCTTTCATTCTTTCAAGATGTCCGAACCATCTTAACTGATTTCTTTAAGTGTCTCTTCCGTACCACATTCTTTGAGGATTGTCTCGTTTCGGACTTTGTCCATCAGTGTTTTCCCGCATATTATGCGCAGAAGTTTCATGCCGATCGCGTTAATTTTACTCCTGTCCTTTTCTCGACAGGTTCATGTCTCGCTACCATATAGTACAGTCGGTTCGAATATAGAATTATGTATGGCCATTTTATCTTTTTTTGATATGTTTTCATTTGTGAGGATGGACCCTACTCTACCGATAAGCTGCTCACCCATATTTATGCGCCTATCTAACTCCCCATCTATTTTTCCGTCGTTAGTGAATAGGCTACCCACATATACGTAGTTGTCAACTTGTTACTTTTGAATTTATTGAGATCAAAAAGACTATATTCCAAGAAGAGGTCGGCCTGCGCCATCAGAAGATCATTTTGAAACACTTTGGTAGCGTTATTTTAATGAAGGTTTTTTTGAACTAAAACTTACCACAGAAGATTCAATTTTTATCGCTTTTTGTGGAATTTGGACCCTTTCTTCAATTTTCAGAGCTGAAATATTAAAATTTCCACATTAAAAGTCGAAAATTTAGACGTCTTCAACATTTTTGCGGATGAATACCTCTTAGGGGCAAAAAAATCCTGAATATACTTCAACCAGTTTTCAAATTGATCTCGAGCTTTTTCATTCCTTCAAAGTAACGGCTTTGAAGGCAGTTCCAACTATCGTTTTTTTAAAGTTTAATTAATGAGTCTCGCTTTTCATTATAAAAATGTAATTTTTCTATACTTTTGTATTTTGAAAATTCAATTTCGAAATAAAAATGGAACAGTTCAATTTGATTCGGTAATTTATAACGAGTACAGAACTTGAACATCTAATGGATAGTAGGCGTTTTGAGCTGCTTTCCAGGGGGGGCGATTACGTAACTTTCACACCTCACTCTTATTTCACTTTTTCTGGCACATTCAATTGTGTCAATTGCTTATCTATAGTTCCTTCCAATTATTCACAGTGAAAGCAAAGTAAACGTGATGTGACAAAGCAACGTAATCGACTTTCCTCATTATAAAAAATAATAAAATAAATATGTAATAATATAATCATAAAAAATTGTATCAATGAAAACAGATTCAGTAATCCGGTTGCAGCAGATGGTTGGAAGGGAGTTCGATCAGCAAATACAGATGCAAATGAATGTACCCAGCAAGTTGATGGTAACATACGCGGAAGTGAAGATTGCCTATATTTGAATGTTCATTCTCCATGGCTGAATTTCAATTCATCGGTAACAAATACTTCAATTATAAAATTACTTAATTATATGCCGAAATAATTATGTAAAATAAAATTATTAAATAATGGCTCAATTATTACTATTCGTCCATGAAAAATTCAATAGAAAAACAAAACAACAAATTCTACGCTGCTACCAGTTATGGTTTGGATCCATGGAGGTGCTTTCGTGAGAGGAAATAGTAGTTTAGTAAATGCTGGTGGTGCTTATCTTCTTGACAAGGATATTGTGCTTGTAACTCTGAACTATCGATTATCCATTTTTGGCTTTTTTAGCACCGGAGATTCCGCAGCCCCAGGTAATTTTGGATTAAAAGATCAGGCTCTAGCACTGTTGTGGGTTCAGAAAAACATCAAAGTTTTTGGAGGAGATCCAAAACGAGTCACATTATTTGGTGAAAGTGCTGGTGGGGCAAGTGTTTCTCTGCATGCTATTTCAAAAGCAAGTGACGGTACGTATGAGTAAGAGCAGTATAATTTGGAATAATCATATTAATACATTTAAAAATCTCTAAGCAAGCGACGCGTGTCTGAGTGAGAAAGAATTCCGTAGATTATTTAAATCTATCATCATAAATGAAATCAAATATAATAACCAACCCTTCCCCTCGATCTTTGCTTTTACTTCTACTTTCCTTTCCCACCTCATCACACTTTCCCCTCACTATCCTGCTAAAATCCTTCCTCTTCTTCTTTCCCATGACATTACCCCCTTTTCTTACCGCCCCTTCACAAACTCTTACTCCTCCGCTTCCACTTATCATCACCACTCCGCAGTCCTTCACCTTCTTCTCACCACTTGTTTCCCTTTCCAGTTTCTTCTTATTACCCTTTTCCCACACCGCCTCACTCCTTCACCAAACCACACCGCAAACTTAACACTTTTTCCATACCCCTACCCATCAGCCCTCATCTCTCTTCCCTCCCCTCATTCATTCCTATTACCTCTACATTCTTCAGCCCCTTTTCCTCCTTCTCACTAATACTCTCCTATTCACCTTCTTTCCCTCGCCCTTTTTTCTTTCCACCATTTACTCCTTATCACCATCACATTTCCCAGTACTTTCCCCGTTCCCTTCCACTCCAAGGATGTTTGACTCGTAAATATTCATACCATTTAAGCAAGATACCACCGATAGTTTACATTTTGTGGGTGGTAAATGGCGGACAGACAACCTACAGAACATATAAAGGGTTTCCCCTGTAGACACGAAT
Source organism: Andricus quercusramuli (assembly GCA_932178445.1). Classification (NCBI taxonomy): domain Eukaryota; kingdom Metazoa; phylum Arthropoda; class Insecta; order Hymenoptera; family Cynipidae; genus Andricus; species Andricus quercusramuli. The sequence goes on from CAKNXH010001731.1 coordinate 64,730, forward strand.
CCCTCGGGAAAAAAATTAATTAAAAAAAAATTAATAATCAATTTGCTTGGCATTGCTAGGTCTCTTTCATCAGTATATTATTCAAAGTGGTAGTTCACTGTGTCCGTGGGCATATCAAAAACGCAGTAGACTTGCAAAATATGCAAAAAGACTAGCAGGAGCTGTTTGGTGTCCATTCAAACATACAGAAAAACTTGTTGACTGTCTAAAAAAAAAAAGTGTGAAGAAATTAATGAAGACAACTCGTATATTCGATAAAGTTTCCCGATTTGCTGAATTGACTTGGACGCCAACCGATGAAGTTAAAGCTGATGGAGCTTTCTTAACAGATAGCCCAGAAAATTTAATTAAACAAAATCAAATGAAGGATTTACCATTCATGACTGGTGAAGTAGCTGACGAAGGACTATTAATAACTAAGTGTAAGAAATTTTGTATGAAGTTAATATGGGAAGTTAAATATATGAATAAGTACATAAATATAGAAATATATATGTTTCTCATGAAATAAAAATTGATAATAAACTAGAATTTGAAACATCTAAAAGTAATAAAATTGTAATTAAAATATTTATTTGTTATAGATCTATATAGAAGCTCCAAACTTCATGATCTACTCAGAGTAACTCACTTCCCACTGATAGCATATGTCGCAAAGTCTTCTCTTGATTCTAAACACGCATTGAAATTCACAAAAGCTGTAGACAAATATTATTTCAAGAGCTCCTTACTTACATTACCGCGAAGCCAGGTATGTAATTTTCATGACTATATATTACCTTTCACGAAATTACGTCAAAAAATAACAGTACTCTCTTAAACTGAACCAGTGAAATTGTCACTGCTTGAATTAGTATTTTGAATTATCACTGGTGAATCAGTGATTTTACGACTTCGATTAGGTGAACCAATAAGTGACTTAACTGGAACAGCCTTACTAAATGTACCAGTGACGCCAAATGACAGGCTAAACCAGTGATATAGCACTCTACGCAGCCAAGTCAAGAACCTACAGTCGCCTGGTGTGCGCATGGCCCAGCCCTAATTTATTATAGTGAGAGTAAAGTGCGTGTTTCAAAAGATAATCTGACTTAGGTTAGCACAGGGCCGGCTCAACCAATAGGCTAATGTAGGCTACAGCCTAGGGGTGCCATGTAATCTAGGCGGGTGGTTTTTGGGAAATTTAAGTTTAGTTAAATGAGTGCAATGAGAATCAGGGAAAAACCAGATCTGGAATTTCACGAAATATGATTTATTGCCATTTTCTTTAAATAATTAATACAATTTCAGTCTTCCAATAGAATCGGTGGAGGGGAGGGGGGGGGTAATAGCCTAGGGGCGCCATTTTACTAAAGCCGACCCTGGGTTAGCACGAAAGTGATGAATGGTAAGGATCATACCAGTGTTCACAGATCGTGGGAGATATTATAAATATTGAATATTTAATTTAATCAAAATTTAAGAAAGTATTATAATGCAAAAAAGTTTGAAATCTTTTTTAAAAAGTCTTAAAACTTTTGAAAATGGTTTAAAATATGAATATCGACTATTATACTTTCATATTTTTCATGCTTCTTTAAGAAAATATCACTAAAAGAAATGATGATTATTTTACTGAATTAAAAATACATATAATTTATTATCATTCTAAATTCACAATATTTAAAATCAATTAAAAAATGAAATACAAAATCTGAAAATTGAAAACCACTTGAGGCTTGAGAATGATATACATTATATCAATCCAACCTCAAGTTTTCTTATATAATATATTCCTTATATTACAAAATTGAAAACCTGTAGTAACTTATACTATATTCCCTATAGATCCTATACTAGAAAAGATTCTATAATAATACCTGAAAAACATAATCATCATCTTTTAAAACTTTGTTAGCTTTTTTGAGGTTGTCAACCTTTGTTTGTAAACAAAAGGCGACTCTAACCTCCAAATCCTCCAATTCTCCATATCTGAAAAAGCTGACAAATCTTGAAAATAGCCCAGTCGCCGAGAATGAGAAATTTCAAGTTAAGAGTCGTGCATTCTCGGCAATCCTCGGCGTCAACGCCGAACCCATCTTCGAGGCCGCCACCGAAATCAAACGAAAGAGCACGAAGGAGACAGTGAAATCATCCCAGCCGACAAATTTTCGTTGCCGCGGAGCGTGGAATCAAGTGACGGAGTGGGGACACACCGACACACGGCGTTTACGTGTGTCGCTCCCACACGGGAGTCGTGGTGGGGGCCGCCAGCTCCCACTATCTGTGAACACTGGATCATACCCAACCAGCAAACGGTCAACGACGCGTACGACCAAATGACTACTGATATTGAGTAATTGGTGAACATCATTGATTAAACCAGTGACGAAATTCCACTAAGTGAACTAGTGAAATCTCTATATTAGAAAATATGTCCTTTATCTCCTAAAAAACGTTAGCCTATTTTGTTACATATTTCGTATAAGAAGAATCTATATATAATTGAATAATTTATTATAAAATAATATATTAGATTCTATTGAAAAAATAATAAACTGTAATACTTTTGATAGTACCTAGATGCTTTAACCAGATTCGTAAGCGATGGGTTTTTCCTTTATCCGGAAGTAAGATTATTAGAAGCAGTGGAACCTAAGATGAAAAATTCTATTTATTTTTATTCCTTTGAATATCGAGGAACTTACAGTCGCAATGCCAATAAAGATCATAAAAATCTGGGAGTCGGCCATGGTGATGAACTTACATATTTATTTCCTGAACCACCAGAAAGATTCGGATCTAAACATTTGAATTATGCCAAGAGTGACGAATATATAATTGATTTGATGGTGGATCTTTGGTCGTCATTTGCTATAAATGGGTAAAAATTCAAAATTTGATGATATAATACTTTACAGAACTGAATTTTGATTGACTGTTCAATCTGACATATTTTCAAAAAATTTCAGAAAACCTACATCAAAGAAGTTAGATCATCCTGATCTTTGGGTTCCTTATACTATGAAAAAAAAAACGTTCCTTAAAATTGGAGACATCAACAAGAAAATGGATCGAAAAGTGACGCTATCAAATTCTTATTACACTGATCGAATAAATTTTTGGAGGCAAGCATTACCAAGTGTGTTGTAACTAATTGAAAATATTGAAGATATTAAATATTTTCATTACCAACTTATATTCATAATTGTATATTTATTGTGATTAATTAGCAAATATATAATTACATCCTCACTTAGAAAGCATTAATGATTTTTAGTCTCGAATTAATTTTAAGTCTCCCTTATTCTTGCACTTTGAAATATATTAATAAACCAAGTTTTATTGTAAGAAACAGATTTTCTGAACATTATAAATGACTATAAGTTTCCTACTCTTCAATAAATTTACTCGAATCAAGGAATCTTTTCTATTCTTGCATCAACTTTTAAATATATTGATGGATAAACTTTTGACATACATACAAATATTTTTTAAATATTATGAATGACCACAACTTCATTGCTCTTCAATAAAATGTATTGGTATTATAGTTTAATCGATTCATCTCGAATTGAGGAGTCTTTTATATTGTTGCATTTACTTTGCTTTATGTCGAGGAGAATATTTATTCGTAAAATTGTACATAACTTAGTTCGGTAAACCGAGGTAATTTGTTACAATTACACTTTCAGTCATGTAAAACGAAGTAGGGTAATATGTGATGTGCAAATATAAATTATTGATAAAAATTAATTATAACTTAATTTGCAATTCTGGAAGAAATAATAAAACTAGTAAATAAGCATTACCTGACAGTGTGTTATAATGAGACGGCGATTACCTAATAGTTAGGTAATACGAGACTAAAAGCAAAAAAAGCCTACCTGAGAAATAGGTATGAGCTTTACATGCCAGTCACATAAAATATAATGCTCCAGCAGAAAAAAATATACTTGCTACTTCCAGATTCTGTGAGAGATCATCATCACTATACTGCACAAACACTTACACATATCATTCAATTGATAAATATACCTTTGGTACATATGGGAGACACAACTATACCTTAATAATTACATAAAATCTCAATGCAGCAGATATACATATATTATAATACCGTACGCTTTTAACACTAAGAAAAATCGGTAACGGCTCGGCGGGTTTCGAACCACCTCACCTTCGTCTAACGCATTCCATTCCTAACAACTAAATTGCAAAAATAATTTAAAGCTTGCAATAGCAGAAGAATAAAATCTTGGCTATGAAGTACGATTACGTCAGAGCAACACAAAAATTTATCTGATCCCCGTTCCATCAGAATTTTGTATCATAACATTTTAATAATGAGCAGGCTCATAAATTATCAGAAAGTGAAAAAACAACATTTTTCTGTCATAAATAGCATAATGGGTATATTGACTGGTCACCTTTGAACATGATTGACAGCTTCAAAATGATCATATACTAAGAAATATTGACAATTAAAACTTATAATAGATAGCATGGATTGTGTTGAGAACAATCTTGCACTGTCTATTAAGTTTTATTTGTAAATATTTCGTGATTACGTATAATTGAAGCCAATTTCCAATCAGTATGGGGGGGAGGGGCAACCATTGTACCGATTATCCTATATAATATTATTTTAATTTGATTGATGAATTTATTATTGAACACTTTCAAGTATGAAACGATGCAAATTAAACCATTTACAGTATGAAACTGGATATATTTATATTTGAAAATAAACTTGAAACCCTTAGTTATTTAATTTTTTCATGCATACGCGTCCTTTGATTTGAATTCAAGTGAAATTCTTTAATAGTTAATAATGTGGAAGACAGTTCAGTGGAAGTCAGAAAGGTCTAGTTATACGATGTGATGAACTATTTTTACTAGATGTGTAGAACGTTTTAATAGTATTCAAATCCGATGCGATACGAGGTAACATGTACTGGCGCTAGGTTATGAACTCTATATTAGAGGTCCGGATGCTTAAACAGCTCAAAAAATCTTAAATAATCACTGATGATTCGAACAGCGGATAAATATATGTGTCCCACATTATAAGTTACTTTTCGGTTTATTAAATTTCATGAATAGACGATTCCAGAAAATTTGAATAGCAATTTTTTATTTCATCTCTTATGAAATAAAATATTTTTAAATCAAACAAAAGTCTCAAAAAAGTTATGGGCCAAAGGGGACAGTTTTTCGCCAAATTGTGTATGGCGGGTAGCAAATATTTGAAACATTACTTTCTGAAAAACAACAAAAAAGCTCAAAACAATCTACTAACCTTTATTTCAACAACACAGCTACCCCTATGATTTTCGACCTTCACATATAGTAAAAAAAGACATGCACACTTGCGCACGAAGTATTTTCCAAATCGTTTCGAATTTTACGGAACATAGTTCTGCAGCTTACATAATGCAGTGCTTTAAATCGATTAATTCCTCAATAATTATATAATTTTTTATTGCAAGCTTACTTTAAAAACCATGGAACTTTTTATAATCACACCTAATTAATTTTACAGTTTATCTGGAATGTTCTGGAAATCATATAAAACTCTGTTCAGTTATCGCTTATATCCACTGCTATTAAATTAGTTCCATAATCTTGATAAAACTTATTTTTTCTGTGCAAACTACACACACACACACAATTTGTCTCGAACATTAAGTTTAGTCAAAAATTCGAAGTTCCTGCAAATTATTCGTATCGATATTCCAAATTAAATTTCTCAAAATTTTCGCCTATATCTAGCTTTCCGAATAAGATACTCTCTTCTCAAATTACTTTTCTATATTCAGTCAAATATTCTTTGAAATAGCATTCCATTTTTCAGCATACAAATGAATTACTACTTAGCGATACTGAGATTACAATATACCATACTGTAACAATCATGAGATTGTTATCAAAAAGAAACAGTAAACTCGTAAATTAAACTAATTATATCAATTCAAACCCGAGTGAAAAATTCTACTCATTACGTGTATATTTATGATATCAGTCTAAGCCTGAAGATAAAGCCTCACTTTAGCAGTATACCTATATAAACCAAATTCTAAAATAGAAATTTTTATTCGGAGAGCTAAGTTTTCCTTCTACTTGTTTCCGCGGTTAATGTAATTATACTGTGATGAATCTGAATTTTCTTGTACTGTTAATGCACAGTTGGTGTATTTGCTTGCTGAATGCAGAACCCTTAGTGGAAGTCTCTCAAGGAATATTAGATGGAACTATTCAGGTATCCAGAAATGGGAGAAATTATTCTGCGTTTCTTGGGATACCGTTTGGAAAACCACCAATTGGAAACCTCAGGTGAGTGTGTAAATTATAATGTGCCGAAAATTAAAATATGTTATAAAATAAGGTCAATGTTATCATAATATTGAGATAGGAATGGACAAAAAAGGAGAAAAAATATCAAAAATGGACAGAAAAGGAGAAAAACATATCAAAAATGAATAGAAATAGATCAAATAGTTATCATTCTCAGAAATTACCGAAACTTTATTACAGATTTTTTCAATCCCTTCTTGTCCCAATGGCGAATTTAAATTCTGACACTTTGTATCCTATCTCTTGTTATGGAAACTCTATCTACGTGTATTTTTTCTATTTACGTTCAATTTATACGTGCACACATGGTATCCTTTCAACTGTGCACATGCACGTACACGTGATTGACCGCACTGATTAATTTATTAACTCACTTCCTGGAGGTACCACTTCCAATTGGTACATAAGTCTATTTATCTCACTTGTGGGGCTAAAAGAGCGCTTCATTTGAGCCTTCTTTCAGACCTTCAATGTTTTCACGGGAGAATAAGAAAAAGTCGTGCCGCGAAGCAGAGCACTGAAATTTGTGGACTTGTGTTCAAATGATAAGGTTGTAAAGTAGTCAACGGGCGAGAAATGCATTCTTGATTTATTAGACACGCACAGAAGACTTCGTCTATAGTTCAACTTAAAACTACTACATGTGAAGCTCTTCACTGACGCAGAATGTCCCACACTAAGTGTATTCGTCGAATTGGTCCTTAAATACGAACCAAAAAATTCTTAGCGCTTGTGAGAGACGATCAGTGCCAGGCTGAATATTCTCGGTGCCCCTATACATATTTATTTTTATTTGACCCTCGGCAATTTGTGTGACATTTTTCACTGGAATGTTGTATAATAACTAGGGGAGAGTGGGTTATGGTGGCGGGCTTTGAATTGAATCTCCTATAAATTATGATTAAAATGCGATTTTGATGTGTATATTTGTTATGGTGAAGCTCACATTGCCAGCGAATATTGTTGTCACTTTAATAAAAGTATAATCTGAACTTTAGCTATACTTAAGTATAGATGAAGTATATTCCATAGGCCAGCTATACTTCAGTTATACTTCAGATACACTTCCGCTATACTCAGTGGCGGACTGGGTACCTTGGTGCGTCCGCGGGCAAAAAAATTTGCCCGTTTCGCGGGCACATTCTCATCGCGCGATGCGCGCGCGGCTCGCTTCGCTCGCAAGTTTAAGCGCGCCTAGGGCGCGCGACTGTTGGATCTCACGCTTCGCGCTCGATCATATATTTATCTCGCGCTTCGCGCTAGATTGTATATTCACCTCGCGCTACGCGCTCGGACATACTTAAATCGCGCTGTATGCTCGGTTTCTCTACATTTTTGAACTTCGTGTTCGACTTTGATGGAAAGAAAAAGTTTATTTGCAAATATTAAAAAATTATCAAAACCTCTACATGTGAAGTGATTGTTAAATTTGTTTTTATTTTAGAATGAAATGGAACTTTATTTACTCAAGGTTCTATCGACCTTAAGGAACACATTCTCATCCAGACACTCGCGCTTCGCGCTCGATATGTGATTTGAAAATCATTTGAACCTTGTGTTCCACGTTCGGTTCTGTGCACCGTATGATACAAATGAAAAAGTCACGAATAAAACAAAAACTACGCATCATATCAAAAAGTGAATAATGACAAATTTGGAGATCATTTTTGGGTGCATATTTTTTTCCATTCATCTTTGGTCGTATCTTGCATAGTTTGACAGCAAAATGAAATTATTGATTTTTAATTATTTTTTTGTGTGATCAAAATTTGCATTTTTGATTTTTCAAAAAATTCAAAAAGTTGTTAAGAAAATATTGTAGGGTGTTTTAAAAAAAACATTTTCCTTCCCTTGACTTTTTTCCTATATCGTGCGTTTTTCGGCATAAAATGTTCATTTACGTTTGTTTTTTGTAATTTTGAAAATGCTATAACTCCGGTAATTTTTTTTTATCCGAAAAAGTCATAAGGATAAATTGTTCGAGTTTTGGAATACTATGAATAGCCGTACATAGTATTTTTGAATTAAAAAAAAAATGGTCTTAAACATTTTCAAAATGTGCTCACTTTTTGCATTTGTATCCAAAATAGTTGATTAACGAACTTGTTCTTTCTTTTTAGGCTCTAAAAAAGTGTGCCAAAGCACAACCCAATCTGATTATTTTTTCGAAAGTTATCGTGCCTACAGACAGACAGACAGACAGACAGACAGACAGACTGACAGACAGACACCTTGGTAAAAACCTTTTTTTCTAGATCAGGGGGTCTCAAAACGTGGAGATTTGATGAAAACCGACCAAGTCAAATTTTACATAAAACCAATACCTTCTCATTAGAATGACAATGTAAAAAAGCAGGAACCACCATTGTTTTTTGTGCCACTTTTATAGTGATTTTTTGATTTTCATCAAGAAACATATTTTCCACGACGTTTTTGATAAGGCTATAGAAGTGCTAAGAAATAATTATTTTTTTAGTTGTTGTTAAAATACAAGGTTTGTTCATTATATCCCACTAAAACTAATTTTGCAGTATGAAGACTGTCGAATACGTCTGATTGGATTCCATACAATTTTACATTGTAGAATTCGATTTTTTCTCTATTCTATAATATACATAAACGTGACATTTTTCTGTACCTTTGCATTTTGTAACCTAAATTTCTAAAGAAAAATTTCGGTAATCCATTAAATTTTTGTGCTACATGAGCTCAAAAAACGTTTTTAATATAAATTTTCAAAAATTAGGCCGCAACTGCCTCAGGCGAAACGCAATGGAATGACGTTTACATAGCCAATAAAATAAATATGTAATTGAACCGATATTTTAGAAAATATGTATGTGTTCCTATTCACATCACAGGCCTCTTTTTGTTTGAATATTAGCCACTTTTTCGTTATCAACAAATATATAAATATATTTTTCAAATTTATAAAGATATATTTCTATTTTATAAAAATTACCAGTAAAGTTACTTCAAACATTAAATTGCTAATGTTGAGAAAGGGACTTAACACGGATACTGATAACAATTAAAAAGGAGATGGTGTAGCAATAAAAATAGATTTTTTCATTTTTCGAAGATGTACGGGTCTAAAAATGTTGCATCTTTCATCTTGGTAGTTCTTTTAAAAAATAAAATATTATTTTCTACGTCTTTCTCGAAAATTTGGAATGCATTACCGGAAAGTAAGCATGGAAAAAATAGTTATAAAAATGAATAATATTGAAATAATTATTCCAAGAAGTATGAGATACTCATAGCGTTTACATTTCATTATAGTATTATACCTACAATCTAAACGAAGCTTGTTTCAAATATGTAAATTTTTATGTACTTTTTTGCGAGTAGTTCAAAATAAATTATTAACTTATACTTTCCTCTACTTTTTGCACTAAGTATTTCAATATTTTAATATTATTAATTCCCATAATTATTTTCCAATAACTTATCCTATAATCGAGAAAAGGTTCTGGAATCGAATACAGTACAATTTATAACCTTTTCAAACCTTTTAATCATTTGAAGGGTAGAAATGCAAAAAGAGTCGAGTGCCATTTTTCACTTTTTTTCAGGAGAGACTAAAAACATGTTGTAAATTCAGCGGGACCATTTAAGAAAAAAATAAGAAAGTTCTTTCGAGATACTTTCATGCTCTATCGAACTGAAAAAAGTTTGCTCACAAAAAGCTATCCGGTTTTTAGAAAATGAATGAAACAGGTCACGTTTCGAGGTTAGATTTTGGGTCCGTATTGACTTTTAACATCTTTCAACATTAATTGTGGAGTCAATTTGCAGTTTAAGAAAAAACTAAAAATTTGAATTCTAGCATTTGAATGGACAAATTGATTTTCAAAAAGTTTGTTTTAAAAAAATCATGCAGTTTCGCGAAATTTTAAAATCCAATTATGACTTGAAATGGTGTAAAACTGACATTTCAACTTCAAATGACGGTAGCAGTAATAATTTTTAATATTTCGAAAAAATGAGAAATTGTGTTCCAGTTTATTCAGTGCTGAACGGAAGGGACCCAATAGTAATTAAAAATAATTAGCCAGTGTCGAGAAAAATGAAATTTGATTTTTTACTTTGTGGTTAGAAAAGCTTCTCGGACAGTGAACACGAAAAAACAAGCCAAACCTTTTTTTAGTGGGAATTTTGAAAAATGATGCTCCTAAAAACTCCTTTGGCAGGCATGTGTAATAGCATTTATCCGATTTTTGGAGCTAATAAACCCGATTTCGAAAATTTGTCGCTTGACTCCTTTTGCACTTCTACCCTTCATTTAATTTTCTTTTTTATCATTATATTTTTTTTAATTGATTGTACATTGCAGATACATTTTTTAATTCAGGACTTTAAACACTTATTACAAACTTCTTCTAGAACATGTATAATTGTATACTTGTTTATGCATTACATTTCCATATTTTGCAAAGTTTGAACAGACTTTGCATACTTAAAATAACGTTTATACGTTTATATATCTGCGAATAAATTATAAAAATTTTCATTTCCTTTCTTGTTCTGGGACCCCTTCTATCTTAACCAATCTATACCATTTATTGTGTTTTGACTCCATAATCTTTTCCCACCTCTTCTCTCCCCGCTCCTTGATCATTTCTCCTTCTATTTGCTGCGACTCCTTCCCCGCGTCACACATCCTCCATTCCCTTTTAACTTGCCATCTCTCCTCCTTCAATCTTGAATGTCCCGTGTTTCCTCTGCTCTCTCTATTTAATATTTCCTGCAGGCATACTTGTGCAACTTTGCTGCCCTTGTCATTCTTAAGTTTCTCTTCAAAATTCCAGATCCTTCTCCTCTGCCTTATCACCAATTTCTCTCTCCCTGTTTCTTCTCTCAACATATATCCTGCGCAGTTCCAGCTCACTCCCATAACCCATCACAGAAATCTCTCTTATATGTTTTCTACTTTTTTGTACTCCTTCCACCCCCAAATCCCCATTCCATAACACATCACAGACCATACCAGTGAATCAAACAGCCATACTCTCATCTACCACTCCTCTTTGAATCATCTTTTTCCAATCCGCCATACTTGACCCACCACCTTACTCGCACTGTCCATTCTTTGTTTTACTTGCAGATCAGTTCCACCTCCCGCTTCGAACCAGAATGCTAAATAACAAAATTCCTCTACCATTTCCACCATTTTCCCATTTATCTTCCATCCACACTTCATTCCAATCTTTCTCTTCCTGAAACATACTATCTTTGTCTTCGTCACATTATTTGTCAGATCTTTCTCTCTCACATACTCTTCGAATCCTTTTATTAGCAAAGTTCCTTCCACTTTCATTCTCTGCCAGAAGCCCCACATCGTCCGCGTACGCTAACAAGTATATTCTCTTATTTCCTAGAACTATTTCCTAGCCTGGTAATAATATGCTAAACAAAAACGGGCTTAGCGGGCACCCTAGCCTGACACCCCTCCATGTCCAGAACTTCTCTCCTTTCTGTTGCCCGATCCTCACCCTTGTCTTCTTCTCGTAAAGACCACTTTTATCCTCTTAATCAGCTCCTCGTCCACCTCCCTTTCTTTCATTGCCTCCCTCGAAACTTTCCTATTCACAAAGTCGAAAGCTGCTTCAAAATTTACGAAAAGTGCGACCAGTTTTCCTTTTTTTCTGTCCCAGATTCCTGTTGACTGGATAATTCAGAACGAAAATGTTATCCACTGTCCCCATCCCCTTCCTAAATTTTTTGATTGTGTGGAATACTTTTTTTTCTCTTCTAGCTGTTCTTCTAATCTCTTCCTGAGCATCTCCGCGTATATTTTACACGTTACTGGCATGAGAGTGATTCCTCTATAATCTTCCACTTTTCTATCCCCTCCTTTCTTTGACAAAGGAACTACCAAACCTGCTCTCCACTCCTTTGGCCATCCTTCCCCTCTCCATACTTTATTACATATTTCCCAAATCTCTTCTCTAAACATTCTTCCGCCAAATTTTAATGCTTCGTTCTCCATTTCATCGTCTCCTGTCACCTTGTTTCTTTTTAACTCATCAATTGCTTGATTCACTTCCTCTCCAGTCAACTCATTTCCACCTTCCATTTCTCCCTCCTTGACCTTTATAGCTTCCCCCCTCACCTTGTTATCTACCCCTCCTAGTAATTTCTTGAAATATATCGTCAGTTCATCCATACTTATCTCTTCATTGATTTCTTTCAATCCACTCTCTCTATTGATCACCTGCCATTTTCTTTCTTTCTTTATTGCTTTCTACACCACCTCCATGTACCTCGCCTTCTTCTCCTGTTGTTTTACATCCATCAATTTCTTGTGTTCCTTTTTTCTTTTATTATGCTCCTATCTGTCTATCTCTCCTCTTCTTCAATTCCTTCAGGATAACTTCATACGCTCTTTACTCTCCATACATTCCACATCCCACCATCTACTCTTTTCCCGCCTTACTTCCTCATTTGACCTAATTTCTCCCACTATCTCCTTTGCCCTTCCCCTCATCTTACACAACATCTCATCTACACCTCTCCCATCTTCAGTCATCACATTCTCTTTTTCCATTCATTTTGTATATTCTCTTAGCTTATCTACTCCCCATTTGTCCATCTTTGCTTTCTTCCCTGCCGTCCCCTCCTTTTTCTTCCCACTCTTCTGTAATTCCCACATTTCAACGTTGCAATTACCTTGAAGTGTTCTGACCCTATTCCATTCCCTCCTTCCATTCTTTCCTACAGCCTCTTTATCCTTTCCTTGGCCAAAATTACTATTACTATAGAAGTTGTAGGCTCCGGAAGCTTCGATCATGATTTCTTAAAGAAACCAATCCCAAAGCTACTGGAACGTGTACGTCATCCACTTCTGCTCCTTTTGTCCTAGAAGGTAAGCAAGAGCGGGAAATTTACGCGTGATAACATCGGGCAACACTGTTCCCTGGAGTCAGGTCTCTAGCCGCGGATGACCTTACGCGGCAGACAAGACAGTTGGAGATGAAGGTTTCACCCCTGGATACTTTTTTAGAGCTACCAATCTTTGTAGAATTTAAGAGGAACAGTGTTGACGGACCAGATGGAGTGATCCCAGGAGAACAGCCTTTTGCATCCGGTTCGCGATGAAATGAGCCTGACGCTGGCAAGCCGGAATCTTGTTGAGTTGGCTAATAAATGAAGCTTTCATACCTCCAAGGCAGCCGATTATGAGAATTATAAGATGGACTTTGTAGCCTTGGTACAGCCTACTAAGCTCGAAAAGAAGTGCTTGATATATCGCCTGTTTTTCTCCCTCCTTTGCCGTAATATTACCATCGGCTGGTGCCGAGAATTCAATCACGTAAATGATCTTGTTCTTCAGATCTTGAAGGACAATGTCAGGCTTCGTAGCACTGATACGTTGAGTGGTGGAGAATGAGAAATTCCAGTAGATCTTACACTGATCATTCTCCACAACTGACTCGAGTTCCCCCTGGGCGTATGGCAAGACGGGCAATAGATCAACACCATAGAAATGCCTAAGATGGTAATATATCACTTTTAGAGCTGCATCGTGTCTCTCTATGTACGCGCAGCGTGCATATTTAGAGCATCCACTGAGAACATGTCCAAGTGTTTCGGGCTCTTGCTTGCACGCTCGGCAGTTGGTATCGCGTACAGGTATATTCATTATGCGCTCGCGGTAAACTAAGTTGTCTATGACGCCGTCTTGACAGGCTCGGTCTCCGATCTCAATCCAGCAGACTTGAGAAACATGTTGGACAGACCCATCGAGAGCTCTTCTCTACGTAGGATGCCGTAGAACTTACCATGGAGGGGTTTCTCAGCATGTTCTCTTAGTAGGAGCGTATGTTCTGCTTCCTGTATACGACTTTTGAGCACCAGAGGTGTTAGTGATGCTAGGCCATGTGTAATGTTGCTGGAATCAAATGGGAGGTCAAGCTCCTCTGCGGCCCTATCTGCTGCATGGTATAGAAACACCGCAGCATTGGCGACTTCATGTTGATGTACGAGTCGCATAAGGGAATCCGTGCTTTTTAGAACTGAGCAGGCTGTAGCCAGAACCGTTCTTCGATGAAGACACTCTAAGCTTAGCAATCCTCTACCCCCTTTATCGCGAGGGAGATATATTCGAGGTACGGAAGATCTAGGATGAAGACTTCGTTGTATTGTCATCATCTTGCGTGTGCTTCGATCAAGTTGCTTTAACTCATCGACGTTCCATTTTACTGCACCAAACGTGTAGAGCAGTATAGGAACGGCCAGCATATTGGTCGCCTGGATATTATTCTTTCCAGATAATTCGGAAGCCCACATTTTTCTGAGAATTTGACGATACCTTTTTCCAAGGGCCGTTTTTAAGTTATGCACATTTTGGGTTCCCGCTTGCGGTATTCCAAGATATGTATATGTTTCTCCAATACCAAGATGTTAAATGGTATTTCCGCCTATGAGTTGAACATCCCGATCGTCACTGGATGATGTAGTTTCTAGTCTTCCTTGGTGTAGGTGGACGCAAGCACACTTGTCCAGTCCGAAGCTCATGCCAATCGCTTTAGAATACCTATTTACCGCATCTACAAGGATGTTAAGGTCCTTTTTTTAGGAAGCAAAGAGTTTAGGGTCGTCCATGTATAAAAGGTGGTTGACCTTATATTCTCTTCTGTTCGGCGGGCCACATAGGTATCCAGAGCTTTTGCCTCGGAGCACAATAGATAGAGGCAAGAGGGAGATGCAGAAAAGTATCGGACTTGGAGAGTCTCCTTGAAAGACCTCCCTCTTATATGTGATACAGCTTGTAGTCACTTGTCTTTTGTCAAATGTTATGACAAATCTTGTCCGCCACAAGAGCATAAGCTCTTTTATGCATCTCACTATTTTTGGATGCACCTCCATGCACTCAAGGAGCTTGATAAGTAGCTCATGGTTCGTGTTATTGAATGCCTTACGGTAATCAATCCAAGCCATGGACAGATTGCGTCGATACCTGATCGAGTCCTGGGTAATACACCTGTCTATTAACAGGTTCTCCCTGCAACCTGCCAGCCCTCTCTTGCATCCACGTTGTTCGACTATTACACTCCATACCGGCTCGATAGATGTCAATATCCTCTCTTTGAGGATGCCAGTGAATAGCTTGTAGCTGGTGTTTAAACAAGCTATGGGCCTGTAGTTCTTTGGACATGACAAATCTCCGGCCTTAGGGATCAATACCGTGCGTCCTTCCACTAGCTAGATGTTGGTGCGTAGAAGTAAACTTCTTCCACCAAAAGTTGTTGATTTTATCTGGCCCTGGCGCCGAAAAGTTCTTAGTTCTAGCGATAACTTTCTTCACTTCCTCAGCAGTAATTAGTGGACACTCTTTCTCTGGTTCTTGTAACCTTTGCCTTTGGCAAAAGTTACGAAAGAGTGATATATCAGAAGCGTCTTCATTTAGCTGATAAGTATCTCCATATACTTGCTCCCAGAAGACTTGAATCTCTTCTCAACTAGGCGGATTTTTAACTACACATGACGCTTTATTGAACAGACGGGAAGGATTAGTAGAAAAGGTGGAATTTTCCTGAATCCACTTAACTCGCTGTTCAAGGCGCTGTTTCGCTGTTGAAAGAGATCTTACTTTTTGCGTCCAGTGCTGCTTGATGGTCGAAAGTATACACTTGTTCAGCGTGTGATTTGCTTTCCTCAAGTTTCGAGCAAGTGCCCTAACTTTTGGAGTGAACTTTTTATTTGATGTTATGTAGCTAATCACGCACTGAACATTTGATGCATGCGGTCTCGCCGTTTCAATTTTGAACTGAAGCTGTGCAATACGCTCGCGTGTCTTATTCAGACGTACCGAAGTTTCGTTACTTCTATCGTCGCTAAGCAGGGAGACCGTCTTCTCGTAAACTACACAGTTCAGATTCCAGAGATTAACATCTTCGGGGAGCAAATCGCGGAGAGCAGTATTAGCTTCAGCTAATATGTCCATCCTGAGGAAGACTTTTTGGTGGATAGATCTCCTACTTCTCATGTTGACATTATCGGCTATCTGCAAAGGTGGTCTTGCTGGAACGGGTGGAATGTTCGCTGGAGGATGTTGCTCCTCTTCCTGTTGATAAACAGCTTCATATCCGTGTTTTCGCAAGAAGGATACCTGATCTCTTAAATACTGAGGCGTTTTATGAGCATATTCCGGGTGCATATTGTCCCAACGGTCATGTAACCTCTTCATGAATCCTCTCCGCGCCGGTGAGCTTCTTTGCCAACAGGTAAGAAGGTCCCTCCTGAGTTGGTCCGACCATTTAAATCGATGTTCTCGCGTTTGTCCGGGGTCCTTGCAACACTGTTCCTTAGAGTCAGGTCTCTAGCCGCGGATGACCTTACGCGACAGACGGGACAGTTGATGATGAAGGTTTCACCTCTGGATACTTCTTTAGAGCTACCAATCTTTGTAAAATGTTAAGAGGAACAGTGTTGACGGATCAGATGGAGTGATCCCAAAAGAACAGCCTTTTGCATCCGGTTCGCGATGGAATGAGCCTGATGCTGGCAAGCCGGAATCTTGTTGAGCTGACTGATAAATGAAGCTTTCATACATCCAAGACAGCCAAGTATGAGAATTATAAGATGGACTCTGTAGCCTTGGTACAGCCTACTCAGCTCCAAAAGAAGTGCTTGATATTTCGCCCGTTTTTCTCCCTCATTTTCCGTGATATTACCATCGGCTGGTGCCGAGAATTCAATCGCGTAAATGATCTTGTTCTTCAAATCTTGGAGGACAATATCAGGCTTCGTAGCACTGATACGTTGAGTGGTGGAGAATGAGAAATTCTAGTAGATCTTACACTGATCATTCTCCACAACGGAGTCGGGTTCCCCCTGAGCGTATGGCAAGACTGGCAATAGATCAACATCATAGAAGTGCCTAAGATGGTAATATAAGACTCTTAGAGCCGCATTGTGTCTCTCTATGTACCGGTAGCGTGCATATTTAGAGCATCCACTGAGAACATGTCCAAGTGTTTCGGGCTCTTGCTTGCAAGCTCGGCAGTTGGTATCGCTTACAGGTACATTCATTATGCGCTCGCGGTAAACTAAGGTGTCTATAACGCCGTCTTGACAGGCAAAAAGAAATTCCTCAGTCTCCGATCTCAATCCAGCATACTTGAGAAACATGTTGGACAGAGCCATCGAGAGCTCTTCTCTACGTATGATGCCGTAGAATTTACCCTGAAGGGGCTTTTCAGCATGTTCTCTTAGTAGAAGCGTATGTTCTGCTTCCTGTATACGACTTTTGAGCACCAGAGGTGTGAGTGATGCTAGGCCATGTGTAATGTCGCTGGAATTAAATAGGAGATCGCGCTCCTCTGCGGCCCTATCTGCTGCATGGTATAGAAACGCCGCAGCATTGGCGACTTCATGTTGATGTACGAGTCGCATAAGGGAATCCGTGCTTTTTAGAACTGAGCAGGCTGTAGCCAGAACCGTTCTTCGATGAAGACTCTAAGCTTAGCAATCCTCTACCCCCTTTATCGCGAGGGAAATATATTCGAGGTACGGAAGATCTAGGATGAAGACTTCGTTGTATTGTCATCATCTTGCGTGTGCTTCGATCAAGTTGTTTTAACTTATCGACGTTCCATTTTACTGCACCAAACCTGTAGAGCAGTATAGGAACGGCCAGCATATTGGTCGCCTGGATCTTATTCTTTCCAGATAATTCGGAAGCCCAAATTTTTCGGAGAATTTGGCGATACCTTTTTCCAAGGGCCGTTTTCAAGTTATGCACATTTTGGGTTTCCGCTTGCGGTATTCCAAGATATGTGTATGTTTTTCCTATACCAAGATGTTGAATGGTATTTCCGCCTATGAGTTGAACATTCTGATCGTCACTGGATGATGTAGTTTCTAGTCTTCCTTGGTGTAGGTGGACGCAGGCAGACTTGTCCAGTCCGAAGCTCATGCCAATCGCTTTAGAATACCTATTTACCGCATCTACAAGGATGGTAAGGTCCTTTTTCGAGGAAGCAAAGAGTTTAAGGTCGTCCATGTATAAAAGCTGGTTGACCTTATATTCTCTCTCCGAAGTTATTATTATTATTGTTATTATTATTAATATTACTGTTTTCCCTTTTCCTGCAAACGTTATCTCACCTTCTTCATCCCCTTCTGAATTCCCAATACAAATGACCCATCCTGTTCCTCTCAGAATTTCAAACAGAGTCCTACCGTCCAGGTCCACCTGTTTGTGTTTCAATTTTCTCCTAAAAGTCTCACACTCTTCATCCCATATTTCCCCTCTCTGTTCCCCCGTCCAAGCATTTAGATCACCTCCTATTAACAGCAATTCGTCATCCATTTTCACCACTCATTTCCTAATCACACTTAAACCTTCCTCTTCTCCCCTTCTACTGTGAACGCCAACTATCCCCACCTTTCTTCTCCCTATCATCACCATTCTCGTCATTACCCCATCCGTTTCCTCAAATCCCATTTCTATTCTGCTTTCTCTCACCAATGCATTCCTTACTCCCGACACCATACCCCGTTTCTCTCGTCTCTTTACCTTCTATTTCTTTACCTCTTGCATCTGCCACATATATCCCTTGGGTAAGTTCCTATTCATTCTCTTCTAATCCTTCTACTATACCCAGGTTTCACTCAACTTGACTACATCCCATTTCTTGACCTCTCCCTAGAATCCTTCATCTTTATTCATTAGCCCTGATATGTTCCGAAACGCAACTCTCACTTCTTTCTTCCTTTATCCCTTCTTCCTTCATCACGTTCCCTCCCTACTTGTGTGGAAAACCTGTCGCCCGGCCTTTTTTCCTTCACCCTCTGCTGTTTTTATTACCTCCTACCTTCTATCCCTAGATTCTGCTTCTACCCCTCGTCACCACGGACCCTCCCTACACACTTCTCTCAATTTTTCTTTCACATCATCCCATATCCACACATTCCCGTTTAACCACATCCTGTCTTTTCCTATCCATAACGTGTTTCCTTTCACTCTTTCACTCCATGCTTTCTGTTTCATCATACACTTTCTTCTTCTTTCATTCCACGTCATATCCTCATCTATCTTTTCTTCCCTTCCCTTTGAAGTTTCCTTTTTTCTCAAGATATCAACTTTTTCTTCCACATTTCTCACTTTCACTATATACATACGCGATTTACCTTCATTCTTCCTTCCCACTCCATTCGCCTTTTCCACGTGCACTTTTGCCCCAATTTCACTAATTACTATATTTCTACTCCGTTTTGTCTTTTCTTCTACTTCCATTTTCCTTTCCAGCTCTCTCAGTCTTGATTTCATTCTCATATTTTCTAGGATAACGTTCGCATTTGCTTCTATTATTGTCTCTTCTTCTGTTTCCCCTTCATCCCCTTTCTTTATATTTTATATTTTCCTTGTCACCACACCATAGGGATGGGCGATTCTGGATCGATTCTTCAAAGATCGATTTTTTTCAATCAAAAGATCGATCTTTTGAATCGATTCTTTGTGAGTCGATTTTTTATTGGATCGATTCTTTACCCCTAGAATCGAAGAAGCGATTCTTTCATTTTTATTTATTTATCTGTCCCTCCTATAGTTGCGTGACCACGGCGTACAATTTTTATTTTTATTGCTCCTATAATTTTGTTGTGTGCCCCAGACTGCATCTCAATCTAAGCGCAAGCGCATCCTGCGCTCAACATGTTTATTATCACAGTTTCGAAATGGAATAGACCTCTTTTTCTATCATGTATTGTTAGAAAGGGAGGTCCGATACTTTGTATGTCATCAAAGTTGCATGTGTAGGAGCCGTCTAATTGGTTGACCTTTTTTTAATTGCGCGTTACGAGACCATAGTTTGTTCAAACATGACATACTAGTATATTTGAGTATATTTTAGTAGACAATAATAAATTATTCCCAATATAAATCAACAAACATTTAAGCATTTTTCCTGGTTTGAAAAGTTTTTTTGTGAAAAAAGGAATAAACAGTGTCTAGTTGTCGATCTTTAATCATTTTATTTGAAATTGAATAAATGTGATGATTTATAGGTAAATATAAAGTATTTAGGACATTTTTACATCGGTCTTGAAAGATCGATTCTTTCAAGATCGATTCTTCTGATTCGATTTTTTTGCTGAATCGATCTTAATAAATTCGAACCTAGATCGATTCATGAATCGATCGTTTCGAGAGAATCACCCATCCCTACCACACCAGATTCCATTCTTCCCACTTCTCTCTAATTTTTCTTATCTCCTCCCAAATCTCCTTCCACCGCTTTTGCATGCCATTCAGTCTACGGTTCGTTTTCTCTCTAAACCCTTCAATGAGATTTTCCAGGCTCTCTAGATCGACTTTCGCTTTTACCTCATTCCTCTCCGGCGGAGACTTCTTATTGACATTTTTCCGCAACTTTTCATCTTTCTGCTCATACTCCTCTTCTTCCTTTGATCTTTTACTTTCTTCCGTCTTATCCCGCTTATCGCTTTTATCCGTAAATCCTCCCCCCTACCTTTATTTATTAAAAAGGTGTCTCGATCCTAAACTACTAGCTCTGGATCTATTAAGCAGTTCCTGACTTGACGGTCTACCTCGAGTCCTCCTGTCAGCTAGTCCCTCTTTCTTCTCTACTTACCTCAAGTTCCTTGGCGTAGTATATTGAACCTCGCCATCATCGGTACTATCTCCGGCATCACCCTTACCCCTCCCTGTTTCGTCGGTCTCAGTGAGATCATCAGCACTGGGGTTGTTGTCTACCTGTTCCCGCCCTCTGCCTGGACCCCACTGGGCTCCTCGCAAGAAACATGCTCGCCTATCTTACCGATCTGCTGTCCCATATCTTCTCTTTCACTTTTCCGTCATCGACAACTAACCTCAAAATTAGAACTTTCAACTTTCTTCCGAACCGTTTCAACCTTA
>CAKNXH010001731.1:86352-121619 GCA_932178445.1 Andricus quercusramuli
ATAATTTTAATATATTGATAACGTTTATAAAATCAATTCATGACAACAGAAGCCTTAAAAAGTACTTCACTTCAAAAAAAATATGTTTCAATTTTTGTCTGTAATTACGTGCTGTAAATACATAATATATGCCAGAAACTTTTCCATCTTTTTCCACGAAAGCTGTTGTTTCATTTTTACTATTTATGACAGTTTCATATTTAAATAGTCTTATTTTCAGGTTAAATTGTTTGTAGGATTTTAATTATTTGTTAAAGAATTATATCTCATTTATATTATTAATTTTATAGCTGTTATATTCGATTCATTATCCAAATTCAAAACGAAGGGGAGACAACCTTACAATAGATAATGATCCTACAGTAGATAATCTATAATTTGAAATACTAATTTATTTTTTATTAATTTTACTTTTTATTTCAATTTAATCAATAGTCAGGACTCTGCATGTGTTAATAAATTAAAATTTAAAATAATTATTGAAGGTATATTTGTGCTTTTCATTAACAATTATCTACTGTAGGTTCATTACCTACTGTAAGGTGGTCTTCCCTACTTTGCCTTACTATCCATCTTGGACAATATATCAATGATTTTGCTTCATTTACAGGAAATTATACAAATTGAAATAAACAAGGAAAAATTTGATTAATTTAATCGCACTTATACTTTCAAATATTTATGAATCCTTTACTATCAGTAATAAGACTTAATAATACCTTACAACATTAGTTTAGTTTATATGCATGCGGGCCTCGATGGAGCCCCCTGGCGCTCAAGCTATGAAGCCTATTGTACCACACGCACACTCTTAACTAATCGCTCTTAGTAGTTGATTCCAGATCTCTTGATGAAGCCCAGTATGTCGTCACCCACTGATCGCGTTATAATCTCCTCAGGCCACTAGCATAAAACATACAGGGATGTTTCATCATCCCTACCTCTTTTCCTGCACTCCGTCGTGGGGTTGTATGCCATTTTGTGCAAGTGATAGTTCAGGTGGTTGTACCCTGTGAGCATCAGAAGCACTGTTCTTATGTCTTTTTGGGTAATTCCAGGATTTTCCTGACTCTGCCCATCCTGTACGTACAGCCCAGGATGGTTTTCGCTTGTCGACAGTCCTCGGTTTGTTTCCAGTATTCCTAGTGTTTTGTCTCAATCTAGCTTTTGATGGTCATCCCGATGCAGAAGACGTTAGTCACCGTACCCCGTACCACTTCTCCTGGCTGTGCTAAATTAAATCTTCTGCCCCTAAGTCGCACCCTAATAACGATGTGGTCCCTGGAGTAGATCTGAAGAACAAAGATCTCATCCAAAAAGCCATGTATGCCTTTGGTGCTTCTTCGCATTGCCCCTTATATATGAGGTAACACCCACCCAAGCCAATAACCCTCTCTCAGCCTTTGCTGTGATGCAAATTAATCTGCATCATGGAGATTTCCGTCTTAGCCATTGATAGGCTAATTCTGGGCGTCTCCGGATGCTTCTGGTCCCGCCCCTAGATAGGGTCGGTAATCTAGAGCCACAAGAGACCTGATGGGAATTTCGGGTAGGCGAACAACTAGAATCCAGCCCATCCTCTTCGGTCTGTTGGAATACACTTTTCACGAGTCGGTTCGAAGAGTGTAGTTCTAAAAGCTCATGCGCTCTAGAACCACTAACGAATCCTCGGGATTGCCGCGAATTAGTACGCTCGTTCTGTGGTACCTTTCGAGACATTCCTTCTCCTGGAATTAAAGTTGTCCCGCGCCCACATGTCTGCGGCCTCCACTAAGTTGGCCCTCGATCTGATGAAGACGCTATTGAATCTGGTAACCCGTCCTCGAGGGGTAACGCGTTAATCTCCTCAGAGATTTTCTCCATTAGCCCGTCCAACTCCTTTGGAGACAAGCTTCAGGATAAGCTGACGCAAGGACAACTCTCACCACGGCGTTATTAGCCATCTTCGCTAAAGTGATGCTCTGTTTTTCAAAAACCTTCTGCTATTTCGACTCCTTGTTTTCAATAGTGTTTTTGGAGCCCTTTTTTCTCTTGTCCATTGAACGAGCCAGAGAAATTGCTCCAGATAATGTTTCTTAGACATGGCACCATGTGAGGTGCCTTACCAGGACCGGCTTTAGGGATATGAGTGCCCTGTTCGAGAAGCAAAATAGTCCCCTCCTCCTAATAAAATAAATAAAATGTTGTCAATTCGATTATTTTTATCAAATAAATACATTAAATTATTTGAGTGATTGTGAATAACAATTGCACTAAATACATGTTTTTTATAAATATATTGAATAAATTCACTCATGTGGTACGTTTTCAAAATACAACTTCTTATTTTATATACATATTTACAGAATATACACAGATTAGAGATACGGAATTAGATGACATCATTTATTATGATTTTTCAAGACTTCATATTCAGCTTCAAAAGAAATTTACTTTTCGAGACTTTATTTCCGAAAATTCGTTAATAAGATC
This sequence comes from Andricus quercusramuli, assembly GCA_932178445.1. Classification (NCBI taxonomy): domain Eukaryota; kingdom Metazoa; phylum Arthropoda; class Insecta; order Hymenoptera; family Cynipidae; genus Andricus; species Andricus quercusramuli. Next base: position 88,825 of record CAKNXH010001731.1, read on the forward strand.
AGAAAAATCTAGTATTTGTAACAGATAGCTTTCAATTGACAAGATCGCTAGAAAACTCAACCTGTCATATGACATAGTCGATCTTAAATACGTTTTAATTAATTTTAACTTGGAAAAGCCTCATTCTGCGGTCGCAGACCTGAACGATAAAGTTTAGCACATCTATAGGTATTGTAAATGCATCCGGCAGCATATACTTTAAGAGCAATAGCTCAGTACACAGTTCTTTGCCATCAACATTTGTTTCATTGTCATGAGTTGGTTTTCCTTCTTATTGAGAGGAAAGCAGTCTAAAACTATTCTCATCAGGGATCCCCTTCAAATTGTACAGAAATGACCAAATCTTATTATGATTCTCAAATTGCTCAAATCGTTCTTTGATTGATTCACGCGCAATATCAAAAATCATGTAGACTGTTGGTCTAGTGGAATATTTATCAACATTGGTTATTTAATTTTTATTTATGTAAACGGATTCCATTTGTTTGAAATTTTTTTTTCAAACTTTGTGGAACTTGCAGTTTATTATCGTTAAGTGGCATAAATATATTTCCAAATATTTTCCAATAGATTAAACAATAAATTATTGTATATTCTCAACTAATAATCAAGGTTGCATATTGGTTAATTTCATATTTACAACTTACCTTCAATATTTAACAAGCCATTGTTCCAACAAATTTAATTGGTTTTAACAATTTTAACTTGTTTAAACTATTAATTGATTGTTGAAACAATTCAGAAATTTAAACAAATTATTGTTTTCATTAATCAGAAGTTTTACTGTTAATAGCAGAAGAGACAAATTTATGAAGTTTGTGGGAAAAATATTGTTTAAGCAAATTGAATGTTCTTGAAAATCATTTATTTTGTTAACAGTTGGAAAATATTTGGAAATAGATTCATGTCACATAATGTTAATAAACTGCCAGTTTGACGAACTTTCGGAAAAAAGTTCTGTGAACAAATGTAATTTGTTCAAATAACTGTTTTAGCAAACAGAACGAGAATGAAGTTCTCAAAAGGTCGATTTCATGAAGAATTGACATTTTAGTTTTAGGGGTGCCAAACCCAGATGTCTGATACATCAAATTTTTCATTGGATCATTCTCAGCAAGCCTCTATACATTCCTGTTACATTTCCCGAAATCCTGAAAGATTATTCCAAAAACTCTAAAAATTGAGTTTTTACCATGCAATTTGCATAGGAAACTTCAAGTCAAATCAGGCAACTTTTAAAATCACGATTAAAAAAAAAAGGATTTTTTTCCGCATCCATAATCAAATGGGGAGGGGCGGTTCGTTACCCTATATAAAAAAAGTATTTTTCGACAACCCTAGGTCACATGTTTCTCTAATTTTGACTACATTTTGTACCATTTTCTGGCATAATTTTGTTTGTTTCTTATCCACTTATCAGAAAGTCATTACTATATTTTTGTAATCTTGTAAAATATACTGAGGTCTCAAATTTATGAGATGGAAAACTGGGTCAGGACTACTTTGCCTTTTTTCAGCCCTCCCGCACACAAGAAATTTTTTCCTACATTTTTCACGTCTGTGAAGTAGATTTCTTGGGGAACAAATGCTTTTATAATTTTATCAAAATTTTATAATTAAAAACTGTTGCTGAAATTTTTGTGAATCCTAAAAAATTTGCTTTATGATCCATATCCAATTTTCATTCCCATGTCATCAATTAAATTACTGTGGATTTTGTAACTGGGACACTCAATAAAAATATTTTGAAAGTATTTTTCATAATATTATTTCTGTTCAAGTGGAAGAAATACATTTTCTATTTTTTTCAATGTCAACAAATTTTCCAACTTATTCTTGAGGTCACTTCAAGAGGGTCAAAAAGTACAAAGTTAGAATTATTAAAAGTGATTTTTTTTAATTAATTAATTTGACGATAATTTTCTTCAAGCGGAACGAGGAAGTTTGTAGAAAAACATTTTTTTAATGTTGAAATAAGTATATATTAACCGGATAGTTTTTTTTTACCTCAACGACATTGCATCTCGTTTGCGAATAAGTTTTATATAAAAAAAAAAAATTGATTAGCATTTCGAACTCGAAAGTTCATTGCCTCACTACCCGATTCGGGTAGTGTTTCTAGGTGGATAAATACTACCAGTGTGGGTCCACCACACCCACGACGGGTCAACAACACGCAGTATTCTCGAACGGTCACCCATCCAAGTACTAACCGCGCCCAACACTGCTTAACTTCAGTGATCTAACGGGAACTGGTGTTTTCAGCGTGGTATCGCCGTTGAGTTTTATATACACAACTGATTTAATATTGAGTCGAAGTGCTGCGGGCAAAATACCAAAAACAAATGATCATTTTGTGGGTGCAAAAGTGGCGAGCAAAGGACATAGTTTGGCCGAAATTTTCAAAGTGGGAAAAATGAGGAAATTACGAAAGCATTAACCATAGAAAAAGCGTTCTTTTTTTGGGGGGAGGGGGGGGGGGAAATAACTGAATAGGAAAATTCAAAGCGAGGGATAGGGGCGTTCATATATTGCCCTTTTTGAAAGAACATAATGTTGAGACGAATTTGAGGTGAAACGATTCTGTAACAACGATACTGGGGTCGATAAGAGAGAATTTAAACGGTTACTTTGAATTATATTCGTTACTCTTAAGCTCTATTATAACATATATATTTCAAAGACCCATCATAAATTTCCTAAATGATTGTCGCTCCTATAACTATTATTCATTTGGTCATTCGGCTTTGGCGCCAAAATATCCGAGTCCAAATAAGAGATTATAGGAGGAGCACAGATCCTTGAACGGATTATTTAAAAAGCTATTACTGATCTTAAGACCTAGAATCGAAAAAACAGGTGTGAAATTGTCTTCTTTCCAGACACCTGAAAACGCAGGTCCAGGCAGACACAAAGTAAAATCCCATAGCGGCGCCCGCGCCCCCCAGTCACAGCGTCCTGTGTGACCGCACAGCTCGCACACCCCAAAAGCCGTCCCTGGCCTTAGCTGCTGATTGAAAGCCGTGCTAAGCGGGCTTTCCTTTTCTACTCTTCCTGCCCTACTTGCAGGAGGCGGGTCTCGATACCATGGGATTTTCTAGGTGTCTCAAAGTCTCCGTTAAGATACCTACTTTATGACTTCAACGTGTCTGTCTTAAGTAAAGAGACCCGAGTCGAAATATAGGCCCTACTTTGACGCTGTTCACGCTGTCATTTGTAGGGGCTAAGGTTTCAAAGTAGAAGCTATTCCAATGCGATTTTTGCCCCTACTTTGCCGCTCTAATGAGCACAAATTTCCAAATCTTCCACTTGGAGCGTCAAAATAGGGGCTCAGTTTTTGCTTCTACTTTAATGCTCCACATTCTACCTTCCCGGACAAAATGAAATTATTTGACGAAAGATTATAACAAGAGTAGAGTATGATGAAAACATAGCGACATTTGCGCAATATTTTAAGTTATTTTGCATAATCATTCAACAACAATTTCTTATTGAGCGTTGAAAACAACCTGTATGTAATATTGAGTAAATGAATATACAACATAATTTTGGTTTTTTCATTCGTCAACAGATCCTAAGTTTTATGCAACTTAAAATGAAAACTACTATTTGTTATTAAATGAAGATGCAAAATGTTATGAAATATGTACACAATGTCACAGTGTCCTCGTTTCACTTAACTTTTGTTAATCTTTCGTCAATTAATATGTTTTCCGTGCACTTTTATATTCCTTTCGCTGGTGAGTTATAAATCCTTTTTCCCTTATAATTTTTGTATTAGAATCTTTTAAAATAGAACGAAGTAATTATTGATATCACAAAATGAACAATTATAAACCTATAGCAGTGTGTTTCAAAAACGAACAAAGTTCTATAATAAATTAAAACATATTATGATATAAATATCGAAGTATACATATTATAGAACAGCATAAGTTTGATTATCCTGCTCGTTTTCCTTTTTTTTGCAATTCCACTTGTACTAATGTTGGTTTTTCGCTTTCGGAACCCATATACCCAGGTGCGAATTGACCGTTGGCCCACGGTCGGGCCAACAGTCGGATGGTCGGTCCAACTTTGTGCGCCACTGGTCGGGCCAACCAGCTAAATGATAACGGTCAACCGCCTTTGGATTCTCAAAGTCGGCCCGATATTTGGTCCCATATATGGGCCATCTTTTAAGATGATGTCGGCCCAACCCTGGACAACAATGTGGGGCCGACTTTGATTTTGAAGGTTCGTACTACACAGGTGGAAATACACAAAATAGGTATTCAAAAAATAAATAGTAATTGATTGCGAGTATTTTGTCTATAAATGTTAATGATCCTGCTTAGATTGGATACATATATTACATTTTTTTAAATTATATTAAAAATAAAATTTCTAACCCTACGGGGTTTCGAACCTACACCTATACCTGAATCTATCGCCTAGCAGTCGGGAGTCTTACCCATTACTCTATACCTGAAGAATTGAAAGTCAATGAAAAAACCATCCTCATAAGCTTCAGCTCAGAGTAGTTAAAAAACAATTTGTTAAATGTTTTTTCTCATTAATTTTTGTATTATTATGCAACATATATAATATGAATATAAATTATATAATATTTTAATAAATAATTCAAACCAATGTTATTTCGACGGTCGGGCCATCTATTGTCCAGAGTCGGACTGAACGTACTTTAACGGCTTTTTTTTAAGAATGAACCAGCGTTTATCCGACGGTCGGCCCATATTTGGGCCACGGTTTGACCGACCGTCGGGTGCAACATGGTGACTTGTACAAGCCAATTTTATGCCGACGGTCGGGCCATCTCTTGTCCAGAGTCGGGCCGACCGTTCTTTCACAGTTTTTTTAAACAATGAACCAGCGTTTACCCGACGGTCGGCCCATATATGGGCCAAGGTTTGACCGACCGTCGGGTGCATCATGGTGACTTGTACAAGCCAATGTTATGCCGACGGTCGGGCCATCTCTTGTCCAGAGTCCGGCCGACCGCACTTTCACGGTTTTTTTTAATAATGAACCAGCGTTTATCCGACGGTCGGCCCATATTTGGTCCAAGGTTTGACCGACCGTCGGGTGCATCATGGTGACTTGTGGCTAACCGACTGCTGTATCCAGAGTTGGACCGACCGCATTCTTTCGATCGTACCGACCAATCTGCCATAGTTTATCCGATCGTCGGCCCAACGTTGAGCCAGAAATGGGCCGACAGACGGCTTTTCGGCCACCGCCGACGTCGGTCGCCAACGTCGGTGAGACCATGGCAGCTTGAAAACACCTTAGTCGGCCCAACTCTAATTACCGTAGATCGGTTACCAAAGCAGGGCCAACTTCGGGCCGATGGTCAATCTCTGGCAGCCGACCGAATTTCGCACCTGGGTAAATATGAACTAATTAATTATTTTTATTGTTCAATCACATATACGTAGAAGACGTTTATACATTTTAATATTCTTTCAAAATAATAAATTTGTAATAATCTTAACAAAATAATTATTATTACTACAATAGTACTAAGTAACAAAATCAAGTTAGGTGAAGGCCCCGTTAACGAAAAATGTTACTGTGTTGTATTCTTAATAAAAAATATAGAATAAAAATAAAATCTGGATTTAAATCACAATTATGTTAATTTTTGGCCATGACCTCTATAACTTTTAACCTAATAAAGATATTCATTATTTTCTTTTATATTCGAATAGAGTTTATCGTCTTCTTTCAGAATGCGATAGAGAATTGAAAAAAGGTTCAAAATTAACAAAATGGGAGCGGTTTTTCTCAAACAATTGGTATTGGAATGAAAACATTATGAATTATTTTTAACAAATTCTGTAAATAAGTAATGGAAGTTAATAGAAACAAAATTATCTTTTGAGGGTTTTGCAAACAAAATAAGTAACTAATTATGAAATAATATGTATACAAAGTATTTTTTTAGTTGAATTGAATGCAAGTAAGTTAGATTTCGAGTCATGATTATGAAAAAATGTAATTATATAGTACAATGTAAAGTAAAGTGGTCTATTTACCGCTAATAGCTAGCACTCTCGCTTCCAACTGAATTGTTTTTTTTCTTTCATATCATTTGACATTAAAAGAGCTACTCAGTCTACTTCTCTACTTTCCTTGGGAATCATTGATAATTGAATGACATCTTGTTTTTTATCATCTATCCACCAGACCAGCGCAAACTTCTTTTCTCTTGAAGCCATTTCAGATATCATTATTTTAATATTTATCACGAAAACAAAGATATTTTCTTTGACCATAACCACTAAAATTGACATTTCTACAAACTGCAGCGACGCCATATTTGAGCGTGAAAATTTGAAATTTCAGTAAGTGTATGCGAACTGCAAAGAGAGCGAAGTCAATAAATAAAATTTAAGAATACGTCAAAGCTGTTAGATTCCAGGTCTAATTATATCGGAGAAATGTTCATTTCCTTATTTCTAACCGTGTGTCTACTTTCGGGACCATTGTCATTAAAAACCGCCCAATCAGACAAACGGCACCTGGTGCCGACTGTAGCAAAAGAAAATATATATGAAGATAATATCAAAGATAACATTATACAGTTATAGGTATGTGGTAGTCGCTATCCTATCTATTTCATAAAAAAAGTTACTCTACAGAGTAAAAAATATATCAGAGCAATTCCATGTCAAATCATCTGAAGAATTTCAGCCATTGTTGATAGTTGTGATGAAAATTCTAGTATCCGTCCTCTTAGATGTTGCAAGGAAAAAACCCAGTTTTAGAAATATATTTTTTTAACTGCGTCCTATTACGAATAATTAAAAAAAAATGACCTTGATATCACTCAAGTCACGAAAGTTTTGAAAATTTTAGAAAAGAGGACCAAAATTTTCAATTTTTAATATCCCTCAAGTTTTTGGATTAGGAAAAAAATTATTCTAGCGTTTTTCTTTCAACACCTTGAAGAACGTATACTAGAATTTTCATCTAAATTACTAACAATAGCTGAAATCCTTGAGATGATTTGACATGGAATTGCTTATGATTACGATATTTTTTAAGAAATGTGAAGAGATCGACTTTTGAGGTTAGAAATTTCATTCGAAACCCTCCATTCAACTCAACAAATTTTAAAATTACAATTAACAACAAAGATAAGTATTATGAAAAAGAAAAGATAAAACATTAGTGTTGAGCCAATTTTCCTCTGAAATAGATGTCTTGATATCATATCAAACTTTTTATTTGATTTTTGTTAACAAAAATTATTATAAAATGTTATACAGAGATTAAGAAGTGTCTAAGGAGGAGTTAAAAATATACAAAAAGTTACGGAGCGTTAAAAGAGAACTTACAAATTATGTGAAGATTATAGAACTTCAAAGGAGAGGTTAATAAAACTCAAGAACGTAGAGACAAGCTCTGCAATGTAGGGGCTAAGACTTATGTAGAAGCAAAATAGAATGAAAATATCTTTAAGAGCGGCTAAGTAGGAGCTAGTAGAATAAGCAGCTTCAAAGTAGAGGCAATACTTCCACTTAGAGCATCAAAGTAGGGCCTATATTTCGACTTGGGGAGGCACGCCGGGCACCTCGAAAAGCAGTTACTCTGGTTCACATATTCCAGATCTATAGTCCGATGAGACCCTCAGGCTCTCCTACAAGCTACAAGGTTACGTGGTCCCTAGGGAGAGACCTTAAAACATTATTTGTTGAATATTTAACAGAGCATGAATAGGTAGGAATAACCATATTACTCAATTGTGAAAATGATGTCATATATATGGTAATTTCAATGATGTTTTGTCATAATACTCATTTCTGTTCTCATAAAACTTCAAATGATCTTTGATGTGTATAAAAAACATCAAACAATAAGGTGTTAAGCTGTCTCGTATCGACCCATGCTTTGGGGAGATATGAGACATGTGCACAAATCTATAATTTTCATATTTTTATCTCAATCACTATTTTTGGAACACTTCGTTTTTTCTATATCGTTTCCCACTGTTATATCGCATTCCTTTATATGTATAATATTACATTGCGTTTCTATACCGCTGTATTATTTTTAACCAGATTTATCTCTCAGACATTTCTATCCTTCTTCGAACAGTTTTGTATTTCTTATTCTATTTTTGTTTTAAAGCATTGTAACTGTTTTTATCCTTTTTCTTATTCAACTCAATTTCTCTTGAAACAAGTGAACTGTTGGGTGCGATAAGAGGAGCCTACTTGAATTTTAATAAGTCACTTGTTTTTCATTTGTCCTTCATGAAGTGATGTGCAATACAACTTGAAAACTAGGGTTTTCTAAAAATACGAGTAGCCTGTTATTGGCAAATTAGAAAATAAATTCATAGAATAAGATAGGTTTTATAATTGATTAGAATGGAAAATGAAATGGAAAATAGGAATAAAAGTAGACAATGCTTTAATTCTAGACGGAAAAAATACTTATCGTTTCCATGTAGTTATTGCCAACTATTTTGAGGTGCGAATAAAATAAAGCTGATTCGCAGTTCGGATAAGTCATATGTCACTATGGGCTTGGTTACACCGACGAGCCTACAGTAGGCCAGCTTACTATAAGCTGGCGTAAATACGAGGGGCTCAGTTTCGCGTCGGCGCAAAAGCGTTTTCGGTACTGGCTCTCTGTCGCACACGTGGATTCTCTGCTGCAACTGCGCCGACGCGAATCTGGCCACTTTCATTCAAACTAGCTTATTGTAAGCCGGCCTACCGTAGGCTCGCCGTTGTAACCAGGCTCTATGACGAATCTTTAGAATGGGATTCAAACCATCTGTTTTCTCGTAGTTACTATGAACATCCATTATGTATATCATACTGCAAAATAAATATTCAATAAACACGATTCGAATCAAGAACATTTGAGTCCTATTTTAAAGATTCGTAAAAGTGACAGATGTTTAAACCGAACTGCAGGTACGCTCTATTTCATTTGCACGGCAGTGTTCGTAACGCTCAATCCTCTTATTGATACGAATTATTATCTTTAGGCTTGTCTGTGGAATGAAGGAAGAGAGAACACATAATGAAATACGATTTCTGTACCCATATCTTGTTGAGAACAAGATGTTAAGTGATAACACAATAATGAAATCGAAAAACTTGTTTTTTTAATTTAGGTTCGCTAATCCTGTACCAGCAGGTAAATGGAGTGGAATAAGACCAGCAAATTCATTTGGAAATATATGTGTTCAAAGTGACAAGGGTCACATAAAAGGAAAAGAAGATTGTTTATTTCTAAATGTTTACACACCTCATCTTGACTTTAATTCTCCATTGGTAAGAATTTTTATCTAAATTTCAACTTCATATCACGCATATCATAAATTAATATTGCTGATTAATTCTCAGAATAACAATACTTTGTTACCAGTAATGGTATGGATCCATGGAGGTAGTTTCAATAGTGGAAGCAGTAATATGTTTGGTGCTCAATACCTTCTGGACAAGGACGTAATTTTAGTTACCATAAATTATAGACTCGGGATTTTTGGATTCTTGAGCACCGGAGATTCTGTCGCTCCAGGAAATTTTGGAATGAAGGACCAGGTTCTAGCGTTGAAATGGGTCCAAATAAATATTCAAGCTTTTGGAGGAGATAAAAATCGAGTGACCTTATTGGGACAAAGTGCAGGGGGCGCAAGTGTTTCTCTGCATGCCATTTCGAAAGCAAGCAACGGTACGTATTAGTGATGATGAGTGACTTTTAAGCTGATTATTATAGTTACGACAATAATAGTGAACAAATGATTAGTTATTCCTTTGAATGTATTAAAGCTGTTTATTCATAACATGACCTGACTGTACAGAAAAATATACTGTGGCTGGAAAAAATCCACCTTTAATACAGATTAAATAAAATGCTGAAGGAAAGTAGTAACTCGTTGATGCAGTAATTATTGAAATTGATTTCCAATCCAAACTTGGTTTAGTCGATAAGTCACAAATACATTTTCAGTATCTTCGAGAAATATTTGATAAGCCAATGTTTGCTTTAATCATGTGGTATCAATAATGGATTCTGAACATTTTCTGATCATTTCTATTTCATGTACTTACAGGCCTATTCCATCGGTACATAATCCAAAGCGGTCCTAATTTGTCACCATGGGCATATCAAAAAAGAAGTAACTATGTTATATTCATTAGGGGAATTGCTGCACTAGTCTTTTGTCCATTTTTCACTTCACATAACACTGTTAAGTGTCTTCGAAATAAAAGTGTTGAAAGTTTAATGAAGACGAGTTCAATATTTGGTACAATTGCACGTTTTGGTCAGTTAACTTGGACCCCTACTGACGAACCTGATGATGAGGGTGCATTTTTAACAGATAGTCCACAAAATCTCGTAAAACAAAACCAAATGAAGGATTTACCATTTATCAGTGGGGTCACGAGTGATGAAGGGCTTTTTCTTACTAGTGGTGAGTAAGTAGAGAAAGTTATGAATAATACATTTCTTTAATTAGACTCTATTCTCTTTCATAATTTCTGTTAACAAGTTGAATGCGACTGGCGTGGGGCAGCCAGAGAGAAACGTTTTGTCACTCTTAAGTTTTAATATAAAGATCCTACAATTATAAATGTGAAAGACAATCGATATTTTTAAGGGCTATTCAAAATTCTACTAATTTACTTTATTATAATTTGACTTGATCGAATCCAACTACGATCCGATTTCCAACCCGCAAGTGAATTCATACATGTCACATGAAAAAATTAATGTCAGTTAGTTTTGAAAAACAAGCCCAGATGAAGACTCTGGAAGCTACGACACGATCCTCCCCCTAAAGGTTCATGCATACTCGAACGCAAAACTGAATGTGAGCGGGCGTTCGCGTTTGCGTCAGGATAGAAACTGTGTTAAGCAATGGTTTGGTTCACACTGGACAAGCGCATCGCCGGAACGCTGACAAAAAGTCTAGCCTGACGCGTTTCACAGTTTTGACCGTACGCCTCCACACTGGGGCAAGGGTCCGTTTATACTTGAACGCAAACGCGTAGCTGCGTTCCACTCTACTGAACATAGGATGGAGCTATGCTCGTAGTGGGACCAAACGGATATTTTTCGTTCAAAAAAGTCTACAGACTTGAATTTTGCCCCGATTTGCAATCATTTTTAAACCTATTTCTCTCCTCGTCGCTAAGACCTGTGATGTTCAGCGTTTTTTTGTGCGCTTCTTTCTTTTCTTTTTGGGCTGCCTCAGTTTCTTCATTCCAAAGAATAATCCGAAATGGAAAAACCAATAATTCCAACATTTTCCACAACAATCGTTTATGAATATTATAATTATTTTTTTCTAGAAATTGTTACTGACGATCACTCCCACAATAATTTAAAGTATTTCCAGATAAAAAAAATTTTTTAAAACATAAATTACAATATTTTTTAAATATATGAAAATTTTTTGATATTTGAAATGAAATAATAACAATAACTTATAACAATTGCTTATTGTTAATCAACAATTGTTGTGTTTTCACGAATATAATTGAACATATATTATTTTTAAGAATACCTGCATCAATTCAGATGATAAAAGGCAAACCTCAAATGAAAAAATCCATAAATTCCAAATTTATGCCAAAAATTGTGTGTAACTATTCTAATTGTTAATAATTTATGGATATTCTGACCAACACTCACTCTCACAATAATTTGATGCATTTGTAGCTAAAAAAATGTTTTTCAACCGCAATTATGATATTTGGCTACTTGTTAATTTTATTTGTTGACAATAATTAAAACATACAATAATAAAATTATTTGTATTCTGGGAGTACTCTTGCGTGGTAAGAGGGTGTCATTTGTGGGTAACTTTTTGGTCCATTCCGTTGTAAAACTGGTTATTATTGTATCGCAATGAACTTAGCAGATAATAATTGTTCATAATGTTTGTTCACATTCTAGTACTATAATCCCTGTCGGATGTTGCAGCAGCTTACGGTAAAAACCGCAAAAATATGTATAAATTAAAGGTAACTGAAAGTCTTTGAGTAGCAAAGCACATGTAGAGTCAAAGACCAAGAAACGAAGCTGTACCTAGTTAATATAAAAGTATATGGTACGCAGGTAGGCAAAGGTGGGTAGGCAGACCGTCAGTAGACAACACAAAATGTGGAACTTGCATGTTGGTGGCGGAAGTGAGAACGTGGTTAGTGTCAGGTGGTGAAAGGATTTACGGAATTTGTGTGGTAGGTGTGAGTGGAAAGGGAGGGCGGAAGCGGAGGAGGTGAGTAGGGTTGTGTGGGGTGAATTGGGGAGATAGAAAGTAATATTGAGCGTAAGTGTGAGGTGCGATTCAAGCAAATTGAGAAAGTGAGGTTAGGTTAGCAAGGAATCGGGGGAGTTTGTGGTCAGGAGTCTTGGAACTTCGAGGGTCAAGGGTGGAGCTCGAAAATTTGGGGCGATCTTATGTGAGGGAAAGGGGTGTCTGCAAGGGCTGTGAGGAATTGGAAAACAAAAAAAAAAAAAAAAAAAAAGGAAAAAAGGGAAAATTTGGCGGCAATAGAGACAGCATTCTGCAGAGACATCTGTCGGTTGCGTAGGGTACTGCATGGTGAGGTCCCAGTTAACGGCGGCAGAGCGGGAGGTGGGCAGTGAGAGTACTGGTAGTGACGTTGACGGGGAGGAAATTTTCCACGTGCCACGACGGCCAACAGTACGTGGCTCGGTGTCTAGTGGCGTGTCAGGGCCGGTCCACAATGAGAGTCGTAAGCGTCGACGTTCGAACGCATATGCATATCTAACGTCATAGGTTCGTTGTTACCAACGGTCGCAGCGAGAAAATGAAAAATGCGAAACAGCAAAACTGCTCGGATAATTGGCAACAACGTGCGTATGACGTCAAATACGCATATACGTTCGAACGTTGACGTTTGCGACTCTCATTGTGGACTGGCCCTCAGGGAGTGGGAGAAATCGGGACGGAGGGAACAAAGGAAGAGAGAAGGTTAGGGAGAGAACGTCGAGCGCAAGTGACGGGGAGGATCTCTTGAAGAGGAAGAGAGACAGCCAAGAAAGTCCGGACAAAAGCGTGGTAGAGTCAGTTTAAAAAAAGCGGGAGAACTAGTGGGACACCTCCCCAAAAAATGGAGGGAAATGTGGAGAAGGAGGCTCTCGGTATGCTGATAGGCGAGATCGGGGGCTGAGGGACGACGTAAGGGGGCCTAAAGAGCAGATGGAAGGCATGAGGGAGGATTTGAGAATTAGAGATGAGAGATGGGAAAAGAAGATGAAAGAGATGAGGGAGAGAGTAGAGGGGCTAGAGAGAGAAAGGAAAGAGAAAGAAGTTAAAATAAAGCAGATGGAAGAGGAAATAAGGGTGTGGAAGGAAAGGACGGGAAAAAAGCTTGAGAAGATGGAGGGCAGCACGGAAATGGAAGGAGGAGACGGAGGTGGGGGGAGCGAGATTAAAGGTATTTGGGAGAGGGTAGAAAATATGATAGAACAGAAAGTCGGAGAGCGTAGGAGTGAGAAGGAGGAGAGGGCGAACAGGGAAAGGTTAAGGGCAATGGAGTTGAGAATGGAGAGAAAAGAGAAGGCAGACAGGAGGAATAATATTGTGGTAAAAGGGTTGAAGCTAAAGAGCGGCGAAGAAAGAGAGGGTGTGGAAGCGCTAATACAGAGAATAGAGTGGGTTAAAGGCAGGGTGAGGAAAGTTAAGTTGGAGGGGAGAAAGGACAAGAAAGTGGCGGTTGTGGAGATGGAGAGCTGGGGAGAAAAGTTGGGGGTAATGAGAAATAAGAATCGGATAGAGGATAAGGGAGTTTTCATCGATCACGATTTAACGAAAAAGGAAAGGAATGTGCAGAGAATGCTGAACGACAGGGCTAGAAGGGAGAGGAGTAAATGGAGATCGGCGAAGGTAGGATATCGGAAAATAAAAATAGACAAGGAAATGTGGGTTTGGGATGAGGAGAAAGAGGTGCTGAAGGAAGTGCAGGAGAATTGGTTTTGTAGGCAGTAGGGGGGGGGGTAGTGCAGGATAGAGGAGTAGTAAAGGTGTTGTATTGGAACGTAGCAGGGATAAGGAAGAAGGGTGAGGAGTTCTGGAGGTATGGGAGAATTATAACGGGGGTTAGAGATGGATTAGAGGAAGAAGTTCATGGAGAGGAAGAGAGGGAGGGAGTGCGAATGAGGGAAGTAAAAATAGGAGGGAGAGTATGTAAGTTTGTGATAGTGTACAATAAGGATGGGATGGAAAGAATTTAAGAAAGGGTGGAAGAATTGCTAGGCGAAAGAGAGGAGGATATGGTGGTACTAGGTGGGGATTTTAATGCGAGGATGGGAAGGGAAGGGGGCCTTTACAGGAAAGGGGAGAGTTTCAGAAGGAATTCGAAGGATAAGGTAATAAATAACAAGGGGGAGATTCTAAGGGACTGTATGGAGGATAAAGGGTGGGCAGTGGCGAATGGTATGGCAAATTCGCAGTAGAGGGGAGGGTGGAATCAGACCATCAGCCATTAAGTCTGTGGATAAGAGGTAAGGTTGGCGGAAGACAAGGCAGGGAAGAAGTCTCGATAAGAGAGACGGTCACCTGGACAAGGGAGGCGATAGAGAAGTATTAGGAGAGGCTAGGAAATGTACGCTTCGGAGGGGAGTCGGTGGAAGAGATATGGGAGGATCTGAAAGAGAAGGTGAAAGGGTGTGTGCAAAAGAAGGTATTTAGGAAGAAGAAGAAAGGAATGGTGAAGCCGTGGTGGGATAGGGAATGTAAAAAGTTGAAAAGGAAGGTGAAGAGGAAGTATGATAAGTGGAAAGAGGGTAATGCGAGAAGGGAGGAGTACGTAGAAACGAGGAAGGGGTTTAGATTGATGTGTAAGAAGAAAGAACAGAAAAAGGAGAAAGATCTGGAAGAGGAGTTAGCAAATGTTAAGACAGAGGGGGACGTCTGGAAGATAATAAATAGGTTTAGGAAGCGTAGGGTGGGGGTCAGTGAGAAGATAGGCAGTGAGGAGTGGAGGACATTTTTCAAAGAATCTTTCCAGGGCTCAGATTCAAGGAAGACGGAGGGGGGAAGTAGAAGAACGGGGAAGGCAGAGATGGAGGAGTTGAATAACGAGGAGATAGAGAAGCAGATAAGGAAGTTGAAAAGGTCAAAAGCAGCAGGGCTGGATGGAGTAGACAACGAAGCATGGCTGTTTAGTACACAAGAGGTTAGGGAGAGGCTGAAGGAGGTAATGAAGAAAGTATGGAGGGGCGAGGGATTCCCAGGAGGGTGGAGGGAAGGGTTAATAGTGCCACTGTATAAGAAAGGGGGTAGAGATAGGCAGGGAAATTATAGAGGGATTACGCTAATGAATACGGCGTATAAAGTATACGCGATGGTGGTGGCAGAGAGACTGCGAAAGGATGTCGAGGGGAAAGGAATATTGCCGGAGACGCAGGCAGGATTTAGGGTGGGTAGGAGTACTATCAAGAATATTTACGTGCTGCAGCACGTGGTGGATAGAGAATTAGCGAAGAAGGGGACGAGAGTGTACGCGTTTTTTGTGGATCTCAAAGGCTCGCTATCGTCGGTGGATAGGGGGAGGTTGTGGGAGGCGATGAAGGACAGGGGAGTAGAGAGAGGCCTCATTGAAAGGGTAAGGGAGATATATATGAAGAGACCAAAGATAAGGTAAGAGGAGGGCAGGGGATTTCAGAGGGATTCTGGATGGATGGGGGGTTAAGGCAAGGTTGTGCACTTAGATCACCGCTTTTTCCGATTTTAATTGCGGATATGGAAAGTAAGCAAGCGAGGAGGCCTTAAAGGAGATGATGAAGAGGTTGAGAAGATACCTGGATAAAAAGGGGTTAGGGCTGAATGCGGAAAATTCCAGGGTTATGGTGTTCAGAAAAGGAGGAGGAAGGGATAAGGGAAGGGAGTGGAAGTGGAAGGGAAAGGAGGATAAGGAGGTGAAAGAGTTTGTGTACCTGGGCTTCGTGTTTCGAAGGAATGGGGGAGTGGATGGTCACATGAAAGAGGGAGTGAGGAGGGCAAATGTGGTGATGAGGCAGATGTGGGGGTTCGGAAAGAAGTTATTCGCAGATGATTTTGGAAGGAGAATGAGATTGTTTGGTTCACTAGTTATGAGTGTGCTATTGTATGGGGTAGAGGTGTGGGGGTGAAGGAAAGTGTAGAGGTGAATAGAACGCAGGAGAGGTATGTAAAGCGGACCCTGGGGTTGGCAAGAAACAGGCCTAATTATATTGTCAGGAGGGAGACGGGGAGAACGTGTGTAGGAATTCTAGCAGGGAGCCGGGCGTGTAAATTTGAGGAGAAATTTTGGGAAGAGGGGAGAAGTAGGCTGGTTAGGGAGTGTTGGTGGGAGAAGGAAAACAGGGGAGGTTGTGGGAAGATGGAGGCTGAGAGGGAGAGGTTCTTTAGAATAAATGGACTGCAGATGGATGAAGTGAGAAGGATGCACGAGGAAGGAAGGTTTATGACTTGGTTAAGCAAAACAGCATGGAGAGAGAGAAGACAGAAGGGGAAGAGAGAATATTTGAGTCAAGATTTAACGGGAACTATGTGTGGATTATGCCAAGGGCAAGAGCGCAATATTCATGTGAAAAAGGAGAGAAAGGAAATCAGGAGCTTATAGCGAGGATGAGGTGTGGGTGTATGGAGGGTTTCAATAGGTTCTGGCTCTCTCGGGAGAAGAGGATGTGTGAACTGTGTGGAAAGGGGGATGCAAGAGTGGAGCACTGGTTGGAGGAGTGCGTGGAGGTGAAAAGAAGTGAGATAAGCATGGAGGTATTGTTGCATGAAAAGGGGGGAAAAAGGGCAGTAGCATGGGTGAAGGGAGTGTTGGGTAAGATGAAGATGAAGAAAAGGAAGGAGGAAGGGGAATGGAGACGGAAAGATTGTGAATAGGAGAGAAAGCAGATATAAGTAACATGTAAATATTGTAAATAGTAGATAAGTAGTAGGTATTAGAGCGAAAACAGAGGTTGGCAAGCGAGGCAATGCGAAAAAGTAGTGACATGCGAGCGATGCGAAGCGAGGAAGGCAAGGTGATAAGAGAGTGCGGCTTAGAGATAAGGAATGCATGGATGTTAGTTTTTAAGGATTAGTTTTAAGAAAATTCTGTAAAAATGGATGTGTAAGCAAGTCAATTTTTTAAGGCCAGCAGGCTGAAAAATAAACGTTTATCTATCTATCTGTCTATACAAAATGTGGTAGCCACATGTTTTGGAACGGCGGAGAAATCGCTAAAATGATTTTCCATCTCTGCTTTTTTACCTCGCATGGTTCTTCTGTGAAGTGGAATTTTCCATTGTTGATAACATTTTTCGCGATTAACAAAAACTATGCATTCTCTTAAAAAATGGTATGAACCAAAGTTCATCTTTTTGAGGTGGACAATTTTGCTTCTTAACATTTTTGTTTACATCTTTTATAGCTTGGCAGGAAAATTGAATTTTGAATGTTTTAAAACGCATTTTCGGTGGATAAAATCAAAACCTTTTGCCAAAAATGGCTGTTTAAAGATCTCGTTCTTTTTTAGGCCTTCGCAAAGCCTACACGATACTACAGACATACACCTCCTTAACCTCCATTTTCACTGATAAACTTCATATACATAATGAGGATTTGAAAATTAAAAAGGTTTTATTTTCGAATAAGAATAAAAAGAATGAAAAAGAAAAGTTAGAAATTTAATAATTATTAAGCTTAAAGAAATATTTGAAAATATAAAAATAACAAATATTACTAAGTACAATCCACTTGCATTGTCTTTAATCCATTCAAAATATAATACTTCGATTTTGCCATTATTTCTGATATCTACATTAATATAATATTTTTTAAATAAACAAAATAAAAAATCAAGAACCTTAAGTTTGCTAGGAATTTTTTAGTGAGTAATTTAAAAAAAAGTGAGTCGGTTGAGAATAGCGACCTGCAGCTTCATCCTTCCGCGAACATCCATTCCTGATGAAGCCCTGTGCCGTTGCCACACTGCAGTGGACCGCGACGAGTTTTGCTGTTCGCCTCTACTCAGTATAACTCAAAAATGCGTTCCAAAGTGCTCGCGTACGCGTTCGCTTTCGCGTTTGCGTTTTCGTTCGAGCATGAATGAACCTTAATGAAACTGGAGTTGTACCTATATGCCGCCCAACTCATCCCTTTTCACAACAACAGAAGACGATCGAGTCGGGAAAATCACTTCACTATAATTCAGAAACCATTTTTGCCAAATGCACTGGTCACTGTTAATAGATCATTTATCGTTACATTTCATGGTAATCCGAGAGAGGCACAAGCACAAGGAACTATTCAAAAATTACTAATTTAATTTGAGAATAATTTATGTTGAAACAAGCATTGAGAGTTTACAATGACGGGTCGGAATAATAAAGCGAGTCAAACTTGGTCTCAGAAAGAGGTCACAAGTGCCCGGCAGGAAAGTCGAAAAATAATTGAAAATAGAAAGCTGGATATCGCCCAACCAGCCGAGCAAGCCACAACACAATAACATTACTGCCTCACATCGAAGGTTGCAAGGTCTTGAGCAGCAAGAAATGATGCAAGTGGCCGCGCGGGACAATGGTGTCAGGGACAAGCTCCTAAATAATCACAAACCTTATTAGGAATAGTAAATTAGTGAATAGTAAAATAATGTAAATTATAAACTTATTAGATTTTAACTCAGTCAAAAATTGAATAAGCACAAAAATATTAACAGTTTCAAATTTAGTATTAATAGTGTAATTATTTACAATTATTTTCTGATTCCAGGTTTATATTCGAACGATGTATTGTATGGTGTTGTCAAATTTAGTCTCAATACTTTGATTGCTCATTTTGCTGATTACTACTTTGAATCTAAAAATAAAGATGGATTTACAGCAGCTGTGAGAAATTTTTATTTCAACGAGACATTAATTTCCACTGGAAAATATGAGGTATGTACAATATCTGAAAAAACTCCCGAAAAGAGCATACCACCTTCAAATGAAGGTTGTAGATCTTTTAAAAATACATATTTGATGTTAAATACATTTTTACTCGACGAACGATAGTTTTCGAAAAAGCGGTCGTTAAATATTTAAAAACACAGAAAACCATCACAATCAGTGTGAGATGGATTGTATGAAAAATTCCGGTAAGGCTGTATACGAAAATTATTTATGTGGCCAGTCAAAGGGGCACATTTCCACCCTCAAGAGACGTTGGAAAGGGGTAGGGATTTGACCAACATTATTTCTGTGACCAGTCATAGGGGTGCTTTCCCACTCCTATGAGACGTCGGAGAGGGCAGAGGGGTAAGGGTTTCTGACCAATATTATTTCTGTGATCAGTCACAGAAGGGCTGCACACGTTACTGGACTCAAGCCTGTTGTACATACTAACTAAATTTCAATAGCAATTTTCTCAGAAACTATCAATCTGGGAGGCAAAGTATGCAGAACGGAATATGTATATTCTGATTGAATCTACAGCTTTTGTCTGAAAACTCTTAAAAAATTGTTTGCATTTACCGAGATAAATTCAAAAAACCATGACTTCCATGGGGTTTCCATGGTTTTCGCCATGGAAATAAAATTTTCGGGTATTTTCACTATCATATTCGTAATCAGCGTCTCAATATACATGATTATATAAAATTTCAAATCAATTGGAGGTATGCGCTTTTCGGAAGTTCACCCCAATATCTAAACAATATTAATTTCTGTATTCAGAATAATTTATTTGAGTTTGAAAATCGGTTTAGCTATATTTAATATGATGAAAACTTCACAAATAATTATAAGAAAATGATCCACTTTCTAATAACTGAAGGAAAATAATGTTTTATATAGTTTTTGGAAAGCCTCACAAGATTGGTCAGTGATGGTTTTTTCCACTACCCACAATTGACGATGTTGCAGAAAGTAACACCTAAAATGAATAGTTCTAACTATTTTTATAACTTTGGATACCTGGGAGCAGTAGTAGGCCCTTATTCTAGAATGAAAAACAATGGAAATCATGGCGTTGGTCACGAGGAAGAAGTGCGTTACATATTTTCGGTTCCTTCTCAGCCCTTAAAACTTACAAATTTGAATCATACCAAAATAGACATTTCAATAAGCAAACTAATGGTGGACATGTGGACATCCTTTGCTTCAAATGGGTTAGTGTTTTCTTAAGTTTATTTTTATGTTTGAATATAATTAAAAATAGAGTTTATTTCTATTAGAAACATAAGCATTTATTTTCAACCGTTTTCTTCTGATAATTTAAAATATTTTCAATCTGATAGAATTTTGTTATGATTGTAGGAAACCAACATCAAACGAATTGAGTGAATCTGACCTTTGGAAACCTTATAGTCCTGAAAATTCTTCCCACCTTCAGATTGGCAGTATTGACAATAATACGGATCCTAGTGTCTCACTTTCTAATACCTTCCATACAAACCGAATGAATTTCTGGAGAAAATATGCCCCTATATAATTGTTACTACCAATTACTCAGTTTTCCGTTCACTACATTTCTATCATGCTTTTATTGCTTTAGAAGTTGACTATTGGCTTCATACTCTCTCATAAATGAATTAACATCAAATTAATTGAGTGCATCTATCTTATATCTTTTTTTTTACGAAAAAAATAAAATCCCACCAAGAACATCTGCGATGCAAAATATATGCCAAGTATGACTACATGAATTTGTGCAATCAAAGTCGGCCAAGTAATTTTGGAAAAAATAT
The DNA here is from genome assembly GCA_932178445.1 of Andricus quercusramuli. Classification (NCBI taxonomy): domain Eukaryota; kingdom Metazoa; phylum Arthropoda; class Insecta; order Hymenoptera; family Cynipidae; genus Andricus; species Andricus quercusramuli. The sequence goes on from CAKNXH010001731.1 coordinate 109,527, forward strand.
TCACAATAAAATATACTTACAAGAACTTTTTTATAAAGTACCCTGTAGAAGATTATTAAATTGATGTCAGAAGGCCATATCAGACGTTATGAAACTTGACAGGATTCAATCTTTACGAAGAGGAATTATAAGATCAAACAAACTTATCTGAATAAAGTTCGATCGTAATTATACAACCACCTCGTTCGAAGGGATTACAATTGCAAGTTTCGCTACTTTTTGCTAGATTGTCACAAATTTCAGAGCCAACAAAAAATCTCACTTGGGAGGGTGTAGTCCCTTCGAACGAGGTGGTCGTATAATTACGATCGAACTTAATTCAGGTAAGTTCGTTTGATCGTATAATTATACTTCCCACCTCATTCTCGGGATTGAAATTTTTGATATTTAGAGCAGACTTCTTAAAAGTGGCGTTACAAAAGATCTCATCAGCTGGAGCTATTGGTTGATTATATAATCGTGCAAATACAGATGAATTCTGAGACCAACCTACTGTATTTCTAATAGTATGCATATAACTTGCCGCAATCAGGCAAAAACTGGAGCAATTTCATAGCGTCAAGCCCTTCCTCCGACAGCAACATATTCATTTCTTGACCCAAGGCCTATAATGGGGAACCTGCCAGGCGCTGCATGTTTTGGAGATAATCATCTCTCTTGACAGATGACTCGCCTATCGATAAAAGCATGACCGGTTTCACTTCCAGCGCCTCCAGGAAAATGTTCCCCTTTTGAGGATGTTTTTTAAGTAATTCCTCCTCGGTCTCTATTAGGAGACCATTTCTGAGCCAAAAGTCCCATCTTGAGGCTAAATCTGGATTAAACTTAACTTCTCCTGTGTCAGAAGTTGCTGGATCCTTTTTTAGCAAACCTTACCTTATCTGATCCGAAACCAACAAAGTGCTGCCTTCCGACACTGTGTTTCCCTCGATTCATGCGCTAATCTACCCGCTTGCTTCTCCAGATTTATCGACTTCTTTGTTCGAATTTTGGTATTCGACTGTCCCCTGTTTAGATGGGGCTTCCGCAAAGAAAAAACTGGATCAGTCCTATACTTATGTATTGGCTCCACCAGTAGATCGGCACCTATATCACCTCTAGAATAATCTTCGTCATCTTAAAAATTTAGCGAGAAACTTACCAGTTTTGGGACATGAAGAGTAGGGTGGCCTTTATTTTTCACTTTTCGAATTTCTCTGTTCTCACCCCCCCCCCCCCCAGTTTTGTTCGAATTCGTAAACAAAATCTTCTCCAAATTTGAGCAAAATTGGTTAATATTTAGGGGTGGCGCAAAGACCACGAAGTTTCCCATTGATTTAACATGGCAAAAAGTCATCTTTTTGTAAATCTTATATATGAACGCGATTATATGTTACAAATAATCAAATGTTTCATTATATTGTTCAGAATTAGTCAGAGAATAAGAATCAATAATAAATTTTGAGATTGAATAATTTTGAGCCACCCTTATGGGTCCCCAAAGAAAACCCCATAAGTGGCAAATTTGAATTTTATGTAATATTGCGGTTCATTGACGCTTTTTAAAATTGAATAATCATTAATCGGTAATTTTAAGATACCCAGTCATTTGTTAACTAATACTCAATTGTCTAAACAATTTTAATTTGTTTAAATATTGGGTTTTTTTCAGTTAACTCGCGAAATGAACGTATTTTCTAGACTCTATGAGTTATTTAATCAATGATGACAATATAATAATTTGTTAAAATAATTTTACAATTTTTCAAATGATACGCATTTGTTGAAATATATATTTTACCTAAAAAAAAAGCAGAAGAAACCTTTTATCTCACTAAATTTTCGACAAATTTAAATATTTTTAAATACTTATTGGTTTATTATGAATACTCGTAGATTTTTAAACAAATTTAAATTGTTAGAACAATTTCTTTGTTTAAATATTTTATTTTTGCTATTTTTCGAAAGATTGAAATATTTTTTTCTTCTACTTTGCTTTTTAAGACTACTCTCAAATGTTTAAACCAATTACAATTGTTTAAACAATTGGTTATTATTTAAGAAATGAATGTGTATTTTAAAATTACCGATTAATGATTATTTAAATTTAAAAAACTTTTAAAAAGCGTCAATGAACCGCAATATTACGTAAAATTCACATTTGTCACTTATGGGGTTTTCTTTGGGGACCCATAAGAGTGGCTTAAAATTATTCAAACTCAAAATTTATTATTTATTCTTATTCTCTGATGAATCCTGAAAAATATACTGATACACGGACTTATTTGTAACATATTATCGCCTTTAATTATTAGATTCACAAAAAACTCACTTTTTCCCATGTTCAATCAATAGGAAACTTCATGGTCTTTGCGCCACTCCTAAATATTAACAGATTTTGTTGAAATTTGGAGAACATTTTTTTTGTGGCATTGAAACAAAACTGTAGGGTGAGAGCAGAGAAATCGAAGGAAAAAAGCCACCAAGTATAAATAAGAACCACCCTAATGAAGAACGTCTGGAGAATGACCTTGACAGTTCACGCGATGCACTTCGTGAAAGAGAACGCCTTGAACGAGATCGCAGTGACTAAGAGCGCGATCTCTGAAGTGCGAATGCCGAGAATCAGAACGAATTCGACGTCTCGTTGTAAGGCCCCGAGTCATCCAAAATGAAATTTGTTAAGAGGCCGCGATCGGGACGAACTAGAAGAGCGAGATGAATCGGAGAATGCGTGTCTCAATCGTTTACGATCTCTCACTTTTCTTTTGAGTCTTTTTACTTGCCGCATCAAATCACGAAAGTCGTCACGATCATGTTTTTTATATTTGCGATGTCTTCTCATGATTCTTTTTTTTGACTGTGAAATTTGTGACAATCTAGCAAAAAGTAGCGAAACCACAATTGTAATCCCGAGAAAGAGGTGAGCAGTATAATGGATATTAATAATTATTATCAGGATTTTTAAATATAGGACAATGATCTAGATATGAAGCTGCAATATCTGGATATTAAAATTTAATATCAAGATATTAAAGTTTATTATCTGGATATTTTTATATTCAAGCTTTTCAATACCTGAGCTACGGCAGCACCACCAATTTGGAACTATTAGGATGAAATTTGAATTTGAATTCAATATTATCGAAAAATCGTATTGTAAACAATTAATTTTAAACCGAAAATTAATATTTTCGATCAGAAAGAATTGATATTCACTGCTTTTTTTCATAAACATTGCCCAAATGACATCGAGATACCCAATAGTTCGCGTGTCAGATGTCGTTGTTGTCAAACTCACAGAGGTATTTTATAGGCGTCTTCTACACAGAGAAACGATTCATTGTAAAATTTGATGTTACGCTTATTCTTCAAATAAGACAATAGCAAGCCAGGATACGGCATCACTATTTCAAGAATTATTATTACGAATAATAAACTGTGAAGGTACTGAGCTCATTGGAATATTACAATTAATGGTTTAATAATTGTACTTAAACAAAAAGAAAATTTCACTATTTCCATGAAAAGACTATACAGTTTAAAAAATACAATAGAACGGTCATTTTTACTATGTTCATTCTATATATTTGTCATTTTTTCTATATATATATATATATATATATATATATATTATTACGGAGGTAAGACCGAGGAGGGAGATTAGGATTTGGATTACCGAGAAAAGGGTAGAACACAATAAATCGGAGACCCAGTTGAAAGAACAGTAAGACATTTATTGCCACTTACAAGTTGAAGATCGCCATTCCGTGGCGAAGAACGGGTGATCTTGAGATTGTCCGCGTAGACGACAGGGTGGTCCTAAAAAGGGCCGTTGATTTGAAGATGGAGATTCTTTCTCGTAGAGGTTCCGGTAGTAGGTCAAGAACGTTGGCGTCACAGAGGACGATAGTCGAAGAGCGATGTGGGAGAGCACTAGCGATAAGCACAAGGGGAAAACCGGCGCGTTAGCCGAAAAACGAGAGAGCAGTCGACGTTGAGTCGAGCGAACACAGACTGAGGAACCGCTGTGCTGTTCCTCGGGACTTCGAGTCCCCTCGGGGGATTCCGTTCCGACTCGTGCGCGGTCCGGCAACCCTTTCGTTCAGGGTCGTACTGAGTCCCGCATTATGGCAACAGTTATGTTACACCCCCCCTCCCCCGCGGGGGTTCGGGTGTATACCTTTAATTTCCGTAATGTGTTTGTGCAAGTCTGATATAGTCCAAAAAAAAAGGCATTTAAACAAAACTTTGCAAATTTGCTGTTTTTCTCTTGAGGTTTGCTTTAATAATTTTAAATCTAAACAATCATCATGTTTCGGTTTCATTAGTATGAGTAAATTTGTCTGTTGCAGTCTGGGGTTGTGAAGTGTTTCTCAATTCAAATTGTTTTTCGTTGTCACAAAGGTTACATGGTATGTAAGTAAATTTCAGTATCAATCCTTCGCGAAACTCATGCTATAGTTCTTTACAATTGTCCTTAGTTTTGTGCTTTAGGTTCCTCTTCTCTCGTTGTTTCTTCGCTTCTGATCCTCCTCCATGGGTATCTTCTTTCTGAAACAAATATGAAAAGAAAACGAAAAAAATCCGTCCGTGTAGTCGATTGTCGTGGAGATTCCTTGTTTATAGAGTCGATTGTCCTTTGAATTTATTTTTATTTGAGTTCAATTGTTGTTGTTTTATTTAGTTAATAATTATTAAAATTGTAAATCACATTGAAACTATGTAATTTAGTTTATTATCAAAAAGTCAGTCAATTTGTTTCCTGTTATAGCATTTTTAATTCTGCGTTCCACTGTTTGTACTTCTTTTCGAAGTTTTATTTTTCTTCTTGTATTGTCGTCTTTTTCTTTCTTCTTAGGGAAGACTGTTACTTCTGTTGTGTATTAGGAGTAATAATGCTGTTATCTGTCAAATTGTTTGTTAGAGTCGTTTTACCGTAGTTGTGTATAGTTTTTTGAGTTCGTTTGTGTTGCTAATGCCACTGATCCAGTGCCATTTTTGCCCTTGTTTAAGTCTAAATATTCTGACTTAAACTCATTAATATTTTTCACGCCTATGTGCCATTATCTGTATTTACGTTTTCTAATTTAAAATCATTTATATTCCATTCTCCAATGCTCTTGCCTTTAAGGTTTTTCAATTCGTAAATAGTTGGAGAAATTTTCTTTTTAATAATAAATGGCCCTTCGTACTGGTCGTAAAGTTTACCTGCCTTTTTATCTGCTTTGTTAGACAGTTTGGTTACCCTTTTTAAAACCCTATCTCCTACTTTAAATTCTAACGGTCTTCTCCTTAAATTATAATTATTAGCCTGTCTTTTGTTTGCTTCATCTAAGTTTTTCTGGACTTCTTCTTTTATAATTTGTAATCTTCTTAATCTATCTGTCCATTTGTCCACACTTTGGAACTCTATTTCGCTATGCGGTTCTAAACTTTTTCTTAGGGACTGGAGTGGTTCCAGTTCACGACCTAAGTTTAAGAACGCAGGGGTAAATTGTGTTGAGGAATTTTTACTAGTATTAATAGCAAATTGTAGGTCATCTATGTGTTCGTCCCAGGTAGAGTGGTCGTTATCTAAATACGTTTTTATTATTTGTTTAATTGTCCTATTGTATCGCTCGGTTGGGTTTGCTTGGGGGTAGTATTTTGGCGTTTTCGTGTGCCTGATACAGAATTTTTCTGTCAAGTCTCTTAGAGTTTTATTTACAAATTCCGTGCCATTATCGGTGTGGAGAATCCTAGGTATTCCCCAACGCGAAATGACACGTTTATGAAATTCTGATTCTATCGTTGTTCCGTTTGCTTTTTTAATTGGGATTATTTCGACCCATTTTGTGAATAGGTCTACAAACACTAAAATATATTGGTTTTTTCTCTTTTTAGAAATCGGCAATGGTGCCATGATATCGGCTGCTACCATGGTCCATGGTTCTTCGAGGATTCTCTTTCCCATTAGTCCCACTTTATTTTGGTTACCCGGTTTTACTCTTTGACAAGTCTGGCAGTTTTTTACGTATTTGAGAACGTCCGAATATACCTCTGGCCAGAAGTAATGTTCGGAAATTCTCGCGTAAGTTTTCTCTGAGCCTAAATGTCCTGCCTGGGTTTCGTCGTGATTTTCCCGTAAAACCTGAGCTCTAAGTTTTTTGGGTACGACTAATTTCCAGGGGTTTGAGTCTGGTAGTAAAGCAGATTTTAGTGGGTCAGTTCTGTAAAAATAGAGTTGTGAATCTCTGATTCGCCATTTTTCGTGTTCTTCCGGTCTTTTTTTAACTTGTCTCATTTTTGTTGAGTACCAGTCATCTGTTTTATCGTCTACGTCCGCTTTCAGGTTTTCAGTACTACATGCTAATGCGAACGCTATATTTTTTGCTGGTTCTCCTGATCTCGAGAGAGCATCAGGGACTAAATTTGAACTACCTTTACGATATATGACTTCGTAGTCATATTCTAGTAATTCTAGTGCCCATCTAGCTAGTCGGCCAGTGGGATTTTTTAGGTTATGGAGCCACTTTAACGCTAAGTGGTCCGTGATTACTTTGAAGCTAAATATGGCCTAAATTTTCGTATGGCCCAAACTACCGCTAGGCATTCTTTTTCAGATGCCGAGTAACGCGATTCCGCACCGTTTAGGCTTCTACTCGCGTAAGCGATTACGTAGTTTACACCGTTGATTGTTTGTGTAAGTACGGCTCCTAACCCTGTATTACTCGCGTCAGTTTCGAGTTGGACGGGTTGCGTGAAATCTGGGCAGGTCAAAATTGGTGCTGAAGTTAAAAGATCTTTAATTTTTTGAAAAGCCTCATCTTGTTCTAATCCCCAATCCCATTTTTTATCTTTTTTCAGTAGTCTGTTCATCGGTTCTATTATTTCGGCAAAGTGTGGGATAAATTTCCTGTACCAACTTGCCATCCCTATTACGCGCTGTAATTGTTCAACGTTTTTAGGTTTAGGGAATTCTAGAATTGGTTGTATTTTTTCATCGTCTATTTGGAGTCCTCTGTCGTTAACTTTAAAACCTAAGTATTTGATTTCCGAGCAGCCGAACTCGCATTTGTCCGGGCTGATCGTTAAATTTGCATAATTGATTTTATCTAATACGATATTTAAATATTTTAAATGGTCTTCGAAATTTTGAGTCACAATCACTATGTCGTCTAAATAACAAAAAACGTTTGGCTTTAAATCTGGAGTAATAATTTTGTCCATCAGTCTCTGGAAAGTGGCTGGAGCATTGGTTAAACCAAATGGCATCCTTTTAAATTGGTACATGCCCTTTCCAGGGACTGTGAATGCTGTTATGGGTTTTGAATTTTCTTCCAAAGGTATTTGTAAATAAGCTAATTTTAAATCGATTTTTGAAATGAATTTTGCTGATCTTAATGTGTCCAGTATTTCTGTCATGAGTGGGATTGGGTAGAGGTCTTTTTTTGTAATATTGTTAACTTTTCTAAAATCTAAGCAGAATCTATAATCTTTCCCTGGTTTTTTGATCATGACTATAGGATTTGACCAATCTGAACAAGACGGTTCTATTATATCTTGTTCCAATAATTTATCCACTGTCTGATAAATTATTTCTTTGATTTTTGGGCTCACGTGATAGAATCGCTGTTTTATTGGATCGTGGCCCTGCACATCAATTTTATGTTTCGTCAAATGGGTTGCCCTATGTTCCTTTCCCTGGTGAATTTTTATTTTATTCTCTAAAAGTTTTTCTAGTTGGGATTGTTGGGTTTCGTTTAGCTCAACAATACCCTCGCAATATTCTGGCGAACAATAATTTTGTTCGTCGATTTTTCCTAACCTATCCGAAATATTATGCAATTTTATTGCATTATTTTTGAAATTAATCCATTGGTTTTTATTTTCTATTTCCCTTATCTCGTTTGCTTTTTGAGATTCCTTTTCTAATTTTTCCCGATTAGTAACTTTTTTATTTTTCCAAAGGTTACTATCGCAATTCTTGTACGAATCATCGTATTTACTGTTATAATAAATTTTTCCTGAATTGTTTTCCTTATTCTTTTTCCTAATTCTAGGTTTAACTGGATTAAATGAGTCTTCTATGCTTGAGTCGTCGCTAGTGTCTTGGGTGGGGATGCTCTCTAGGGGTTGGAATTTGTTGCTCGTAGGGATGCTCATTAGGCTTGGGATATCCTTTGTCGGGGTTTTTACTGGAATTTGGGCGTTTTTGGTTTTTTGGGATTGGTTGTGATTGATAGGTACTATAGGGGTTTCACTATCTTCTAACTTTGGACTATTTTCGTTAAGTTCTCTTGTGCTTTTCAAATTAATTTTACCTCCAAATTTCGGTTTAATATTTATTTTCTTATTTTCTTCTTTTTTATCTAATGGTTCATTCCTAATTTTTACATTTTTACCTTCGTTCTCTTTTGTTGTAACGTCAGGTTTAGTTTCAGCTTTGTTTTCAATTATTGGGGTGGGGAGTGATTTTGGATAAGCTTCCATATGATAGTAGGTGGGGGGACTCCCTGGTAACCACCAGGTTTCCGAGTGATAATTTAAGGTCATCCGTAGGGCTTTTAGCATGTCTGTGCCTAAGATGCCTACGGAGTTTAATTTTGGGACTAGCCTGAACATTACATATTTTGTGTGTTTTCCGACTCTAATTGGGATTACTACTTGCCCAATTATGTCGACTGTTTCGCCGTTTGCTACTATTAATTTTTGCGAGACGGGTTTAAAAATAGAAAATTTTGAATTCTGGATTTTTTCCAGCAATTCCTTGCCAGCGTACGAATGTGTGGCTCCTGTATCCACTAAAATTCGAAATAAGCTATCTTCGAATTTTGTCATTAGATGAAAACGTGTTTCTGTTATTTCATCTTTATCCGAATTTAAGATTTCCGGCGTTTCGGTGCTAGGTTTTAGTATTTTTGGCCCTAGTACCCGCCCTACCAGTTTCCCTGGTTATATGCGTAGTAAGGGCATTCTCTTTTAAAATGTCCCGTTAGACCGCAATAATAGCAATTTGAATTATTTATGTTTTCATTCACTTTTGTATTCGAGTCCTGTTTTTTGTCTGAGTTGGGACTTGTTTTTTCTTGTTGATCCCTGTTATTGTTAGATAATTTTTTGTTTTTATTACCGTAGTTTGTTTTTTTGGAATCTTGCTTGACGTTGTTATTTTCTGAGTTATTTTCGTCTTTTTCTTTTGGGAATTCGATTATTGGGTTGCTTTGACCTTGATTCGAGCCTAATGACATTTGGTTGAACCTAGGTAGCATTTGGTAATAGGGGTTGTAGGGATATTTGGGTCTATAGTTTTGGGATCTAGGTTGATAATTTGGTTGGAAATCAGGTGGGAATCTATGTTTGAAGTGAGGTTTGAAATTTTGTTGGTATTGATTTTGGGAAGGTATAAATGGAAATCCAAATGGAGCAAATGGGAATCGATTTTTATATTGTTTTTTACCTTGGTTATTTTGACTCTGGTTTCCGTTTTGGTTATTCTTGTTTTCCCTTAAATCTTTATTATACTCCGAATTATTTACGTCCCCACTACTGCTATTACGTTTTTGTTCTAATTTGTCCTCTATTTTAGATTCTGTAATCTGTAAGACTTGCCCTCGAATTTTTGATTTAGCTAGCTCAGTTTCCCATTCTTTTCCCAAATCTTCCAATTGTTCGAAGGTTTCAAAATCGTTTCGTTTTATGTACATTTTATATTCGATTCTAAGGTTCTCGTAAGCTCTACGCAATTCCCATTCGCGGCTTTTTCTTGGGTACAACTTTGTGAATAACTTCCTAATTTCTGTCAAGTATGAGTGTATGTCTTGTGTCCTTTTTTGATTACGAAATTTGATTTTTTGCCTAATTTCCTCAGAAAATCTTTCATCGATGTAAGCGTTTCTAAAATCTTCGAAAAAGTCAGACAAATGTCTCCAGGAATTTTTATTTATCTCGCACCAATCTTTTGCGTCTTCAATTAGTAGGGCGTCTAAATTTTCTAAAATGTCACGGTCGTTTATTTTGTAACCCCTTTTAAATCTGTTTAGTTCGTTCAGAAAGTGCGCGGGACTGTCCTCTTTGTTATTCTTAAATTTAATTGGCCAATTACTCATAATTTGGAAAGGTGTTTGGATCATTCCGAAAGGAAAATAAGTTGCTGGGACTGTCGAATTATTTAAATCATTTTCAGGTTCGCTATCGTTATCTGCATTATTTGTGTGGATTCTAGAGTGTCTGTTTGACCTTTCCCTTGTTGTCGAGAGTCTATGTCGTTTGTTTTGTTTTGAGTTTGTTCTGTTCTCTACAGGTTCGCTGTCCTCGGAGTTTTGTAATTTTAAATTATTATGTCTCACTCTACTACTATTTTCCATATTATTCTGATTATCTTCCTGAAAGTTTTCTCTTAAATCGAATTGGACCGAATACCTGTTATGAGATTCATTTCTATTTTTCCCGAAATTTGGTTTGATTATTTTTTTTCTAGGTTCAAATGAGCTATTTGCTGGCGGGTCTAGTCTAATCCCTAAATTGTTTGCCCTTTCTTCCCTTTCTTTAAAGAATCTTTCCTTTTGTTGATTCATAAATTCGTTGAATTCTACGCTTTCTAAAAGTGCATCGGTTTCCGAAATAAAACGTGTATTATTTTCGAGGAATGAATCGCATTGGAATGTTTCGTTGTTTATTTCCTGTCTTATTTTGTTTTTGGGGTACGGTCCGTCTAGGTTTGGTAGATCTTCATGATCCCAAAAGAGTGTCTCATCGATGGGGTCAAAGGTTCTGTTAGGTTGAGTACTTTGAGTTAATCTGTCTTGGTTCGTCCTATTGTTTATACCGAGTGATTCCATGTTTTTTCGCGTGGGCCCTCTACCGCGACCTATTGATCTATTAATTGTTTTTGGGATTGCTCCTAAATTTTGGGGTGTGATCGAAACCGTTTTTCTAATTGTTGGTTTCGTCGCGACCTTATTTAAATCCTTATTTTGGATTAGAAGTGCGGCGGCACCTTCTAACTCCAAGTTATCGTGGTCATTTACCGTTTTCGTTTGGTTAGGCATTTTATTTTTAATTTTACCCGACCTGAGTTCCATTTATTTTAGACCAAATTGAAATTATCTTTTCTTGGACACCCTGTATATTCGTTCAATGTGGGTTTCTAGTTTTAAATTTCAATTTTGTTCAATAACTTTCAATTAAAATTTTAATTGGTCATTTACTGGTTAGAGATTTCGAAAATATGTTTATTTTCTTCTACCTTTATTTGGGAGACATGTCGCGTGACCTTGCCGCGGTATTCGTAAGGATGCCGCTTGCAATATTTAATCTAAACACAAATGAACTATCTTTTCCATTTCAGGTATCCTTTTTCATTATATTTGAAACAATGTAATCATAATTTCTGAAAGATAGTTCTAACTTTCCAAAAATATATTATTTTTCCGAATTATCCGTTTTCGGTTTCAATATTTAAACAAGCCGGAACAACAAATTGTAAGTTTAGACCATTTTTATTAAATTTTCCGAATTTTCTAATTCGGAACAAATCCCTGATACTAGCTTCATTCCCTAAAAACTTTGACCGATTTCACGAATTTTCTGAGCTGAACTTTTCTAGTTCGTTTTCGAATTTTGGTTCCATTTTTCACTGCCCCAAAAAACAATTCATTTCATAAATATCAGGTGAAATACACATGAAGCAAATACATTGTACATATTAGAAAATAAATCACATGGCATGGCAAATAAATCAAATCAACAATATAAAATCATCAAGTTGGCATATAATACATATAAATCAATGGCATAAATCAATCATAACACATCATGATCCTAAATATAATCGATTACGCATTTGGCAAGTCACATATGAAAGTCAGTTCTCATAAGTATTTCTAACGAAAATCGCATGAGAATTTTAGGCAATTAGCAAGGCATGGATCAATTAGCATGCAAGAAAGATCGAAACAAAAGTTCAAAAAGTCTTAGAGTAGTCTTATGGGTTTGAGTTGAATTTAATTTGCGTCCTCCTTCTCGGCAGGTTTCTTGGAGTTTTGAGATAGGAAAGATGTGGGTTTTTGGGTTGGGCGCCAGGTATTACGGAGGTAAGACCGAGGAGGGAGATTAGGATTTGGATTACCG